>JAQIUQ010007383.1:157500-514942 GCA_030378365.1 Hybognathus amarus | reverse complement strand
TTTATGTTTCCTTCGTTCAGTTTAGTATTGCTATCGAAAACAAGTTGTTCACAAAAATGCTCATAACTTTCTTCAATATTCAAGATATCTTAGGCTAATGAAATTTTCTGTGGAGATGGGTTTCGTATAGTTGGAATTGGATCTAAGCTATGGGTTTCATAGTTATTTGGATCTAATCAACTTGATTTTAACACACAAAAAGGCTGATTTGGCCTATCTTTTATGGCATTTTTCTGACGAGCAGTTGTTGAAAATACAAATAATTGAATGGAAAACAACGATCCAAGGAAAATTATATATCCTTAATTTAAAAGATGGATTTTGGTTGATTCATGCTATTTCCAGTTATGTAAGAATATAGAGTTAACAATACTAATGCTGGTGGAGGAAAGAGAAGTGGAGGAGACCACACAAAAGTTGAGTGTAGCCTACACGACGCGCTGCATTTTGACAGCTTTTCTACAGGTAACGTTAAGTGTCGGTAGTCATAAAAAAAGTGGGGGAGTTAAATGGCCACGAAATTTTGTACAGCACACCACAAACATATGTTCTTCATGTCTACCTTCCTCTGAAAGGTGTCCAAAGTGGGTAAAAATAATTTCTTGACATTTGAATTCTTCCGTATTGTTTGAAATCACCTTTCAGGAGGAAAATGCAGCCTGACTAGAAAAAATTGAAAACAAATGTGCAGTCGAAACCCCTAATGATGTGATTGGGTAAAAATCAATCAAGGATTCCCACAGCGAGTCAATGAAAACAGCGCATTTTAGGAGACCCGCTCAAAATGAGCTGGGAAAATGAGGCACAGAGACTTCGAACACGATGCGGCGCTATTTAATGATATGTCCACACCTACTTAAACATAATGTTTTTTACATATGAAAAAAAAAAAAAACACCTTGGCTTTCTGGCCCATTTACTGGAATGTTTATTTATGTGCAACGCCCCTACACGAAATAATAATTTAAAAAGAACCATTTTACCTCGTAAATTATTAGGATACTTGTCAAAACAGTGCATTCTGAACTTCCTAGATTAGTCTTTCTGCATACAAATTTCTATCCTGAAAAATGGTAAGTTTTACTTTCTCTAGTGATCTTTCCTGTTGCAAACACTTGGTTGAAATTCAAGTTGAATGATTTGATTAGTTCATTCAGGTGGCAAAATTAAAGAACAAAAAGTCTCACAGTCATTCGCTATCCTCCATTTTTGGAAAATCTTTAGGTCAGAGTTTGTAAAGCAGACTGTCATCACTCATTAGTGGATAAAGTCCACTCTTTGTTACTCATTTAGTTATTTTGGCTTGGCATCTCATAGCAATCCTCATTTCTTTTGCCCATATGATTGATGATCAGAGCAGTAGTAATTAACTCTGAGGTCATGTCCTTGATTGTCATGGGAACAGAGAGCATCTCTGTTTGTCAAGCTTTACCTCACTCTTTAAATTGGTGGCTGCTTTCAGGCAAGAGAAGTTCCAAGAACTAACGCAAATGAAATTATATTAGATGTCAAACATCTGTTGCCACACAGATCTGACGTTGAGATTTCAGCATTTTTCTTTCTAGGTTACATTTACTGACAGAATGTGCTGTACACTTTTTACTCTTTTGTTTTTCTCATTGCCTCAGAGCCTCTGACTTTCAGTCATACAACAATAAAATGCATTATAAAATCAATAATTACATTACATTTGAACTACATGTTCTTATGGTTTAGGCTTAGGGTTCGGTTAAGGTGAGCTGCATTTAAGCTGCATAATATATGCATACTTACTATGAGTACCCAGAAAAGCTCTATAAAAATGATTATTTATTATTATTTAAAAAGTTCCTGCCCTCAATTTCTAAGTACAATCAACTTGGGTGTTTAAGTAATTTAAATTTAAATTGCATTAAACTGACTTATTTAAAAAAGTAGAAAATTTAGTTAAAGCAATGTAAAAACATTGTCATTAACTCATTGTATCGTATAATTTTTTTTACAATGTATAACTATGTAACGTGTAACAAGGGCACTGGGAACAAGGGAAACTAGTTACTATAAATTCGCCCCTAAGCCACAAGGCATTTTGCTAAGATGCAAGTTACCAGCGATCACAGTGACAACTCACTCACACACACACACACACTAGGAACTATATTAAAGGTGTCCATGGTAGTTAAATTTTGAACGAATTTAATCAGAATCCTCCTTTCTCATTGCTGTGATAAAAATGCTGTGCAAATATTTTCCATGAATATGTTGTAACAATGCAACCAAGACTTTTTTTTCAGCACAATCTTTCTGGGGATGTCTTGATCTAGGAAAGAATATGCACTCTGTTTTAGACTTGGCACCTGTTTTCAGGTCCTGTGGTTTTAGGTTTCTGGGAAAGACCTGCATAACAAAGGTGGCCTTCACCTAATACTGTACAAATCTCTCTTTCTCTTCCTGCTTATTTTCTTTCATTTACTTTGTTCTTACAGCTCTATTATACTCAATTATCTTTTGTCCCTTTTCGTCTTTCTCTCTGCAAAGTTCTATTTGGTATGTAAAATATAACAGCAGTTGCAAAAGCAAAATTTAATTAGTATCCATGCAGTTACAAAGTACAAATTAACTTATGTCAAGAGGTGGCCTTCAAAGTAGTGCACTGTCCTGCATTGTTCAGCTCCATCTCTAATAAATCACAGATGAACAAATCTAACCAACGTCCACAGGATTATTGAAAATCAAAGACAAAGTCTGTTTGAATGAGTTAGGGAATGAACTCTGCAGGACAGTGGACCAGGACAGTACATAGTACACAATATTACGTTTATAAATTATTTGGTGAAGTAGAGTCCAAACTGAGGTCACATTAATGTGTCTGGAGCAGAGAGTGAATGTATAATTTTATAGTATTGAGATGCATCAGTCATCAGTGTAAAAAAACTCATTAACGACCACTTAGCCGTTTACTGTAAATTGATTTGCATTTGTTCTTAAAATGACTAATTTAGGTTAAATTTAATGAAAATGCTGAGCCTTTTTAAAATACTTGGGTTAGTTTTGTGTCCGTCTGTGTTCTAATCCTAAAAGTTGGTGTAACATAATCTGCCTTTCCTGGGAATACTTCGACTATGTTTTGTCCAGTCAGATCAGATGCTTGCTAGAACAGACATTCACTGATAGCATTTTAGTGTGTGTTATGAACATTTGATATAGGCTATGACACACAAATAAATTAAAATCCATTTCTGTGGAGGTTTCAAACTTTGAATGTTTTCAGTCTTGATCTTACCCACAGATTATCATTGCTTATGTCCTGTAGCATTATGTTATATCTATTATGTGATATGTTTCTTAGCAACTGATACCAGTGTCTGTATAGATGGCCAATATAATACACATCCATCCATCTGTCCACCTGTCTGTCCATCCATCCATGTTTATCCATCCATATATCCATCCATCCCAGCCGTCCGTCCATCTGTCTGTCCATCCATCTATCCATCCATGTCTATCTATCTGCCTCTCTTGCCTGTCTAGCCATCCATCCTCGTCTATATCTGTCTGTCTGTCTGTCTGCTGTCTGCCTGTCTATCCATCCTTCCATGTCTATCTATCTGTCTGCCTATCTATCCATCCATCCATGTCGATCTTATCTGCCTGTCTATCCATCCATGTCTATCTATCTGTCTGTCTGCCTGTCTATCCATCCATCCATGTCTATCTGTCTGTCATCATCTATCTGCCTGTCTGCCTGTCATCCATCCATCCATTCATCCATCCATCCATCCATCCATCTGTCTACGTCTGTCTGTCTGTCTGTCTGTCTGTCTGTCTGTCTGTCTGTCTGTCTGTCTGTCCTGCTGCCTGCCTGTCTGCCTTTCTGTCTATCCATCCATCCTTGTCTATCTATCTGCCTGTCTATCCATCCATCCATCCATCCATCCATCCATCCATGTCTATCCATTATCTGTCTATCTGCCTGTCTATCCATCTATCCATGTCTATCTATCTATCTTTCTGCCTGTCTCATCCATTCCATCCATCCATCCATGTCTATCTATCTGCCTGTCTATCCATCCATTCATGTCTCATCTGTCTGCCTGTCCATCCATCCATCCATCCATCCATCCATCCATGTCTATGTATCTTTCTGCCTGTCTATCCATCCATCCATGTCTATCTATCTGCCTGTCTATCCATCCATCCATGTCTATCTATCTGTCTGCCTGTATATCCATCCATTCATGTCTATCCGACTGTCTGTCCATCCATTCATGTCTATTTATATGTCCGTCTATCCATCAAGTTGTGAAATTGCAAATTTAAGTATCCGTTTAAGTTTCGCCGATCCTGACATTCTGACATAGCATCACATGAAAAACTAAGGGGAAGGACATAGTATTTAGAATTGAAGGTGAAGATCATGATATCAGATTAATGATTCTGTTAAGCAAATATGTTAGCAAGCGGTTTCTTCCAGTCCTGTTATCTTTATTGTAAATCAAAGAGTCAGATTACTGATACTCTCACCTTTTGTCTTCAATGGCTCTTGGAGTCTCTGTCCCATTTTTTGAATAGTTATGCTGATTGGATTAGGAGTGGTGACACCCTTGAGTCTGGGGTGGGTTGCTATAACTAACTCCTTTGTTTAAAGTCACCCATGCTTTGTCTCCACTTGTCAGGACTGCCCGCTAAAATATGTATAAATATACAGCTTCTTTAGTGGGACTTGATGACTGCAGCTAAGAAATGGCACACTCTCAATAGAGAACCCTGTTGAAGATTCATCCAAGTCTCATGGTCTTCCTTCTGAGTTTCCAACACCATCCATTTATCCTTGTCTTTCTATAAGTCCATCTGTTTATCCATCCTTCCATCAGTGTTTATGTCTATGTCTGTCTTTCTATTTGATCACAAAAAATATAAAAATATTTCCAAACATTCTTTAACCCTGCAGTTCTTTTGATATATTTATCATTTTACCATGCAGTTGACCTTTTTACCCTTCTCAATCTTTAATGTAGAAGCTGCTATGACTGTAATGCAGATCATCAGAAACAAGACTAAATGAAAGGCAGTTATGTGATAATGCAGAGAAAGGCCAGCTGTAACAACTACAGGAATGCTTAGTGAAATTTGATCCACTGTCCCCCACACTTCATACTGCGAACGTCAGCGTGACTTCAGTTTTATACTTGATAACCACTTTTTAACACAAACCATCCACCCTCTGCTCAAACAGGGTTAAAGGTTGTCATTCCTTTAGGGGCGGTAGTCACACCGCTATCTCTGATTGGCTGCCATTTAGAATCGTCTCCCCTTCCCGAACCAATAAGTGTTGGGAAATAAAACTTTAGGTATTTTTGGGGGGAGTGAGAGATTATGGTCGGTGCATTTAGTTCTATTGGACAAAAACTTAATCTAACCCTAGTTAGAAACAGATGTGCAGCTTGCAATCCAGTCCCGTCCGTACCAACTACTGGGAGCGCCGCTGTTGTTTGTTGAGTTCCAGACAGCTGGAGCCCGAGGAACAAAATGACATGTGAGACAGTGAAAGAGCCGTAATCAAGTGCATGCACTGAGCCTATAATTCTTCCACACATATAACCTGCAGGGAATTTAGCAAGAAAGGCTTTTCTGTCATGACAACTCTCAGAGTGATTGGCATGGTAATTAAGATGACAATGTTGATGTGTTTGGTTTTCATGGAATAGATTTGCTATATGCTGTGCTGCAGTGCAAGTACTGCCAATACACTAGACTTGTAGTCAAGACCGCCTAAACCGAGACCAAGACACTACCAAGACCAGAGGGTCTCGAGACCAAGACAAGACCAAGACCAAGACAGACCAAGTTGAGACCAAGACCGAGACCAAGTCGAGACCAAGGCTGAATCCCAATTCACCCCTTGGCCCTACCCCTTGTTTTCAGTGTACCCCTTGGCCCTTAAAACGGAGTTATAAGGGCCAAGGGGTCTGAAAATATTCCCCTACGAAAATGGAACAACCCTTCATGAACCCGATACGTCATCAGTCGTCAGCGAAGGCTCTGCCGTTACAGAGTTTTTACAGGATTTCTCCATGACAACTGACTGACAATCAGACGCAGCTGCTCTTAATGCCAAGTTCACACTACAGGATTTTAAGCCCGATTTATGCCCGATTTGCAGTATCGCGAGCTCGCCGACAGGTCAGGGTGTAATCGCGTGCAAATCGCGGGCGATTAGCGGACGATGAACGCTCGCCAATCTGTTAGTATGAAAGAGCCAACAACGCAGCAAAAACGCTCGCAGATGCCTCGCAGACGCGTCACCGAGCCCAGAAAAATATCTAGCCTGCTAGATATCCAGAGCCGTCGCGCGACTCAACCTCAGTGATGTCATGAAGTACAGCCAATCATAGCAACGCATGGGTTGAGGACACCAGGTAATCTTAGTTTTTATTTATTTTTTGCATTTTTTCATCAGAGCAGAAGATCGTCTGCGCAAACAGTGTGCAGCACTAGTTTCTGTCTAACCATTATTTACGTGTTGTGTTTTCTTCTTCGCTGCGTATAGGCGCATGTGCTGTTCGCGTCATTTATGGTTTGTTTTATTGCGTGTTTTTTCATGACAAAACGTGGTTTGTAGAACAAGATAGACGTTATTTATTTGATTATTTTCAGGATTTAGACTGACCATAGCACTGAAACAGCTTGCTCTTATCATCCGATCGTGGGTGTATCTCCATGCAGCGCGTTTGTCAGCTCGTGTAGTGAGTTACCTCCTGTTGTGGATCAATCACGTTGTGTTGTGTGGTGTGAACAGCTAAACAACTTGAACACTCTGATTTCACTGAGACCAAGTCATGTAGTGTGAAATGCACAGTTCAGACCAACGTTTTAAAATCATGTAGTGTGAACTTGGCATAACTTTGAATAAACATGATGATTATAACATCCTTTCCTCGAAATGTATGTCTTTTCTGATCAGAAAGGTAATTTATTATACCATTTCTTAATTTAAACGGCTATAGTGTTATTATAAGAGTAAAGTAAAGTGCGTGGTGGAATCATTTGGCGCTAAATTTAAATGTTTAACCGTTTGCGATCCATCTCGCCGGTGATTTCCAATGCATTCCGTGAACTTCCTCGTAGCCCTCCGTTTAAGTGTGCTTCTGAAAATCTCAGTTTCGAGGGCTATGTAGCCCTACCCCTTCGTCCTACCCTCGATCTCAACAAGAATCGGGACACCCCTACCCCTAGACATGAATGCCAAAACGGAGGGTAGGGCTAAGGGGTAGGGCCAAGGGCTGAATTGGATTAAGCCCAAGACTCGAGACCAAAAAACAGACTAGTGTTGTTGAAGCTAAGCAATAACTTGTAAGATTTTGTTTTGCATTGCCTGTCTATCTCTGCTGATTTCGAAGTCTTCACATGAATCTATTCTGCAACTTTTAAATACATATTACATAAATATTTTTAAAAACAAAATTATACTAAGCTTAAGTGCAGGAACCGAAAGTTGGTTGTTTTGTCACTATGATTACACACACACACTGTTGGCAGTGCGCTCAAAGTCATCTGTCAGATGTGCAATTATCCAAAATCTCCTGAATGAAGTTAAAGCCTATCATGTCACTGATATGTGTTTTACTAAATATGAATACATCAATAACTGTACATGATGTGTTTTTTAAATCAAGTGATCAAAGTGCTTGTTGCCGCTGCGATCAGTGTTTTCTCGTGTGGCTTGCACACACTGTGTCTTCACTCGGACGCGCCCTCAATCTGTTGCGATATCGTCGTGGATATTGTAGTATTGTATTGCTAAATCCTCCAACCACTATGTTGATACTGCAGACAACGAGACCTAGACAAGAGCAAGACCAAAGACCGTCAAGACCGTGACAAGAATCTGAGACCACATAAAAGTGACCGGTCTCGAGACATACATCACTACAATACACACACAACATGGTGCTGTGAGCAAGTAAGAAATGCTACATGCTAGCTGCTGTACAATATAGCATAAATGAATTACCCATAGTAGATCTATGTGGAGCTGGGGAAGGTGGAGGGTTTCTGAAGCTCTCTGCACTGCTGCAAAGGCTACAGCAAGAACCATTCAGCTATAATTAACTTTAGATAGATATTCATGTAACTATTAGCCTGTGCCATCTAGAGCAGGGGTCCCAGCTCTAGTCCTCATTGACCCACTGCTCTGCATATTGTGTATGTCTCCCTTATTCAACACACCTATTCAGAATCCTTAGCCCGCTTAGGATAGAGTCTATCTGAGTCAGCTCAGGATCTGAATCAGGTGTGTTAAGTAGGGAAAACACACAATATGCAGAGCAGTGGGTTGCAAGGACTGGAGTTCGAGAACCCCTGCTCTAGAGTTTCATGACAAAACTTTGAATGTGAGGCTTGATTGAAGTTAAACATGCAGTGACATGCACACACTTTTCATTCAGTCAGTGAATCTTACTGAATCCTTTCCATTTAAGTGAATTATCATATGGATGTAAATTTGATCCCCTCCTCATGTAGCTAAGTAAGATTTCACAACATTCAGTTTTGTAGTAATTTCAGTGGTCTGACAACCGCTATATAAATAAATATATTTCAAATAAGAAACACAAGTTACTTTGTTTTGACTAACTCCTCACCTGTACCCACATTTAGAGAAATTATGAGTAAGTGGCAATGCAGAGGTGTTGTGTGCGTGAACATGTTTATTTTAATGTGAGCATACTCGTCTGACTTGCACAAAACAGATTCAGTATTCTTGAAAATGAATAAAAACAGTGAAATGCAAACTATATTCTGCAGACTTGCAATAATTAAATGTTAGATTATGCAAATATACTTTATGTATCTGTAATCTCACTTTATTAACCATTGTCTGCTGACCTATAAATCCAATTCAAGCATCTCAATAAGCAAAACTAACTTTAGATAAACATCACATTTCTATGTCATTTCTTTTTAATTATTATTTATTTGAATTCATTATTTAATTAATTTTAATTTCCATTTCCATTTTTATTGTTGAAGTAATTGTTTTGAACTAACTGCAAAGGTCACATTACTTTCCATAAAAAGTAATGCAATTAGTTACGTTTTTAGGGAGTTACGCAATATTGTAACATATTAATTTTAAAATTGACTTTCCCCAACACTGCTTATTTTATATTAAGCAAAATTAGACAATATTCTAAAAAGATAGCAATACTTCAAAGGACAAGTAATAAAATTAAACACGGTTATTAAAAAAACATCTATTATTTTAGTTAGTCAGGTCAGTTTTTGGGGTTCCTCCCCTTCATGCCATTTCAAACTATGATATTCCCTCTTCTGTGATATTCTTAATGAGATCGTGTTGGTTTTCCCTCATTACTCTGATTGTGTTCACAAGTGTCTTATACCTCTCTTAACTCTTATGTATACAGTATATACTTGACCTTGTGTTTCCATGGTTTATGATCAGGTCTTTCTTATTTCCTAGTTTCTTGTAATTTTGTTATTATATTTTAAGTACCCCAGTTGCATCCAACCTCACTCATTTAGGAGTTCCTGGCTGTCAGTTTATAACATGTTATGAGATTGGATTCATCACACATTCCTGCTGGCCTTGTACCTGCTCTGGCTGCAGTTGTATACTTTCATAATACATTTTTATGAGCAAGTTGCAACACTGACATAATCATAATACTTAATGATTGTTATAGAACATAATCTCTAAGGTGTGTGACGTTCTAATCACTTGACACGACATTCATGTTTTCAAACATTTGTTACACACAGACTTGACAACTGCAGTAGTGTTTTAGCTAATTTACCAAAGAACTCTATTAAACACTTAGGGCCCTATCTTGCACCTGGCGGAAATAACTTATACACAAATGCAAATATCATTCCTATTTTGCACCAGCGCAAAACGGGTCTTTTCCTTCCTCAAACGCAAGTCGGCAAACTAGGGAATGAACTTGCGCTCCTGGGCGGGTCGGCGGAAAAAAGGAGGTGTGTTTCGCGCAAACATTCCTCAGTGCTATTGCTGCGTTCAAGTTATCTCGCAGAGATCGTAATTACAAGTCGAACGCACTTGAACGCCACCACAAATGTCGTAAATACCAGTTGGGAGCTTGGGGTTTTGTGTAAGCTCCGATCTGTGTGAGTTGTGGGTGTGTCAGTGAGAAACATGGCGGAATCAATGGATACGTCTGTTGACGGTAAATTTTAATTGAATTTCAATGTTTACTCATTGACATAAGGCATTTTTTCATTTATAAAGCAAGCTCTCTGCACAAAAATATGATATCAATATAAAAATTATACCTAATATATGATACAGTTCACATTGGCTTCATAAGCTAATAAAAAACATAAAGAAAAACACCTGATGCGCATTCTTTGTTTTTCATTTTCTATTTGCAGAGTTAACAAACCTTGCTGTATTTTTCGTGTAATTCATTAAAAGAAGGCACATCGCCATTTTGCTCCGATCAGAACTGACTTGTAACGCACCTCACGTCGGTAAACACGACTTCCCACCTCGTACGTACGAACTTCCCAGGTGGACTTGAACGTAGCATATTTTGCAGTTCCAGTAAAACAATTGCGCCACTGACCAAAACATTTTTTTTGTCTAAAGTCAGTGGCGCTGTTGTAGATGATTCTCTACACAGATGCATTTTACTTTTTGCAAATGATACATTATTATAAGGAAAACTATTAAAACACGAGGGAAATTATTGTTGTGTTCATGACAATGGGAAAAATAGATAATTTGGGTGGGTTTTTCCCATCCCCATTGTCACTTCTCTTTTTACGGCCCTGACGAGAACATTGCACTCCTCGGCTGTGAACCGATTGTGAAGTGCGTCTGGTAAATGTGTCGTTATAAATAGTATTGCGCCATGGAACAAGCGCACGTCGTTTATCATGCTTTTAAAGGGTATGTTGGATGGCGCTCCTGATTGGTTAATTTCACGTTACACCAAAACCACACCTATGAATAATGAAGCTAATTCAGACCAACCCCTTTTAGATTTGCGCCAGGCGCAAGAGGCATTTATCCCGCCAGAAAGATAGCAACAAGCGCCGGCACTCGCCCACAAAGTCACTCTGCGCTTTGACTCTTGCGTCTTCAGATCGTTAAAATAGGGCCCTGAGAGTTGAGAATGCAGTTGCAGAAATGCTGATAATTTGGTTTTGGAAGAATCTGATCAGTAATCTTCATGCTGAAAACTTTGTCTTTTATCACAGACATTGATATCTTGGCATATATGAGCGTGCAGCTCTGAAATATAACAGGGATTTCGGCCTAAACTCTGCATGAGGCACATATGGGGTAAAGTCTTCATTTGCTCTCCATTGAAACTCTTTGCTGTTTAGGAGCAACAATTGAGCTATTGAAGAGATCTAATGTCTGTCTGTTTCCCACACATTCACATTCAATGTTTGTATAGACTCCATCTTTGATCATTGATTTCCTCTGAATCATTTCCTTAAGCAGGCAGTCATTTTCTGTTGACAGTCAGAGGACAGATAATAACAGTTTTTATCATCTAACCCTGTCAGAACAATGTGTTCCACACCGGAGAGGACTTGGACAACATATTTGGAAAAACAAGGTGGTTGTGTGTTGCAATCAGCATGCAGTGAGTGTGATAGGGAGGTTGTTTGTGAAGCTTCAGCTGCCCACTCTGTTAAAGTGCTTTTGAAAATGAGTAAACAGAAGAATGGGACACAGAAGGGGACTGGGCTGAACCCCTGCCATCAGCAGGAAAACTGACCCTTGCTGCTTGTTTTTCGTCCATAAGGCATGTAAAAGCACTGCTGCATTTTACCCTCTGCTGATCAGACAAAGTTAGGTTTAAATAAAGGTTTTATCACAAAACTCACCAACCAATCAGGTAGAGCTTTCATCATGAATATGAATGACCCTCCCCCCCAACCATTCAACTCACACTGAGGCCATATCATAGAGATTTGTGTGTGGGCACATTTGACCTGGTCACCCCCATATCACCCTACCAACCACTTAGCAACTACCCTGTATTCCCTGGCAACCACTCAGAACACCTTAGCAAAGCCTTGACAATTCTCAAAGCCTTAGCTTCACTCCCAAGCTTACAAGAAACATTTTGCTATCGTTCCCATTAATCTATGAAAATGTTAGTTGTGGATTTCTCCAAACAGTCGACGCATCCAGTTTTATGGTTGTTTAAAAAATAAAAATAAAATATTTTCTTGGTTATGCAAACAAGTGAACATTCCATTTTGCATACATTCTGAATGTTCTCTGAACGTTCTGAAACAAGCACAGTTGTAATTCGAAATCCGCAGGTTTATTGTCAAATTTACAGACTTTTAGCTGTTTGCGATGAACAAATCAAACGACATTAAGTGAAATAGCTTAACACAGCAAAGTTTCAAGTGGTTGCTGCAAATTCAACTGAAAATGCAACTTTTATTGACTTCTGCTGTCGTAAAATGATCCGAACCCCTGAATAGAATCTCTCACAACAGCACAAACCTGGAAAACATAGTTGCACCGGATGTACTTGAGCTAGAACACATTAAATATCTGAACTGGTTTGTTGAGTGTCACATTCAAATGCATTGTTAGAAAGATGGTAAGACAAAAAAATGGTCCAAAATGTTGAGAAGATTTTGCCCTTCACAAACAAGAATCAAGATACAAAAAGATAGTGAAGGCAATGTTCCTAAATGTTCATAGAGACACAGATGGAAGCATAGTTTGTAAGTTCGAAGTTAAAGGAACAGTGGTTACACTGACCTGGATGGGGCAGAAAAGGAAGCTATCAACGGCTGCAACCAGATTTCTGAGAAGACACGTTGAGAAAACCCTTGAGTGACTGGAAAAGACCTGCAGCCAGACTTGGTGGCAACAGGCACAGAGGTTTCAGCTGCACAGGAAGGCGCGTACTCAAACGCACGACTACAGAACACCAGCTAGTGTGACTACTAGCAGTGGTGACCACCCACCCAAAAGCACGAAGAGAAGTCAGCTCCAATTTGCTCAAAATCATATAAATAAGCCACAGAAGTTTGGGGATTCTGTTCTGTGGAGCGATGAAACAAAACTGGATCTTTTCAGCACTATGGATCAGCAGTATGTCTGGAGAAGGAAGAATGAAGCATATGAAAAGAACACCATGCCTACAGTTAAGCATGGTGAGGCTCAGTGAAAGCCTGGCAAACCAGACCTATCAAGATGTTAGGTCTGGGAACTCACAATTGGCACACCTCAATCCGGGGGGCGGATAAAAGGTTGTCTTTCAATATCCCTCTGCACGCCATTGGATAGCACTAACCAACCAGAGCGATGATGGCTGTGGCTGAGTGAGTCCCATGCGTCTTCCCCAAGGTTTTCTCTCCAGCGGAGCAAGTTGATATATTAAACGTTTGCCTTATCCGGTCGTCAAAACTCTGAACACATCTTCCTTTTTAAGAATGACTTAAGTTACGTCTCAACTCCAAGTCACCCAAGTCACGGCCAAAGCTCGAATCGAAAGACCGATGTTCGCCGAGCTGCTTCTTGTTTGTTTTTAAGTAGCAGGGAAATCACCTGATGGAAATCACGGCACAGAACCGTCACAACTCTGCCGCCATTGTGTTAAGCCCGCCCACCAACTCCTATACACGATGTGATAGGCCAGACCAGAGTTTGGATTTTCCACTTCGAAAGTCAACGGAGAGTTGCTAGACCACACTTTGCAACAAAAATAAGTTTTGCTACCGCTAGGGTGCGCTGAGATTTTCAAGGCTAGCTCAGTGAAGCTCTGGGGCTGCTTTATATCCTCTGGCACTGGGAAACCTGCTGCATGTGGAAGGCAAGATGGATTCATTTAAACATCAGGAAATCCTAGGAGAGAATGCTGTCAGTAAGGAAGCTGAAACTTTGGGCGTCATTAGACCTTCCAACAGGACAATGATCCCAAGCATACCTCAATTCCACCAAGATTTTGAAATTGAGCCGATTTAAGAACTCATAGTCTTTTCATTGGTAATGTAAATATACTCATGTGTCTGCTGAGTTCATTGTGTTGGGAACGACTTGAAAGTATATGGTATTGTGTGGTATCCTCATTTGCTAATGCCCAGTTTTTCTCTTTAATCTTCTACAAAGTTGGCAAGTGTATGATGCCCAGTGTTCCAACCTCAATTCTATTCATGACTGATAACATCTATGCTAGAAATCCTTGTCTGCTTTCTTACATTTTGTTTGATATATTTTACTCCATTTCAGGGGTCAAGAAGCCTTTTGAAGAGGTCATTAAAGCCAATATCGGCGATGTCTCACGCCATGGGGCAACGGCCAATCACCTTCTTTCCGACAGGTACCTGACTCTTCTTCTTTTGTTGACTAGGAGTCTTAATGAATGATCTATTCTAGTCATTTCCAGTCATTTTCAGGTCCACTGCACTTTCAGCTGTTCCCGCATTAACCAAAGTCAACAGTTTTGATGGAACACTTTGCACATAGCCAAGTTATTTATGTTTATTAATTTTCCTTAGTTTGTTCTAGATGCTTTTATGGCCTCATGACTGATTTGTTTTTCAAGGTGATGGCACTGTGTACTTATCCAAACACTACTTGATGACAACAAGTTTCCAGAGGATGCCAAAATCCGAGCGAGGCGTATTTTGCAATCATGTGGAGGGAATAGCATTGGTATGTGATTTGTGTATAGTAAGAGTTGACATGAAATATTAAATGATTGTTATTGATGTTTTTACTTTTCGTATAATGAAAGCCAGTGGGCTCTCATGTTTTTGGAGCCCATTGACTTTCATTAAGTGCTTAAAATCATCTTTTATCATCTCTTAAAATGGTTATATCATCTTTTGTGATTAAGAGAGAAAGAACATGGTGACAGTTACAGGACATAAAATAGACACTTTCCATTATCCATGCAGTATATGTACATTTTTAACCTAATATCCCACAAAAAATGATAAACTAAACTTTACTTATTGTTGACTGCTGAACTAGCTGATGTTATTCAATCTACTCAGGGATGTTACTGATTAAAGTGCTGATGTTAGTCACTGTCCAAAAGTCATCGGAGGTTTTAAGGCTCTGTAATATGAAATTCTTCCCGTATTCACACCTCCATTTGCTCTTTCCCTCATGTTCGTCAGGTGCGTACACAAACAGTCAGGGCATTGACTGTGTAAGGCAAGATGTTGCAAAGTACATTCAGGCGCCGTGACGGCGGTATTCCGTCTGATCCTGATAACATCTACCTCACAACAGGAGCCAGTGACGGCATTGTGGTACGTCAGTCAAACACAAACACAGTTCTTTGTACAAGTACTTGTGTACTTAATAGTCAGCATGCTCCAGTGGGTGAACATGATTTAGAGGTAGGGATAGATGGGTGGGGACTGTTTTTGGCAGGAACACTGTTCCAGGATCAACAAACTACAGTATATTGATCTAGGAACGTGTTACTTGGCAAAATCACGGTGACGCTTCCAGTATGTCATTTAATGAGCCAGTCCACCAGTTTTCTGCTCTACTTTATCCAGTATACTTATTATTACATATGTCAACTCATCAGTAGAGTGAACCAAAATCAGTACCTGCGATATTTCAAATTTCAAAGCAGCAATCTCATTGGTCGGATAGTTTCTGACGCAGCGCGTCAAACTAAAAAAACTTAACCCAAGGCGTTTTTTTTAAATGACGCTTTTACGCGTGACATTTTGCGCATTGGTTTGAACACTCACATTGGCGCCCAATGTTTAGTCACGAGGCGTTAAACGACGGCGAATAACGTGCGCGTGTAAGTTAGTCTGGCAAAGAGCTCATTCAAGCCCATTTCCAATCCGTCGAAATCTGCGGCACCAATCAGAAGCGTTGGGGCAGGCTTTACACGATGACGACAGCGCTGGGATTTTGAAGCAGATTTTGTAGCTTACATTACAAAGATGGATGCCGCCGTCGAACATCACTCGTTCGAATCAGCTATCGCGTATGTTTTCAAGCGATTTGAACTAGGGCTGAAACGATTCCTCGAGTTACTCGATTACAAAAATTCCTCGAGGCAAAAAATCTGCCTCGAAGCCTCGTTAAATTACTATGACGCGCACTGAGATGCGCACTTTACGCGCACGCAGGGATCTGATTGATTCACACGGACCGTTGTTCAGGAAGCACACCATAGCACATGGTACATTTGACTTCATGTGACCTCATAAATGGCAGAGAATGTCTAAAGTTTGGGATCATTATACGTTTATAAAGGAAGAGAACAAGATGCAATGTGTCTACTGCAAAGTATACCTGGCAGGGCTGCTCGCGCAATTGAGCCAATTCTCACGCCATACCCCCGATTTCTCACGCTGCTGAAGTGCCAATCCCTTCGGTCAAATGCTTGAAAGAAAGACGAGTTTCTCAATAGATCTACCTGTTGAGCCACTCGTGATTGACTGGTTTTACCGCCGCATATTAATTCGAAAGTTAAAATATCCTGTAATCTAGCGCGAGCGCGCATGCGAGATGATGAGCTCCCAACCACGGCTCGCGCATCGACGGCAAAGAGGTAAAGCGAGCGCGTGCAACCTGTCTCTCTCACGCGCCAGTCAGACCAATTGCGGCAATTCATCATATGCTTAAACTTTTATGCAGCCACGCAACAAAAATGTCAGCATACATTCACTGTATACTACCGGGACGTTATGGAGGAACAAATATTGTGACACATACACACACACTCTGATGTTTGTCTTGAGATTACACTTGAAAAAGTCTGATTCTTATTTATAATTGTTTTATTTTCCATTTTTTTTTTATAAATCGTATACAGATTTGTGTACCTGTTTGGCTTGATATTTTAAATTAATTTATTTTTGTTAAGGCCAAATGCTATTTAAGTTTGTATTCAAAGTTTTACATGTTATGGGCTACATGTAACACGTTTTGCAGTAATTTGTTTTAACTATATTGTTATATAATTGTTGGCACTGGCTCTTATAAACACTAAATTGGTAAAAATAGCAATAAATAGGCTTATTTGTGGAGCCAAATGTTGGAGCTGGAATAAATACCTCTAGTTTTTTAAAGAAATAAAAGCCAAACACCTTATCATTTTCGTTATACATTATTTGTTTTGGTTGCTTAAAAACACAAACATAAACAAATTATCCGATTACTCGATTAATCGATCGATTAAGTGCTAGATTAATCGATTACAAAAGAATCGATACCTGCAGCCCTAATTTGAACGTTTCCTTTTTATTAAAAACCGAGCAAAGAGCAACACTCGGGGATGTTTCTCCGCGCACGCTGCTCTGCATACGTCATCTCCTTCATCGCTCTGATTGGTTTTAGGTCTACCCGCGACGATCCGTTGGTAACGCCCCTCTGGAAATGATTTGTCTATGACACTTTGCCAGACCATAACTCAGTTACAACTGAGAATGGTCTGGTTTTAACCAGGCTATTGAGACACATATTGGGGCCAGAATATCATAGGAATTTTGGGTGCCTCTTTAGACTTGGTCTTGTAAACAGCCATGTAGAAACCACATAAGGCCCCAACAACCACCTGCCTCCCCCTAGAATCATGCACCTCTCACATTTTATTGAGGAAATCCAGTTTTCACTCTTATTCACACATTGTCTTTGTCTTGTTGACTTTTAGACCATACTGAAGCTGTTGACGACTGGAGAGGGTCGTACACGGACGGGGGTCATGATCTCTATTCCTCAGTACCCTCTGTACTCTGCGTTTATATCAGAGCTGGGTGCTGTTCAGGTGAATTACTACTTGAATGAGGAGAAGTGCTGGAGTCTAGACATAAGTGAGCTACAGCGATCTCTACAAGCAGCCAGAGAGCATTGCAACCCTCGTGTGCTGTGCATCATCAACCCCGGCAACCCCACTGGTAAACCATTAAGATCATTTCCAAAAGAACAAATTCAAATTGATCATCTGTAATGCAGTGAAGTCAAAGGGTTTGTTCACCTAAAAATTAAAACTACACCATTATTTACTCACCCTCAAGCCATCCTAGGTGTATATAACTTTTTTCTTTTAGATCAACACAATCGGAGTCATATAAAAAAATGTCCTTGCTCTTCCAAGCTTTATAATGGCAGTGAAAGGCGGTCCTGATTTTAAAGTTCCAAAAAGCACATCCATCCATCATAAAAGTAATCCAAAACTAAAGGCCTTTGAAGAAAAGTGATGTTTTTTGTAAGAAAAATATCCATATTTAATACTTTAAAAACTAGAATAACTAGCTTCCGGCAGACGGCCATCCGCAAGTTGACTTACGTCACAAGAGTAACTTCTGACGCTGATGTAGGACGTCCGGTGTTGGAGTATTGTAAAATCTCTTATATCAAAATCATTCTTTATTTCTCTTTAAAAATTCCCGCTTAAGACTTCGTGACTGGTGTTTTGTTTTGCTCTATCCGCTTCTGCGTTCCTCAATGTGTTATGCGTCAGGTCGGTTACTCTTTTACCCGTAAATTCGATGTGTACGTTTGATATATATGCTAAACGTTTGGGGTCAATAAGCTTTTTAAAAAATATTTTAATACTCTGTTCATCAAGGATACATTAAATTGATCAAATGTAACAGTATTACATATAGCTTTTCTATTCATCAAAGAATCATGAAAAGAAATGTATCATGGTTTCCACAAGAATATCAAGCAGGACAAATGTTTTTTAACACTGATAATAATAAGAAAATGTCTGAAGAATCATGTGACACTGAATACTAGAGTAATAATGCTGAAAATTCAGCTTTGAAAAAACCCCAGTTATTTTAAACTGTAATATCATTTTACAATATTTACTGTTTTCACTATTGATCAAATGCAGCCTTGGTGAGTTTAAGAGACTACTTTCAAAAACTTTACAGACTCAAAACTTTTAAACAGTGTAGTCAACCAAAATGTGGTATAAATAACGTTTGCTAAGATTGTATTTTATGAATTATTTAATGAAAGTTGCCCGTTTTTCTTCTCACCTTGTCTTATAGCTGATTTTTTTATTGGCCCATTCTTTCTTGTTTTAATAGGTCAGGTACAAAGCAGACAATGTATCGAAGATGTCATTCGATTTGCAGCCAAAGAAAACCTCTTCCTAATGGCTGATGAAAGTAAGTTAATACTGGGGGTCATGGTCTTTACACCAATATATCATACTATAAATCTGTATTCACATCATATCAGCATCTATAGCCATAGAAGTGCACACTTTCATACAAGGGGTTAAGGCATGCATTTCTCACCCAACTTGCTAAGCGCAAACTTTTCTTTTACTATGCGTCCGTTTCTCAGGTGTATCAGGACAATGTATACGCAGAGGGCTGTGAGTTTCACTCCTTCAAGAAAGTGCTGTTCGAGATGGGTCCAGAGTACTCAAGGAAAATAGAGCTGGTATCATTCCACTCCACCTCTAAGTGCTACATGGGAGAGTGAGTACACATCCGTCAGAGTTTATCATTTCACAGGGAAACACTTTGCATTGTTATTGGCAGATCTTATCTAATTACAGATCTAGTCTGCCAAGAACAAATACAGTAGCATTGCCATATTCAATAACTTGCTGAAACTATTCCAAAAGTTGTAATGATTGAAATGTATTTACTAAAGTTGTCAACGTACGAAAACAATATGCTTAAGTTTATTTTTGTGCTGCTCGGATAACAATGTAGTTTTGCTAGCTTGTTTTTTAACAATGACTGAAGAAAATCAGATTTTATCTTAATGTGTAAGGTCACTCAGTGTCCAGGACCTCGATTGTTATTTTCAAAAGTTAATTTTAACGGACAGAGCCAGATTGGCCGACCCGTAGCCGCCAGTACACGCTCACTCAAATGCATGGACGATCTGACAGGATTAACGTTACGTTACCTCGGTTGAGTGGCCTGACTTCTACACCTACCTTATAGAGAAATCCGATCGTAAAGAGACACTGAGGGCATATAAATCTTTAGATGCCTATAACTATGTGCTGAATGGTCATGTACAAGACTTGTGTGTACGATCTGCAGTTCTGCCGAGCCAGCGCCGAGACGACAACAATGTAAACAGTGACATTACGGTGCGATTTTAATTATGTGAATATTTTCTAGGAAATAAAAAGTCCAGATACAGCATATAAATTTGTCATTGATACTAGCACCAAACAACACAATACAATGATATTTAATAATAATAAAAGTAATTTAAGCTCCTTATTATATAGCCGAATCTGTGCAGGTTTACATAAGCCGCCTCCAGTTTTCACTTTGTTTTGCCTCCAGCTAGCACCGTGACGTAACTGTGACGTCGGCGCAAAAGGGGTCTATACGTGTATGTCTACGCCGTTTAATATCCAGTGATTCTGCGTGTATGTACACAGCGTTAAATATCAGAGCGAAACAAAGCAAAATATAGATGTACATCTGGGAAGCGATATTTTTTTTCCTAGGATGGTAGGGGAAGACTCATAAATGGTATTAACCCCAGTGACGGGTACGTTTAGGGACGGGGGTTGGGGTAGGTCATATATTTATATATACAGTAATGTAACGTTACGTAAACGGCATTCATAAACACGCTGAAAAGCGATTATGCGTGTTGATAGCCATAAATGGAAATACGAAATTGCCGTGTCATACATACGCCATTTCATGAGATCAGTCTGATATAACGTACTTTCTTTTCTAATGTACATGAACACACTTTCAGATGTGGTTTTCGAGGGGATACATGGAGGTCATCAACATGGACCCAGAGGTTAAGGCTCAGCTCTCCAAGCTGGTTTCAGTGCGTTGTGCCCACCTGCGCCCGGTCAAGCCCTCATGGACCTGGTGGTCAACTGTCCTCAGCCCGGAGAACCCTCATACCAGACGTTCATGAAGGTGCCTTCCCCTTTACAATTTCTAGCACTTCTAGACGAGTAGACCTTGCAGGTGTACAACTCTGGTTATGGGAGACATTTGGAAATTCTCATTCACTAATAATTGGATTATTAGATAAATAAGTGCATGCACAGGTAAATTTATTGCAAAAAAATAGATGTATGCACATGAATTGTGTGGATGGATGGATATTTAGGTAGGTGGACGGACAGATAAATGAATGGATGGATGGATGGATACTGTATTGTATGGATGGTTTCAGTTGTTCTTTTCCGTAAAAAATAAAATAAATGTAGTATACATTTTAGTATGAAAGTTGTAATTTGTTTGTGAAAACATTTGGATGGATCTACACAGTTTGTGAATAAGACTCATCGTCTTTCTTCTGGGCAACAAAAAACAATGTTTCAAGTGTTATGTCAATAAATAAGTAAATTTGGTCAAAACCCCCATTGACTAACATGTAATTAAAAGAAAAGATTCAACCGCTGTACAATGTTTCTTTGGTTTCTGCAAAAAAAAGGCTGGGTATTTTGTTCCCAATTAACTGTTTAATCAAGTTAAACGTACTGGCCAGTGTCCCAGTCTCTTCCTTTATTCATTCCTCTTCCTCTGTCTTGTGTAGGAGCGAACAGCCGTTCTGAGTGCCTTGGCTGAAAAAGCCAAACTGACCGAGGAGATTCTGAATACGGTGCCAGGCATCAGCTGTAACCCTGTGCAGGGAGCCATGTACTCGTTCCCCAGGATCACCATACCTCAACGCGCCATCAACGAAGCCAAGGTCGCTTTGCGTCACATGTTCTTTATGTCTTCTTCTTAACGGTGTCATCACTTAGTTCATGGCTTGTTTGTCTGTGTGTGAATACAGGCGAAGGGTCAGGCTCCAGACATGTTCTACTGCATGAAACTTCTGGAGGACACCGGGATCTGTCTCGTTCCTGGCAGCGGTTTCGGTCAAAGAGATGGCACTTACCACTTCAGGTGTGTGTGTTTGTCCTCAAGAGTTTGGATAAGGGAATCGTTGACACACAATATACAAGTAATGGGCTCTTAAAGGGGCACTACGCAGGAATCCCGTTTTTGTCAAACAGCGACCCGTAGAGTCACTGTGGAGTACTTGAATTTAACGTTACTGTCGGCCACCATTCAACCCCGAAAGAAGTCATAACTATTTCAATAACTCTAAAGCTGTTAAGTTAAGCTTAAAAAAACCTGCATAGAATCCCTTTAAAGTTGTGAAACTGAGTGCGAGTGTGAGCTTGCAGTCGACAGAAGAAAAGGGGCGGAGTTTAAGCAGACTACATGATTGGAGGAGTCCGACATACATCAGCAGAGTCTGTCACTTTACTGGAAGATCACGTTATGAGAAAAAAAGTAAAACAAATACATGGATACATTTTTCACAATTATATCAATATGCAATTTAAAAATGAATAGGTATTTTTTATTTTATGCCAGATTTATTAGACATTCTGCTGAGCTCATATTAATTAAAAAGATTTAAAAACAAGAAAGAAAAAGGAAAATATTCACAATGTTTTACTTATAAATAATGCATCACAGATACTTATTGTTTTCAAAAGCACATTGTTTTTTTGTTGCAAAAGTCTATGTATCTGCTCACTGAATATAGTTATTGTGATTAAAAAGCTAAATAGAATAATAACCACACACCTTTTATTATTTTGTTATTTTCTATTTGCAAATAGTCCATGTAGTTCCCTCTTATGGAGACATGATAAAAAAAAAATTAGATCAGAGAAAAAAATTATATTTTAATATTTTAATTAAGTAAAAGTATTGGTTTCCAACAAAAACTTAGTGTTTGGTTGCAACATCACATTTTTTTTTTTTTTACAAACGTTTTAGGGGAGAATGTAAAGTCTCTCAGGGAACACAAGGTTTGTTAGAGCAGGGGTTCTCAACTCCAGTCCTCGCGACCCACTGCTCTGCATATTGTGCATGTCTCCCTTATTTAACACACCTGATTCAGATCTTCAGCTCGTTAGATCTATCCTATCCTTTTGTTAGAGAACGCAAAAGCATTGAAATATATATATATTTTTTTAATATAATATTTGAAGGAGTTTCACCACACTCACGGTAAACAAGGTGCCAGACAGATAAAACTAGACAACTCAAAAAATAAATAAGCTGTCCACACACTTAAGTGCTTTATGCAAATTTAATAGCCAAGCTTTCGGTCACAAAACCATCCTCAGGGCATCCCTGAGGATGGTTTTGTGACCGAAAGCTTGGCTATTAAATTTGCTTAAAGCACTCAAGTGTGCGGACAGCTTATTTATTTTTTAAATATAATATAAAAAATATATATAATAATTGTCCCTTTAGGGGCTTCGTAGCTTCTCAGTTAATACAATTAAATTAAATTAAATAGAAATTATTATATTTGAAAAACTAAATGGAATATTTGCTCGAAATTGTAATGCAAAATGTAATTTTTGTCAAGTCACAATATAGATTGTTTTAAAGCAGCTTTACAGTGATAACAAGAAAATAGTGCATCAAAGATTGCCCCGGCAGATCTAGAAGAAAATATTGTCATAGTCCAGCTTAAGTAAGTTCAGTGATTGTTCATTTCTGTTGTAAAAAAAAAAGTTGTTAATTTATCTATACATCCGCTCTGGAGAAAACGGTGATGTCATCACCCAGCTCAGTTCAGTTCTCCTATAATGGTGTCAACGCTGGCAGACCAATAATATTGTTGAATATTAATCAAACCCTTCTTTCCCCTCCTCTCCATTCCTCTTCTTCACCAGGATGACCATCCTTCCTCCAACAGACAAGCTCAGAGATTATGCTCCACAAACTAAAGGAGTTCCATCAGGCGTTCACGCAGCAGTTTGCTTGACCCAGTCCAGTCCCAGCTCCTACTACCACAACCGACTGACTAAAAGTGCTACAATACATTTCACTAATTCTTAATGTTTGGTCAGAATGTGGCCAAATAATCTCTTCAGCCTTGATGGACACTAATCTGCAACCTTTCCAATGGATAATGTTATGCCTAGTAGCTAAAGATGAATGAGTACTCTGTAAAACTCTCACTATGGACTTTTAACATGCAAAGGGTAGAGATAGCAAGACTTGATATGACATTTTTTGAAAACTCTCCGCACATCCATATCTTCTTGATGTGGTTTAAAGCAGGGGTTCTCAACTCCAGTCCTCGCGACCCACTGCTCTGCACATTGTGCATGTCTCCCTTATTTAACACACCTGATTCAGATCTTCAGCTCTATCCTAACGAGCTGAGGATCTGAATCAGGTGTGTTAAATAAGGGAGACATAGAGAACCCCTGGTTTAAAGTATGTTAGGCCCTGTTTACACTTGGTATTAAGATGCGTTGTGGTCGATCTGTTTACACCTGGTGTTTTAATCCGTCTCTTTTGTCCATTTTCAACCACTTCTGTCCTGATTTCTTGGAGGGGAGGGTCTATGGGCAAGTAAATGGTCTTTTTCAGATCTTTCGATCTAATGGACGAAAATAAGCCCACGCAATGTTTATATGAATGCACCTGGAGACAATGGAAAACCATGAAAGCAACAGCTTAAAGAGCCCCTATCATAGCATTTGAAATGCTCCTATTTTTGTTTTGGGAGTTCCCAAAAACAGTTTAACGTGCATGCAAGGATTAAACACTTTGTCTTATAATATGCATTTATTTTTAACTTATTTACTCAACGACTCCCAAATGATTCGTTCGACGATTCATTTTCCCAAACACCTCCTTTGAGTGACGCGAATCTGCGGCGATTGGTCAAATGACCCAATCAGTTGTTATTGGTAAACCATAGGCAGAGATTGTTGGAAACGGAATCTCATCACCATTAATGGATTTAGCTTGTCAAGTGTTGTATACAGTGTATGAACAAACGTGTCAGAAAAAGTGCACTTTCCACACGGTCCCTTACTCGTGTGTCCGTCAGAGAGCGAGCTTTCCCGCGAAACTCACATTCGGCGGCTTTTGAGGGGCAGTGCTTATTATATAGAGCGAAGTCATATTTGGCTAAGTTGTTTAGGAGGTACAGTGAATGTCTGGTGAATATCAAAAACAAAACTAACTTTACCCCGCTCAGTCTACACAACACACACAACACAATATAACTATATTGTGCATGCTACAGAAAACATAACAGCAAACATTATTAATAATACTTACAGATTGTGATTCGGAGGAGGACGAACCTGATCCATATACACTGGATACTGAGCCCTTCTTCGGGAAGAACCGGCTTGCGAATCCACATTTGAATTCATGTATGTTTTTGAACGAATGAGAACACAAGGTTCGGGCTGTACTATCGTTGCAAATATGAACTTTTACCACTGATTCTTCACATGCTCGTCCCTGGGCAATGAAAACAAGTGGCTAAACTGTCTTTGCAATGTAGAACACAGCATCTTCTCAACATGACGCTATTCAGCTGAAGTTTTTGAATGTGTTTGTTCACACTTCCGTCTGCGCAGCGCAGTTGTTGGGAGCAGCCAATGAGCTAATCTACGTCACTCCAGAAACAGCTAATGACTCAGTTTCAAAAACAATTCATTTCATAGACTTAGAGTCGACTCTCACTTTTGAAAGACAATAACTATATACGGTGCACTTTCAGGTATAAATCTTTGCAGTTTGTTTTCATTCCCTTAGAGCTATAGTCCACACTACATGAACATTATACAAACACAGTCACATACAAACACAGTCATTTTCAAAAATCCATGATATGTGCTCTTTAAGTTTCAGATCACGGCGACGCTTCGAGTGTGTGTTAGAAATCAGGAATGGTGACAGAACATCGCACTTGGTCAGGCCAGACGTTTTTTCTTTTCAAAATAAACTTGGTTTCTCCAGCCGACATAGTTTAAATCCCGTCTGGCTAGCGCTGCTAGCTTACTCAGTTTACGGAGAGTGAGATGGTCTATCACACAAGCGTTTACGCTACGAAAGCAATCCGGTCAAATGTGTTTTCGACTACCTCTGGAAGTGGTCGAAAGTGGACAAAATCAAAACGTTTTAGACCCCATTTACACCTGTATTTAACGTCGTCCACTTGTGACCCGATCGACCAAAATGCATTTTAATACCAAGTGTAAACAAGGCCTTATTGTGGTCCGTGAATCAGTAAGATGAAAATAATGGGCATTCAAGAGACACTGGTTTCTCTTCAGTGCTCTGTGGCAGTTGTAATTATAAATGTATTCATGAATCAATGTACGCTCCAACATTTCTGTATGTGTAAATAACAGATTGATTTTATGGCAGATATAATACAGTATAGATTAATATTACAGTGCAGTGTGCTGTTTTTGTTGTTCAAGCTACTCACCACTAGAGGACACACCACTACAAATCACACTTGATCATGCTTTTGAATTGAATTGAAGCCTTGTTTTGTACCACCTCTGTTCTCTCTCTCTCACACACACACACACACACACACACACACACAATTCTGAGAAGCCCAACTGCTCCATTCTTTGATGGTGTCATTTTGTTAATGAGTTAAGAGACATAATGGGATGAGATGCACTTTGAGAACTTCACATCTCAGAACTTTTAAAAGCTAATTGTCTCTCGTCAGCGCTAAGTGCTTTCATTTTCATCTAACGTAAGAAGTTGTTTTACCAATATTTTTAACAACAACAAAAAGTTTGTTTGGTAAATGCAATGCCACAAATATTATATATAGACACACCACCAGACAAAAAGTTTGTGAAGTAGGTCTCAGAATTCTTCAGTGTCACATGATTCTTCAGAAATCAAATGATGATTTGATGCTCAAGAAACATTTCTGATTATTATCAATGTTGAAAATAGTTTTTGATACTTAATATCAAAACTGGATATATATTAAGCAAGGATGCGTTAAATTGATAAAAACTGATAGAGAGTCAGATGTGAAATCGAAACGTTCAATAGAGCACAACATTGGGTTCTGCAAGTAAAAATGAATAAATAAAAATTCTATTTTCTCTCATCTGAGAAATTCTGTTGAGCATCAACATCACAAGAACAACTGACATGGCAGATCTACACAGAAACATTGCCAAGTAGGCCTATAAGACCAGTGATTGGCGTGTGACCAATTTATCTGTTAAGGGAACAGTTAGTCTTCTGTGTTTCAACAGAGAAATAAAATCAGATTTAAAGATGACAAAAGTCTACTAAGTCCTCTAGTCTAGCAGGCTCGAGTGGCCATCATGGCTCTTCGTAGTGGTTATGAATATTAAAGGGTATATCATGCTTTTAAATCATTCATTTTTACTTATAAATCATACATTTGTGGTCTATATAAACCATAATTGCAATGCTTAGGTCTGAATTTCTCATTATTATAGCTCCACAGGCATCCTTTTCAACCCCTTTTCTGATGTGTTTCTGTGAGCAAGTCGTTTCAATGCGGCCCCTTTAAATAAAAAGGCGTACCGTCTTACCCCGCCGCTCTTCAGGTCGCTGAGTTCACGGTCAGCTCAACTCTCCGCGTTTGGCCGTTATTGTAGTTTGATAAGAGATACGATTACTATAGCTTCAAAGAACATTTTTATTCACACGTTAACAAAATGTCAACAACGGAAGACTTGTCCACCAAGCCTTACATATTCGGAGCCAGAGCGAGCGATTTAAAAAAGGTGACGACGATGAGTCTTCATATGGAGGCAGGTAAGCTATGTAAGTTAATGTTGTGTTATTAGTGAAAGTCGACTATTTCTCTTGTTAAAACAATCACACTGACAAGATAAATGACTGCGGTCTGATCTTATCACTAAAAATCTGTATTGATAATAAAATGATAACTTACGTTTTAGAAGGCATCAGGAAACACAGCAGCTAAATGATAGAAGGAATTTACCCGATCGGCAAACCCTTCTGTATACTGGCTGAGGTTGTTGAAGTGGGGATCCTTGAAGTGCTTCAGGTCACTACATCCAACAACCGAACATTTTGACTAGCCCTCTCATAACTTCTGCATGATTGAGCTTGACTACAAAATCGGAGCGAGAAATAATAATGGCGGATTGCTCGTAGTGTTGAACCGGTAGTCGATGTCCTTATTTGTCAGTTCCTCTGCAAATACGGTGAGTCTGACAGTACTTGCTCAAAAAACGACATAGACAACAGAAAAATCTGAACAGGTTGAAAAATATGACCAAAACAGAATATAAAGATATATAAACGAAGCACCTGAAGAGAATAATTTCATCTTTTCTGTACTGATAAACACTCCAAATCTACAACAAAATGCATTTAAGGGCTAAAAAAGTGGATTTTGCATGATATGTCCCCTTTATAGCCTTGATTAGGCCTTGGCTGGCTATATTAGCGCACACCGTAAGGTGAGCAACATATGACTTTCTTCTACAGTATAGCCTACTTTACATCCACGCGGAAAATGCATGTCACAGTATTGTGTGACTTATAATCGCATTAACTAATCGCAGAAACTGTCTTTCTTATCTGTCACTTGGCAGAGAACGCACGTGCTTCCTGTCCTCTTTGACGCGCACACGCGCTTACAGAGAGTAAAAGTTACAGAGAGTAAAAAGATTCTAGAATGTTTGTTATTTGTTATTTATTTGAATATGACTGGTATAAGAGGCTGGTCTTGGAAATCCCAGGTTGAAAATCCAGGCCCTGCCCTAGTGAGTCTCTATCTCAATTTGAAAGCGTGTCTCATACCGTCCCCTGACCTCTGTCGAGCCAGTATTAGTGATGGGAAGCAGACTCGGGCTTTTTAATTAAGTATCATCTTGCTTCATACCGCCCGCTGCCTTTGTCTTTGCACCTGAAGACTGCCTCTATACGCTGCTGGATGATTGATCTCGATGTGCTTGTCTTAACAGGGAGTGACAGAGACAGCAGAGGCACTGAGATCTTATCTCCTAGTGTGGCACAAGACAATCACAAATCTAGAATGTTCTAAACATCACAGTTCTACATCCAGAATGTTCTCCCACGATTCTGAATAAACAAATCAACAAAATGCCTAATTTATAGATCATAAAGAGATTTTGACAAAATGTTAATTGATGCATTCAAGCAATTTAAAAAATTTTAATTAATTTTTAAAATCAATGATTTAAAAACTCACGCAAAGACTTCACTTGCTTAAATGAATGAGTTTTTGAACGAATCTCTTGAATGATTCAATGACGAATAAATTCACAACAAATAAGTGAATTTGTTTCCTATGTTAAATAGACATTTGTGGCAGGAGGAGATTCTCTTGACATGATGTTGCTATTCTTTAACTGGCAACCCTTTTAGTACTTAAAGAAAAGCTTAGACCAGGGCTTCTCAACTCCAGTCCTCGCGACCCACTGCTCTGCTTATTGTGAATGTTTCCCTTGTTTAACACACCTGATTCAGATCCTCAGCTCGTTAGGATAGACAATTGCTGCGTCCGAAATCTCCACTCAAAGCACTCACTCCCTAACCCCTATGTTGGGGGTAGAGAGCAGAGCACTATATAGTGAGCTCACAGCTCAGCATAACAGAAGCCACTTTCGGACACTACTCGATCGTCTCTCGGCGCCGTTGATTACATCATCTGTCAGCTGGTGCCGAGCCGACTCTGGGCTAAATAGATTTTAAAAATAAATACATTACATTATATTGAGCTTATTTCTCCAAAATTTAAAAAACTAAAAGTGATTTCTGGCCGTTTTTGTTATAATGCGCTACTCCACACATGATTATAACTTATTTTTACGATAGGCGCAATGCATGATGGTATGTAGGGCTTAGGTTAGTGACCATCGGTTGTTCACTACTTTTCAAAATGCATTCTGGGATAAATTGAGTGGACTATGTAATATCTTATTGCTTTTATAAAACGGTTGCCACACAATATTTAAGTAAAAAACAATGTTAGTGCAACTTTCTTGAAGTAAAATCACTAAAAGCCTACCTTCCGCTGGAAAAAAAAGTCCCCGAGTGTGAACAGCAACAACGTTCCAATGTGTAAAATGCATGAAAGCTCAAATAAAAACAACATAGAACCGCAGTGTTGCGCAGCGATCAACAGAACCGTTGGGTGAAGCGGTCGTAGCCGTGTTTTATCGTGAATAAAGCACAGCTCTTGACCAATCAGAATCAAGGATTAGAACTAACCGTTTTATAAATAGGGTATAATAATCATCACTATACATTCGGACAGCACTACAAAATGGCGAGCTCACTATATAGTCCACTATATAGTGAGTAATGGGAGAGATTTCGGACGCAGCAAAAGAGTCTATCCTAACGAGCTGAGGATCTGAATCAGGTGTGTTAAATAAGGGAGACATACACAATATGCAGAGCAGTGGGTCGCGAGGACTGGAGTTGAGAACCCCTGGAGTAGCCGGTGGATACACGTAAATAATGATGTCGAGACTGCAGTGTCAGTGAGGCAGAATCAGACCGAGAAGCTGCGATGAATCGAGTCAAGCAGAACCTCACCACACACGGCTCTCACTAAACGTTTCTGAATGATAATTTGCTAAATTTTTTAACTTTATACTCGTTTGTTTTACACAATAGCATCTGACTGGCAACAATAGCAACTGACTGGCTACTAATGTTAAACACAAACAGCGTTGGCGAGTTTACAGTTCTAGATTAGAAATAGAAAACAAAGTCATAAAGCATATATACATGAAAAATACATTTACAACATTAGTATTATACAAAATTCAGGTCCATAATGTTTGTACGCGTTTGGCATAGACACAAAATAGTAACAGTAGTAACGTTAGCCATGGCATTTAAAAAAATAAAATAAAACACAAGGCTACTTCTGGAATTATACATGCAAATACATTTAAAATGATGAAGTCTTAGCCTACTTACAGGTTGTGGCCCAACAACTGCTGCCTCTGGTTTTAAAGTTGGATCTGCTTCATGTTTTAGTAACAGTTTCTTGTTGAATTCGGTCATTGAATTTGTGGAGATTCTGGAAGCTGTCTTCCGTAAAATGTGCAGCACAGAGAGCGAGATTACGATCGTCACTTTCAGGAATATAATCAAACATAAATTGTATCCATTGTTGTCAAAGTACAGCGTCCGTGGGAAGCTCAAACACAGAAGACCTGACAGCTGGGTGAACACAACTCACTCGACGTGCCGCAGAAATATGCGCATGCCCTTTCCTGCATATTCCGGAGGGAGTGGTTGATGCAAATATGTGGGTTAGTGAACGACTAAAACCCAGCTGTAGTCCCAATCGAGTTCGTTTTTGTAGGCAATTATACTTCCTGATTTTTAAAAGACGATATCTCTGCTTACACTGAACTTTCAGCGCTGCAACTTTACAGATACTGTTCATGCACCAACAGCAATATTACACACTATTTAAAATCAAAAAAGTAAAATCACAGTCAACCCCCCCTTTAAAAACAAACTTATACAAAGTGTAGACTTAGTTTATAGGCTAAAAATATTTTGCTGCATTAGTTTGCTGCATTAGGTAAGGCAATGGTTACTTCTCATTCAAATTAGCTGCCATCCTAAATTATGCATATAGTATGCTTGCTTTTTTTGATAGGAGACACATACTGTAACTTCAAACTATTTCATGACATTATATTTAAATGATATTTGAAGAATCCCTTCCCCCGAGTTCATCCAGCTTGGGTGCTGCTGCCAAAGCAAACAGGGCAATTCAAATACTGAGACATTCTGACATTCAGATTAGTTTTTAAATGTAAGTTTAACTCAAATAGTTCTGCTGATAAATTGCTATAAACAAAATTCATTAAATAAGAAAAATTCAAAACCAAGTTCAGTAGTGATCTCACTTTTGAACCCACAGTATATCGATAGCATGTATAGATGATGGATATATTTTTCAAGAATGTGATTCGTCATTCATTCATAACACTGCACTCCAAACAGAAACACATCATTTTAATCCTGAGGCTATTTCACATTACAATAAATTTCACTAGAAACCTACAAAAGGTCTATACCGGAACACTTATTAACTAGTAAATCAATCATATGCTTTAATTTTTCCATCTGTATAAAATTCATCAGAAATACATAGCACAATATAAAGCACAAGTGTGTCTAATCACTGTAATTTAAAACAAGTGCAACAATGTAAAAACACCACAGAGATTTGGTTTTATATTCCAGGCGCTGTCTCAACCTCCATCATTCATGCTTTCTCACCTTTGAGTCACTCTCTTTGCTTTCATTCCCATTCTCAGCATGGTTCCTTTAAACATTACAATTAAGACATGCATTTAGTCAGGCTCTTGCCATTACGAGAACAAACCCTCCAGTAAGCAGTCACAAAAAGCAAAATGGCAATCAGTAGCTCCATTGTTCGGTTGGTTTCAAAACTGGCACCTCAGCGTCACACTTAAGTTTTTTTTTCCCCCTTTCAAACTTGTATTTCAAGTTTTTTAGCACCTAAATATGATGCAACATTTGAATCTTGGAATCTCATGAATATCATGGATTGGTTTCCAGAATTTATTTTAGGTCCTGGACCTGAAATTTGTACCGCAGTGTGATTCAGCTTAGGCTTAGGCTTAGGCTTTTACATGGAAATGTTGCTCGGCAATACAAAGAAAGACTCATTGTCAGAGCAGAACAAAAGTGGCTGGTTTATATGCTAGTTTCTCTCTTCCATATACATGTTTTCTATGTCTCCTCTGGCTCTTCATCTCTTAGAGTCTCTGTTGCTCTGTTTGTGGCAGATTAGTAATGCTTCCCCTCTGTCACGGACAGCAGAAGGAGAGAGACATGGTGTGAACGTGTGCCAGTCCTAAACCGCTAACACTCAGTAGGGTCTCTGAGCATGTTCACCCATTACATAAGCACAAACAACTCCAGTGCCTATAGATACAAAGCTGACTGCATCTTGGAACAAGTTGTTGATATTGTACTGTTTTTAATTTTAATAATAAATATTTGCTTCATAATATGAAAGGCATCTTAGAAAGAGAAGCTCCTCTGTGAAGATAGTTTTATTGTTTAAAAAAGTGGTTTATTTCATAACTAAAATCCTGACTTTAAAAATCTGAACTTGTAAAAAAAAGATTGTAATTTTAATGGTATTTAAAAAATGCTAGCAAAGTTTGTAAAATTGTTATAAATCTAATGGTAAGTTTCGGTAGCCTGACTTCGTCATACTTATATTCTAATGAGAATATGAGTCTGATACCACTCCATAGGGCTTTGATTATGAGGCGCGTCTTAACCGAACCAGGAAAATTTTTTTACTTATTTTACCTATAAAACAGAACTTACTTATTTTAGAAGTTAAATAACGAGTGTTGCTTCTTTTACTCGATCCTCCATGAGTGTGACCAAAGCCACAACGACCACAGGCTTTTTTATTACATCCCATCTTCTTAGCGACCGTCAGAGACAGCTGATAAGTTACACTTTTCCCGAATCATGTTGGAAGGACACAAAAATATCTTTCTGATCGACAAATGCCTTGATTGCAGTTTTCTGTTTGTCTATTAAAATTCATGCGCTGTCGATTTATTTCACAACAGACGCGACAGTGGAATCTATTCATCTCAATTCTCCAGCTGCAGTCATCTCTGAGGGAAACTAGTTAAGCGCTCTTTGATAACGTGATGATTACGTCCTTGCAGATCACCTGTCCATCATCGTATAAAGCCCGCCCTGGCAATTTGATTGGCCCGAACGTTTTTTTGCCTGATTATAATTACTCCTCAATGGTATTGAGTCCAGACCGAACTTTCCGACCAAAAAATGTTGTGGGCGGAGTTCGGGCTGGCATCCAAGCTAAAGTTTCGGATATTTTTATAGTAAAATATTATTAAATGTATATACAGTCATCTTATAATTCACAGTGAAAATTTGTAAGATTTTTCATTTAGATTTTTTTTTTCTTATCAGTTATGTTGGTTTTATGCTACATCTTACAGTATGTTGTTAAATCAATGTGGATTGCATTATTTTAGTGTCATGTCACGTGTGTTACCATGAGGGTGTTTGTGTGTGTGTGACACTGTGGACCTTCCTTATACAGTATATTCTGAACAATTACCTCAACACGTGGGAAAAAATACTTTTAATGCCTTTTGATTCTAAGTGCTGTTTTTGTCATTACCTATTGTCAGTGTATTATAAATGTACAAATGTTTTAACATTATATCAGTTAATTAAATATGCAATTCATGTTAAATCCATAAAACCCAAAATGTTGTTACCATATATATATATATATATATATATATATATATATATATATATATATATATATATATATATATATATATATACTGTGTATACACTGTATAGGGCTATTTCATTATGTAAGAATGATTATACCACAATCACACATAACGTTGCAAAAAAGTTGTTTGTGGAACTTCAAGTGTGATTTAAAGCAGGGGTTCTCAACTCCAGTCCTCGCGACCCACTGCTCTGCATATTGTGCATGTCTCCCTTTATAAAAACACACCTGATTCAGATCCCCAGCTCATTCAGCGAGCTGAGGATTTGAATCAGGTGTGTTAAATAAGGGAGACATGCACAATATGCAGAGCATGGGTTGCGAGGACTGGAGTTGAGAACCCCTGATTTAAGTACCCAAAAGTGTTCAAACACATTTAAAGCCACAGTAGTTCAAAGTTCACCAAGATCTCTCTAAGTTTGGTCTTTAATAGCACACCCACTTGTGAAAGAATGTGGATGGAAGAATATGTAGATGCAATGCTAATGAAATACACTCAGAAAATAATCAGGGTTGCCATGGTGATTGTGATAAATCTCTTTCTTATCAAGGTTATCCAATACTTTTCCTCCCTGCTGTCTGAGGAGTGTACAGAGTAACTGATCAATACTAGACTAGATCTATTGAGCTGGATTGGTGAACTCAAAGATTTGTCAACTGTGCCAAAACACTCTCAGCAGCCCATATGTCTCCGTCAACAAACTCGATGTTTGCTTCAGTTTCAGGATTAATTAAAAGGTGCAGAGAATAATCATTAAGCCCTTTTGACTGCTTTTACAAAGCAACAGCGGGCAAGTCTGTGTATTAGAACAACAAGGTCCTTTCCTTGTGGAATAAACAATTGGTTATTATTCAAACCAGTCCTGGTGATTCTTTCAGTTATTCAATTTAAATAGAAAATTCTAGACCCTTTCATACATACAGTCTTTACTGGTAAATTACTGGTAAAAGATTATGTGTGAACAGGATCTTTTAAAATGTACCAGTAAAAATTTACTTGCAAAAACTTGCCAAAGGAAACATATGGAATTAAGTAAACTCTACTTAACTAAGTTAAGAGAAATTAACAGAGAAAACTAGCAAATTAAACTTGGCTAGTAAAAGATTGAGTAGTTAGTTGAAGTTTCCTTTGCAATACATTTCACTCAAACAATATAACATTGAATTAAACCATTATTATTAAGTAAATGTTTGCTTACAAATATATTAGTAAATAAAAAATTTGTGGTAACATTTGATGGATCATTTTTGTGTTTGAATGTGTCCTTTTGAGTACAAAATTAACTCCAAATGTCACAAAATGCAAGTTAACATCAAAAGCAATGATAAAACAAAAAAAATATTTTATCAATGTGATCCCGCAATTGACCAGTAAGAGAAGTTGTAACATTACCAGTAAATTAAGGTATATGTGCTGTGCGAACATAGAATGAAGATTGATTACCGGTATTTTGCATGTATGAGGTCAGAAATCGCTGACGTAAGAAGTGATTTGGGCCAATCAGAAGCCGTTGAAAGAGCAACGCCTCTGGGCCATTCATAAAATGTCCCATAAAGCTAATTGATTCTCCTCCTTAGGGCAGATGAAGATACTTGTCAACAACAGTTAGCGAAACTGTCACGTGTGATAAACTAGCCTTCTTCAGAAACAAGACATAAACATCTGGTTAATGACATCTTGAAAGAGTTTACCAGTATTTTGGAACTGTAGTCTGTTACCGGTAAAAAGCCAGAACGCTGTTGCTTTTGTGAAAAGCATATTTTTGAATTTACTGGTAAAGTCGTTCTAGCAATTTTACGGTAATTTACCGTGATTTATGTGTGAAAGGGTCTAATATGTCATCATGTTTGTGGATACTCAAAGAACAATGATTCTCAAACCGCACTCTTTAAAATAAAGATTCTTCATTGGCATTGATGGTTCCAAGTGTCTGCATAAAGTTACTTATATTGACTAGTCCTGGCTACTTGGCAATTTATAATAATTCATAATGATGTCAGACTAGCCAGATAGCACACGTATGTCTGCAAGATGTCTTTTAAAGATCACTTCATCTGGAAAGTATCTGCTGTTTACTAACATCTGATAGACATCTTTAAGATGTCAGTTTTACATGCATTCTAAATCATAAACATCTTAAAGATATTTTCTAAACTTCAATTTGACATCTGACAGGAAACGTCCTATAGACGTGCAGAGGAGCAAACACTCTAAAAAATACATCTTTCAAGATGTAAATGCGCAGCAAATAGACATATCCATGATGTTCGTATGCAACCAGCTCTCTGTGTCTAGTATGGTATACTCACCTAAAGGATTATTAGAAACACCTGTTCAATTTCTGCAATTAATGCAATTATCAACCAATCACGTGGCAGTTGCTTTAATACATTTAGGGGTGTGGTCCTGGTCATCCAAACTGAACTCCAAACTGAATGTCAGAATGGGAAAGAAAGGTGATTTAAGCAATTTTGAGCGTGGCATGGTTGTTGGTGCCAGATGGGCCGGTCTGAGTATTTCACAATCTGCTCAGTTACTGGGATTTTCACACACAACCATTTCTAGGGTGTACAAAGAATGGTGTGAAAAGGGAAAAACATTCAGTATGTGGCAGTCCTGTGGGCGAAAATGCCTTGTTGATGCTAGAGGTCAGAGGAGAATGGGCCGACTGATTCAAGCTGATAGAAGAGCAACTTTGACTGAAATAACCACTTGTTACAACCGAGGTATGCAGCAAAGCATTTGTGAAGCCACAACACGCACAACCTTGAGGCAGATGGGCTACAACAGCAGAAGACCCCACCGGGAACCACTCATCTCCACTACAAATAGGAAAAAGAGGCTACAATTTGCAAGAGCTCACCAAATTGGACAGTTGAAGACTGGAAAAATGTTGCCTGGTCTGATGAGTCTTGATTTCTGTTGAGACATTCAGATGGTTGAGTCAGAATTTGGCATTAAACGAAATGAGAACATGGATCCATCATGCCTTGTTACCACTGTGCAGGCTGGTGGTGGTGATGAAATGGTGTGGGGGATGTTTTCTTGGCACACTTTAGGCCCCTTCGTGCCAATTGGGCATTGTTTAAATGCCAAGGCCTACCTGAACATTGTTCCTGACCATGTGCATCCCTTGATGGCCACCATGTCCCAATCCTCTGATGGCTACTTCCAGCAGGATAAAGCACCATGTCACAAAGCTTGAATCATTTCGAATTGGTTTCTTGAACATGACAATGAGTTCACTGCACTAAAATGGCCCCCATAGTCACCAGATCTCAACCCGATAGAGCATCTTTGGGATGTGGTGGAACGGGAGCTTTGTGCTCTGGATGTGCATCCCACAAATCTCCATCAACTGCAAGATGCTATCCTATCAATATGGGCCAACATTTCTAAAGAATGCTTTGAGCACCTTGTTGAATCAATGCCACATAGAATTAAGGCAGTTCTGAAGGAGAAAGGGGGTCAAACACCGTATTAGTATGGCGTCCTAATAATCCTTTAGGTGACTGTGTATTTTATAAATATACACATATAAAAACTTTCGTTCTTTCACTCAATTTTAAAAGTAATAGGTTAGAGGAGTAATATTTTAAAAGGGTCTGTACATTTACTCAACTACTTCGTCCACCACTGGCCAGAACTGCTAGCCTGACTACGTCAGACTTCCTACTTCCGCTAATTTCATTTCGCTCCTGTAGTGAGTCTGAGATAGCAGCCTATCTTTCAGTTTTCCACCGGCCTGAAAACAGCCGGCCAATCAGACGAACAGAGGGCGGACTGAGAGCCGTGACGTAGGCGCTAAGCGCCGAGTTTTACATTGCAGGTTAGAGAAATCGAAAACCGAAACGACCGCAGAAATGGTAAACGAGACACGGGATGCAATCCACTCTGTTATGGAGAACATTCCAGGGTTTTTTAAACTGCAGCAAAAGTCGTTTACAGCCATGTTCACTCCGCTATTTCGCTCGCATCATCAAGTGTTTACAGCCAGGACCGGCGCGAGCACTTCTGCCGCTGTAGGAACAATTTTGCTGCCCCTCTATTTGCAACGTATATCACCATATTTCGTTTCGATATCCTCCTGCATTAGTCCACATAGACGGGTCCCAGATAGGTGATTCATGAACGATCTGTTCATTGCGTATGTCACGTGACAAATGAACGGACTCGGAAGGTAAAGTGATTATTTATGTTCCCTGTAAATCATTTTTTACTGCATTATGATTTCTTAATTCTAAATATGATCAACATTGCGTAGGTGGATGTGATCAGGGAATTTTGCTGTTAAAATTATAACATTTAAAGCCACTTAAATAAACGAAATGACTCAGAGAGTCAGTAATATGAACTTATTACCCAGTCATGACTCGTGAGAGCAGGGGCTCGCTCTCGCGGGCGGCGGAAGCTAAATCAGTCATGACTCGTAAGAGCGGGGCAGCCGCAGCTCAGTAAATCATATAAATAACCTAGTTTGTGAATTGTTCATTCCCGGTTGGCACACATTTTGCAGCGCTTCAAAAGCGCTCTCTGTTTACAGTGGAAGTTCAATCTTAGATTTGAGTTCGATGCATGATGTCTGTGGTTCGCATTACATGTGTCTGCGCGTAAAATACGTCATAAATAAACTTATCTGATTGGCTTACGGTAACCAATGATTTTAAACTTCAGAGAAGCGCCCCCTTGCGAGAGAAAACACTTCTCTATTATGCCATTCCAGACTCTGTCTACGAAGCAAAGTGAAGTAGCAGAGTCTGGTATTACCAGGCTACAGAACTGCCACTGTTCGTACAAATAAATACATTTAAAGAATCCATAATTATGCTTGTATAGGGTGTGTGAATGTCCTAAAGTATGTAAAGAACTGTCTGGTTACATAAGTCTAGTTAATCATCCCTCGGCAGGAGTGAGTGGCAGCGCAGTGAGAGGCCATGCTTTGAGGGGGTGATGGTGTGGTCGCACCTACTCTTCCTTTCTGTTCATCTGCTCTCTTCATTCTGGCTCAGGCCCGGTGCCACAGACCTGTGACAAACTTAACAAAGACCACAATAGAAACAATTAGTCACAGAGATCCACAGAAAACAAGCTTCTGGAGAGGTTGTGGCTTAAGCATCTACCTAATGACACCCCACTTACTGTACAGGGATATACCCATTTTTTGTTTAGTTTTTTTGTGACATAAAATATATTTTGAGCTGAATGTCCAGGATATTTTTCCATGCACCTAGAAATGGTGTTGAATAGAAACTGCAATTGTTAAGCTCCAAACTTGATAAAGCAGTGTTCCACACAACGACTACACTGGATAGGATATTTGCATATCACGCAGCTCACAAATACATAAAATTTTATGTTAGATATACTTAATTTTAACCAAATTGTAATGCTAGTTGATGTTACTTGCATTTTTTTCATTTACTTTATGCATACGCTTATGTTCACCTTTTAATTAACGTTTTTACACGGCATACACTAGACTAGAAAATGTTCAGTATAGCTTGAAATGTTGTAAATATATACACATATATGGGTTTAATCTATTTATCTTTATAAGTAATGGATGTTGAGCCAACAAATCACTTTAAGTCATTCAAAGTCATTGTAAATGTAGCTGATTTTTATTACACGCCATCAGCTGGATTTTACTGGTCTGCTATTGCCTTTGAGGCAATCTATTATCAGTAGAAAACGATGCGTCACGGTTCCCTAATAGCCTATATGCTAATTATATAATAGATATATACAAGAGTTTTGTTTGAGGCAGTGTACTATTAGCCTGGATGCCAACATATGATATGGTGGTGGTTGAAGAGATCCCCGATATGATAGTAAAATGCTTTGGGTGTAGAGTAGTACATAGTAAAGCACTAAATGCCTCATTCATTGACATGAATGGAATTTAGTGTAATTTCATTATATTAGGCACCAGGCACTGTTGCTGATGTGGATGAGTGGGCCGGACCACGTTAAGGGTTTTCTGTTACGGTTATGTGTTAGCGGCCCTAAGTTAATAACTTTTGTCTTTGCAATAGAAGTGAATCAATCAATCAAAACTTTAGCTGGACAATAACTAGCTGCTCTAAATCCAAAAGAATCTACTGTACACTCACCTAAAGGATTATTAGGAACGCAATACTAATACTGTGTTTGACCCCTCTCGTCTTCGGAACTGCCTTAATTCTACGTTTATTCAACAAGGTGCTGAAAGCATTCTTTAGAAATGTTGGCCCATATTGATATGATAGCATCTTGCAGTTGGTGGAGATTTATGGGATGCACATCCAGGGCACGAAGCTCCCGTTCCACCACATCCCAAAGATGCTCTATTGGGTTGAGATCTGGTGACTGTGGGGGCCATTAAAGTACAGTGAACTCATTGTCATGTTCAATAAACCAATTTGAAAGCTTGTGACATGGCAAGCTTTGTGACATGGTGCATTATCCTGCTGGAAGTAGCCATCAGAGGATGAGTACATGGTGGCCATAAAGAGATGGACATGGTCAGAGACAAAGCTCAAGTAGGCCATGGCATTTAAACGATGCCCATTTGGCACGAAGGGGCCTAAAGTGTGCCAAGAAAACATCCCCCACACCATTACACCACCACCAACAGCCTGCACAGTGGTAACAAGGCATGATGGATCCATGTTCTCATTCTGTTAACGCCAAATTCTGACCCTACCATCTGAATGTCTCAACAGAAATTGAGACTCATCAGACCAGACAACATTTTTCCAGTCTTCGACTGTCCAATTTTGGTGCGCTCTTGCAAATTGTACAGTAGCATCTTTTCTTATTTGCAGTGGAGATGAGTGGTACCCGGTGGGGTCTTCTGCTGTTGTAGCCTCAAGGCTGTGCGTGTTGTGGCTTCACAAATGCTTTGCTGCATACCTCGGTTGTAACAAGTGGTTATTTCAGTCAAAGTTGCTCTTCTATCAGCTTGAATCAGTCGGCCCATTCTCCTCTGTCCTTTAGCATCAACAAGGCATTTTCGCCCACAGGACTGCCACATACAGGATGTTTTTCCCTTTTCACACCATTTTTGTAAACCCTAGAAATGGTTGTGTGTGAAAATCCCAGTAACTGAGCAGATTGTGAAATACTCAGACCGGCCCGTCTGGCACCAACAACCATGCCATGCTCAAAATTGCTTAAATCACCTTTCTTTTCCATTCTGACACTTAGAGTTCAGGAGATTGTCTTGAACCAGGACCACACCCTAAATGCATTTAAGCAACTGCCAAGTGATTGGTTGACTAGATAATTGCATTAATGAGAAATTGAACAGGTGTTCCTAATAATCCTTTAGGTGAGTGTGTTGCTGCGTCCAATTCTGCATACTATCCGTCCTGAAATAGTATTCAAAATAGAATTAGTGCGTCCCAAATCGTAAGTCGTTGAAATGAGTGTTTCAAAGATATTCCGATAATGTCTATCTGATATCCGTCAGAATTCCGAAGGGTAGAGTCGATGCACACTCTAACGGCTGATATTGCCCACAAACCATTGCGCAGTGGATGAGGATTCGGTAAGAACTACAAACACGAGTAAAAAGTGTTAAAAAACTACAGACACAGAGGATGCGCAAGTCCCGCGGCTGTGTAGAGTGGTTTGTAAAGATCATTGAGAGATTAATTATCAGTGTCTAACCTGAAGAAAAATTAATTTATTCAATGTTGTCCACATTATATTGCAATATGCAGCAGCATTGTAAATTTTGAGCCCGTTCCATCCTTTATCGTCATATAGAATGCTATATGCAAAAACGGCGCTATACTACGCACATGGCACCCTTTATCGTTTATATAACACGCGAACCCAAGGCGTAATAAATCCAATAAATCCAATAAATCCTTTAGCGTAATATGAGACTACCCTACCCTACCCCACACCATCACAACGCGTGTTATATTAACGATAATGGATGCCATGTGCGTAGTATAGCGCCGTTTTGTCATATAGCGTTCTATATGACGATAAAGGATGAGATGCTGGAATTTTGTAAGATATATTTAGCCATTACTTTTTAAATGCATTCAAATTGCAAACACGAGGAGAGTCTCTGCATGAAAGAACCACGACTAGCAGATGAACGTGCTCACCAAAACGGTAAAAAAATCAAATTAGATAGAATGGATGATTTTAACTGTGACAAGATGATTGACAGGGCAGTTTACTGTGACAGGATGCACGCAGCACACGACAGAGCTGTCCGTTAAAGATGACGTGATAGTATGTCCCAAAGCTTGCCTACTCTTTTGCTACACACACTCTAAAGTATGTACATTTTCTTCACAAAAAGAGTACTTTTAGGGAGTAGTATAAGTATGCGAATTGGGACGCAGCATATGTTATTGTAATTTCCTATTATCACTGTAAAGCTGATTTGAAACAATTTTAAAAGCACTATATAAATGAAGGTGACTTGACTATTAACTCAGACCAATTTGTGGACAAACATGAAAATACAGACATTGACATTGAACTAAGGCAATTCAGTATTGTATCTGAATCAAAAAATTCTCATTGGCACTAAATGATGGAGAGAAAAAGACATGAACCAGAAATGCACTTGCTGTTTTCAAAGTGCACACCAAATAGTGAAGACCAAATACTTTGTCATAACCATCAATATGCTAAAAGTTTTCAGAGAGCTGTCATGATTGAGCTAGGATTATTCAAGTGCTTAATGGTCAAGATTGAGAAAATATTGAGAGCTCCACATTGTGCCTGTCTGCTTTTCAATCAACAAACAATTGCATAATCTTGCGCAATCTTCCCAAGGGTTTTCATGTGTTCATTTTGATTTCAATTCAGGTCACAATTAGACATGAAAGCATTGCTTATTCAACATCTCAGTTTACTTTTGTCCAATGCATTTAGATAAACAACACAACAGTGTGTGATACAAGTAAATACATGTTGTTGGAAAAAGTTGCTTGATGATTTTTGTTTGTTGGAGCACTGCTGTGCACATGAAGATGACATGTGACTCATGATCAGCAGTTATCGTCCAATCACGTGGAGTAAACCACTGAGAATGCCAGCTGGAGAGGACAAGACAAGCTCATTGACTCAGAGAGGTGTGTGTGTGTGTGTGTGTTACCGGTGCATCTGTCTGTCTGTGTACATACACTACAAGAGGTGTGAGTGAAGCAGTGAGCTTTTCATGCTATCACGCATCTTCACATGAGATATGGCATGTGTACGAATGTTCTGTGGATATTATTATGGTTTATTGTTCGAATGAACGTTTAAGTATGAATGAACATTATTTCTGTTTTAATTTAAGTATTCTTACAGGCCAGAGCTTTCTCAGGGAAAGGTTTAATAGTCTTCATTACAGGCAGTAGATCTCTCTCTCTCTCTCTTTCTCATTCACAAATACCTGTTGTGCTTCAGTTTGACAAGGTGAGAACTTCACTGAGTCATATTGATATTAGTGTCTAAGATGATAATGTGTGGGACCTTCTAAGGTGCTCCATCACTGAATGGGTGAAATTGATTACATTTCAAAAGCTGATTTATTCTGGATACGGAGAGACTTTGGGAGAAACTGTTACTGGAGGATGTACAAAATAACAATTTACACGGATCATGAATGTTTGCACCTTTTGTAGTGTTGTATGCTCCTATGGTCACTGCATTTATGATAAAAAATATAGTAAAAACACTGATATTGTTCAATATTATTACAATTTAAAATAACTTTTCTATTATAAGATATTGTAAAATAATAATGTATTCATCCATTTAGGGAGCAGCAGTCAGGATCTGGGACAAGTTGAAGCTTTTTCAGAAATTTTGAGTAGTAATTATGAGTTCCAGAGAGGATGTGAACGCTTCTACAAGCTCGAAACTCGTGTGTGTATATATATATATATATATATATATATACACACACTCACCAGCCACTTTATTAGGTACCCCATGCTAGTAACGGGTTGGACCCCCTTTTGCCTTCAGAACTGCCTCAATTCTCGTGGCATAGATTCAACAAGGTGCTGGAAGCATTCCTCAGGGAGTTTGGTCCATATTGACATGATGGCATCACACAGTTGCCGCAGATTCTCGGCTGCACATCCATGATGCGAATCTCCCGTTCCACCACATCCCAAAGATGCTCTATTGGATTGAGATCTGGTGACTGTGGAGGCCATTTGAGTACAGCGAACTCATTGTCATGTTCAGAGAAACCAGTCTGAGATGATTCCAGCTTTATGACATGGCGCATTATCCTGCTGAAAGTAGCCATCAGAAGTTGGGTACATTGTGGTCATAAAGGGATGGACATGGTCAGCAACAATACTCAGGTAGGCTGTGGCGTTACAACGATGCTCAATTGGTACCAAGGGGCCCAGAGAGTGCCAAGAAATATCCCCACACCATGACACCACCACCACCAGCCTGAACCATTGATACAAGGCAGGATGGATCCATGCTTTCATGTTGTAGACGCCAAATTCTGACCCTACCATCCGAATGTCGCAGCAGAAATCGAGACTCATCAGACCAGGCAACGTTTTTCCAATCTTCTATTGTCCAATTTCGATGAGCTTGTGCAAATTGTAGCCTCAGTTTCCTGTTCTTAGCTGAAAGGAGTGGCACCCGGTGTGGTCTTCTGCTGCTGTAGCCCATCTGCCTCAAAGTTCGACGTACTGTGCGTTCAGAGATGCTCTTCTGCCCACCTTGGTTGTAACGGGTGGTTATTTGAGTCACTGTTGCCCTTCTATCAGCTCGAACCAGTCTGGCCATTCTCCTCTGACCTCTGGCATCAACAAGGCATTTCCGCCCACAGAACTGCCGCTCACTGGATGTTTTTTCTTTTCGGACCATTCTCTGTAAACCCTGAGAGATGGTTGTGCGTGAAAATCCCACTAGATTAGCAGTTTCTGAAATACTCAGACCAGCCCTTCTGGCACCAACAATCATTCCACATTCAAAGTCACTCAAATCACCTTTCTTCCCCATACTGATGCTCGGTTTGAACTGCAGGAGATTGTCTTGACCATGTCTACATGCCTAAATGCACTGAGTTGCCGCCATGTGATTGGCTGCTTAGAAATTAAGTGTTAATGAGCAGTTGGACAGGTGTACCTAATAAAGTGGCCGGTGAGTGTATATATATATATATATATATATATATATATATATATAGCTAGAAGAACTGCTAAAAATTACAAACGAACATCATAATTTCAAAAATGTATCTTCCATCTAGGATACACCAGAAAGCAATAAGGATGTTGGATGAAGAAAGCTTCAAAAAGTTAATTAGGCACTTCTACGCCTGACCTCAGGGCATTTCACCATGAACAAACCCTGCAGGAGGGGGAGACGAACACCACACCACGTGGCCTCGAAAGGATAGCGCAAAACCTTGATCCGGCACTACACCAGACACTATACACCCGCGAATGGCTGAGCGCTAGATATCCTCAAGAGCCACTAATCTGAATGCCTGAATTCAACCCAAACTAACATCTTGGCTGCATCCAGAACCAGGTGAGAGGACGCTTGGCAGGTGGCCATAAAATAGGGATGGAAAAACACAAAAAATTGAAACAAACAACGATTGAAGAAGCATCACAGGCAGTCACCACATTCATGAACCCAGGGGAACAAAAAAATAACAACATTGGATACCCCTAAACAAGGGACCCGTAGCAAATTGACAGAGGTTCGGAAGGACCCAGTTGACAAAAAACTTAAACCTGCAGAAGGGAGCTTGGGAGCGACAACAGACTCCAATGACGAAGTATTCTACCCGACAGTAGAAACAAGCAATACTATAATGACAAACAACAATCCACAAACACCTTTGCCCAAAGGAATAAAAGAAAGACACAACAAAAAAGAGCAAATAGAAAAAGTCCCTGATGGCCTACTAGAAAATCCAAACCAGGTGGAAGTTCAACAGTGGTCACTGAACTACTTTCCTCTAAACCAGGGGTTCTCAACTCCAGTCCTTCGCGACCCACTGCTCTGCATATTGTGTATGTCTCCCTTGTTTAACACACCTGATTCAGATCCCCAGCTGGTTGAGGTAGACATATGCTGCGTCCGAAATCTCAAATTACTCACTATATAGTGGACTATATAGTGAGCTCGCCATTTTGTAGTGCTGTCCGAATGTATAGTGATGATTATTATACCCTATATAGTCCACTCAATGTATCCCAGAATGCATTTTGAAAAGTAGCCTAGTGTACAACCGATGGTCACTAACCTAAGCCCTACATACCATCATGCATTGCGCTGATCGTAAAAATAATTTATAATCATGTTTGGAGTAGCGCATTATAACAAAAACGGTCAGAAATCACTTTTAGTTTTTAAATTTTGGAGAAATAAGCTCAATATAATGTAATGTATTTATTTTAAAAAATCTATTTAGCCCAGAGCCGGCTCGGCACCAGCTGACAGATGATGTAATCGACGACGCCGAGAGACGATCGAGTAGTGTCCGAAAGTGACTTCTATTACGCTGGTGAGCTCACTATATAGTGCTCTGCTCTCTAACCCCCAACATAGGGGTTAGGGAGTAGTGTTTTGAGTGGAGATTTCGGACGCAGCAATAGAGTCTATCCTAATGAGCTGAGGATCTGAATCAGGTGTGTTTAACAAGGAGACTCAGAAACAGCTTTCTCCTCCACAGCAGACTCAGGGACAGATTCCTCCACAGCAGCAGACTCAGAAACAGCTTCCACCTCCACAGCAGACTCAGAAACAGCTTCCTCCTCCACAGCAGACTCAGGGACAGCTTCCTCCTCCTCCACAAAAAACTCAGGGACAGTTTCCTCCGCAGCAGCAGTCTTAGAGAATAGGACAGGCTTTGAAATTAGTGTGAGCTTTTGGTGTTCCTCATTTGGAAAGCCCACCGTTAATGGCGCACCACTCAATAAAAGTGCAAAGCCAAAATATATTGTGCCAGGGTATAGTGCGGGGTATCATAAGGCATTAGAAAATAAATAAACTCATTAAGTCCCCGGCCGAACATGCCTTTTAAGACCGTGTCCTTGAAGTCCACCTCAAAACTCAAAAAAACTCACTTACATATTCCTCCATTGGACGTTTCTCCTGGTGGAGGCAAAAACGACAATCTGCTGGATCCATTCTTGTTTGAGTTCTTCTGTCACGGCCGGGTAAAGCAGACTAGGCAGTAGGATCCATTTGCAGTATTATTTAATACACAAATCCTCAGGAACAGGAAACAAGACTGGGAACTGAACAACCAGCCACATAACTCAACCAAGACTGCACGACACACACTGACTTAAATACAAGGGTAGACAAGCTAAAAGAGATAACGAGAGGGTGTGGCTAATGGGAAACACCTGGGAACACTAATAGCATGACAGATTGCTGCAACACATGAAACAAGACAAAAACAGACTAAACTCATGACAGTTACTGTCTCTCCACGTGGCAAAGTAATTTGATTAAATGAAATACATTTTATCACGTATTATCTCGCTATTTCATCTGATTCCATCATAAATGAAAAGGTTTTAATGATATCTGTGAATCGTTAAATGTGAGCGAATGTTTGACTATTCTTTTTTAGGCCGAAAATATGTCAAAGCCATTTAGAAAATCAAATGTTTAAAATTTATAATGCCAGGTAAATGTATCATGTCAATTTCATAATCAGTACAAAGATAACCAATACAACAACATCAAATGAGTAAAAAAATGTAGGTTAAACCCAACATTTAAAAATAGCCTACACTCTGCATCACGGGCTTATTTTGAGTTACAGAACGCCCAGAGACTCTCGCTGCATTTCATTATGACAGAAATTTCTATATGTGTTAATGGAAACTTGAATTCAGAGGTTAGCCTACACCTTTTGAGAGAAGGAGATCATCTGCCTGGAAGACACTTCCAAACTCTTAAGAACTTTATTATTACACTCTAAAAATGCAATGGTTGATACCATTTGGCTATAAAAAACTGTTTGATTTTAGGCCATTTGTCTCGCATCAATCCGTCTTTCTAAAGACACGTGCGCGCGCACTCTCTCTCTTTCTCACGACTTATCCACCCACCACCACCCACCCTCAGGTGAGATAGTAGGGATGCAAAGCACATCTCTCTCACACACATTTCTGTTTGTTTCTCAGTGTTTAACTTTCATTCGTTTTCTCCATACAAACGAACTTCGTTCAGGTGACGTTTATCATTTTCAGGAATCATATAACGTCTTCATAGCAAAGTTAACCGAGTTTCTCTGGAGCAGCAGGGAAGTTTATTTTATTTATTTTTTTAGATTTGGGCATCGCTTCTGCGCCGAGCACGATTGCGCGTAAATCTCAGCGCGAGGCGCGCCCCGGTGCTGTCGAGACTGGGCGTTAGAGCGCGGGTGCTCGCCACGGGAGTATTGGGTGTCGTCATGGTGCTGGGGCTGGTCATCCTCATCCCGGTGCTGGTCAGCGCGGCAGGATCGGACCCGCGCTACGAGATGCTCGGCGCGTGCCGCATGGTGTGCGATTCGTCCGGAACGAAGTCTCCATCATCAGCACCGGCAGACAACAGTTTAGTTCAGTCCCGCCAACTTTCATTCGCGGAACGAAAGGAGAGCCAGGGCGCTCAGGAAGGATCGGTCCGAGGGGTCAGCCGGGTCCACCCGGACCTCCAGGTCCCCCGGGGGTCATAGGAGAACCAGGACCACCTGGATTACCCGGTCCGCCCGGAGTCACCGGTGTCATAAGCGCAGCGACGTACAGCACCGTCCCCAAAATCGCCTTCTACGCAGGGCTAAAGAAGCAACACGAAGGATACGAGGTGCTGAAGTTTGATGATGTGGTCACTAACTTGGGCAACCACTATGACCCCTCGAGCGGTAAATTCACCTGCTCCATCCCGGGATCTACTTTTTCGTGTACCACGTATTAATGAGAGGCGGTGACGGGACGAGCATGTGGGCTGATCTGTGCAAGAATAATCAGGTATTTCATAAATCCAGCTGGCAGTTCGCAGGTGTTATTAAAGCATATTTATTTTATTCAGCAGTCAACGAATCGGTTTATTTTTGGTGCATAAGAAACAAGCTTAACTAAATGTATATATATGTTTATATATTTATATAGATATACATACACACACACATACATAATGTTTTAAACAAAAGTTAAGCATGCTTCATATAAGTAGTGCTGTCAAAGGGATTAATTGCATCTAACATAAAAATTAGTTTACATAATATATATATATATATATATATATATATATATATATATATATATATATATATATTGAAGAGTTCAGATGCAAAAGCCTCTAAGTGCCATTTGAAATTTTCTTCTAAAATGATAATTTTTATCAAGCTTGTATATTTAAGTTCAGTAATTTCACTTAAATGGCAATGAAGATTACCTATTAATTGTCATTTAAGTGAAATTACTGAACTTATATGCACTATATATATATATATATATACACTTCAAATGTTGACTACTGTATATTATATATGTGTGTGTGTCATATATATATATATATATATATATATATATATATATATATATATATATATATATATATATATATATATATATATATATATACATACCTATACACACACACTCACACACAATGTAAACATGTTATATGCAATTATTTGATTTGACAGGACTAGTAGTACATATTTTAAAAAAGCAAAAATGTTTCTATATTATGTTTTCATATTTACATAAAATGTTTAATACATTTTTTTAAGTTCAGTGTTTATTACACACTAAAACTAGACTGAACATATATATATGTATATATATATATATATATATATATATATATATATATAATATAGTTGATATATATAATATATAAATATTTATGTTATATATATATATACATATGTATATATAAAATTTTCACTATTTACATTTTGTCTTAAGAATATTATAATGATTTGATCATTATTAATTATTATTTTTTTGTGATCAACTCTTTATTTTCTTTAGAAACAAACATCTACATTAAAACAAACATCTACAAAAAAAATACAAAAAAAAAAACAGGGAGGGGGAACAACTGACAAATACAAGAAATGTACAGTATGACAGAGAACATTAACAAAATAAGTATAAATAAATAAATAAATAAATAAATAGAAAGCAAAATAAAATAGAAATCTCTTATTTTCATTCTTTATTCTTTATATAATCCAATATTTTTGAGGAAAAATTTGCCATGCAGCAACGATTAATTATTAATTATCATACAAGTTTATTTATATATATATATATATATATATATATATATATATATATATATATATATATATATATATATGTAATATTGCAAAAAAAAAATTGAACAAAAGTGGACAAATTGAAATGTTATGTTTTCTTGTCTTAAGAGAATAACGTTAAACTTCCATGGGTAAAATTTACATTTAAAGCCTTTGGAAGTACCAAGAAGTCATAATTTAACTCTTCTCTTACGAGTTCAAAAAATATATATATTCCTTGCAGGTGCGTGCAAGTGCGAATAGCGCAGGATGCAGGATCAGGAACTACGACTATGCCAGCAACAGTGTGATCTTACACCTGGAGCCCGGGAACGAGATCTACATCAAACTAGATGGAGGCAAAGCCCACGGGGGAAACAACAACAAATACAGCACCTTCTCAGGCTTCATGGTCTACGCCGATTAACACCTGTGGAAGAAACTGCACTTTCAGATGTACCTCGTTCTGACGTCACAGAGGAACCCCTCGAGCCTGTGAAGGATGCAGCAACTGATCTGGTTGAGAACTATACGTCTCCAAGCATGTGAACAGACACACACACACACACTACACGCAAATTAGTTTTTAGAGAATTCACTGTGATGTAGAAACAAATCTTACAGTGTAACACCGGTGATTGTAGTATATTTATTGAGAGATTAACCGGCAGAAAGCAGAAAATCATCATTCCATTCCATATGTGCCTACCGTACATGGCTAGAGCCGAAGAGGCTGTTCTAGAAAACCCAATATTAGCCCCAGAAACAGGTCAGATGGCATTTCTCTAATCATTTCTCATTCTTCGCACACAGAATGTCACATTTAAACCACAATTCTATACTGTTTTATATCAATGTTTTCATTTAAAAACATTACCACTGTCTAGTATATGCAGTGTCATCGAACAAATTGTGAATAAAATATATTGTATGATTTGCATGTGTATACATTTCCTATAATACTAAGCAACCCTACATATAGTGCAACTACATCAATCATCAACATGAAATTCTATGAATATCTTTGACTATTTGAAATGTTTTCACTTTAAAAGGACTAAACTAAATGCTGCTGTAAAACATCTGTTTTGCAAGCATAATACCTGTGCAAAAAAAAAAAAAAAAGCTCATTTTAAAGTTCCCCTATTGTGCTTTTGGAAAATCACCTTTCATGCAGTGTAATATGGCCGTTTGTGCATGTGAAATCTCTGCAAAGTTTTAAAGGTTAAAGTGCACCAAATTATTGTCTCTTAGAAGAAAGAACTGATTCTGAACTTCAGAAACAAGTTGTCAGCAACTCCCATCTCACTTCCTGTTTTGAACGTACAGGGCTGGAAATGGCTGAGATTTACTGGACACACTGCTGGGAAGATTTGTATTATTATTTTATCATTATTCACTTTAAAACGCTTTTCAGATGCATTTAAATGCCTCTCAGTTTCGTTCTTTTAAAGTATTAAACACATTTAAAGGTGAATACAGGTAAGGGAAAGGGAAGTTATAGTGCATTCTAAATTAATTTGGATAATAAAGTCTTTAGAATACAAAATAACATTGACTTGTTGTGAACTTTTTCTTCTAAAGTGTAGGAAACTCAGAAGCGAAGACAAGGAGACTCATATATTTTTTAAGCAGGATTCTTTATTGCTGTTGCATTGCTGTAGACTGCTTCATCAAAAAATCTTAGCCAAGTCGAACTAAGGGAACTTTACACGGCTGTTGATATACCTTCTTAAGGGGGAGGGGTTACATAGAGGTGGAGACACTCTGAAACAGAGCATGTAAATGAGAGAGACGAGAACCGGATGGGCAGAGCTTCCTGCACTGAGACAGGAACCCTGTCTCAAGACAAATGGTCTCAGTAATAAAGTAGAAGGTGTTCAAACTTGCTCAGCATGAGTCTTAACCCGGTGAGACACGTGAACAGGAAAAGCATGGCCTTCTCAGACTGAGACGGGAACTTACAAACACAAGGTGAGGTTATCAATTTAACTTGCAATAGAAAGATCAGGACAGGTTTGTGACATTTACCTTAGTTTAAAAATTCACACTAATAAACTTCTATATACTATAGTATGGGAATTCTAAATTAAAAATTTCTTAACAATGGCTCAAATTTGATGTATATCATTTTAAAAAGCATTTTGCTTTGAGAATGTTACCATAGACATTAAAAAAACACACATTGCTGCTACCTAAACATTTAGTTTTATAATATAAGAATTCTCTGAAACAATTTTAACTGCTGATTCTAATTGTATTTTTCTCCAGAATTTAAAGTAGCTTATTAACGAGTAAATCTCCCCTCCTCATAACAACCCGTTTCATCACATCACATTTTTACTCAGAGCTACAAGATTCTGGAAATTGAGAACAACTTTTTAAATAGAGATCACAATTCTTAATAGACAATTAAGCATAATATGTCATTTACAGAGATTATTAGAAAATGTTATGCTGTTGCTGCAGTCTATATAAAGCGTATATTCAATATTGTTTTTATGAATCGTCATTTAAAAAAAAAAAATCAGTCTGAGTGAATGATTCAATAGCTCACTCATAAAGACACCACTTGTTTCATTACTGGATGAATCAATAATTTTGAACAAATCTCTAAAATGAACAATTTTTAACAGTCGCCACCTACTGCTGTAACTTTGTGCGCTACATTTTTGTGCTGAATTCGTATCCCTTTCGTAGGCTATGAGAGAGTAAAAAAATAGAAATCTCTTTCTAGAGAAAGATAGACCAATCACAACAGGCTGGAACATCTGACCAATCAGAGCAGAGTAGACCAATCAAAACAGACTGGGCCATCTGACCAATCAGAGCAGAGAAAGCTTTTGAAAAGAAGGAGTTTAGAGAGAATGAATCTTCAAATGAACCACTTTCATACTCTTTGAGAAATGAGGTGATGTGAGTGTTTTCTGACATTTGATGAATGTAAATCTATTGTAGGAGGCCTCCAAAACAAAATGAGTAACCTTTAAAATAGCATAATAGGAGCACTTTCATTTGAAATGGAAGGAAACGGGATAAGATGTTTTGATATGCCGTCATCTAATAAGAACGTTATGGATGACACACGCGGCATGTTTTTTTGTTTGTTTGTTTTTTAACATTACCTTGCTGTTACATAGAAACAGAACAACCGACAGTGTCATTATTTTACTAGAGGAGTCGTTGTGAGCAGCCACCTGCTCCAGAGGAACTCCTCAGTCCTACACAATGACCGGTCAGAACACACACACACCTTTCCATTTTCAGATGTACAGCAAACAGTCATACTTTAGACATAACTGACTTATAACCTACAACATACTTCAGGTGTTCTTTACATTCAGTGTTATAGTGCCATTAATTGTTTGAGAAGTTTTCAGCTACACAATATAAGAAAGCACATTTTGCACATTCTTAGTGTGTGATTAATAATGCATTTTGCGCAAGCTAATTTAATTATTACTTTTGATCGCACTCAGCACCGTTCCCTCTCTGCTCATACCACACTTTCATTGTGATTCCCTGAGTTTAATTATCAGTCTACTTAATAGTATTTTCTTGGTATTTAATCAAAGAAAACAAAAGCACATATTTTCTATGACTCAAAGCCATGTTTTTATTTTAACCACTTTTTTTGTGGTGAGAGAACTTTAATCATTGAAGCCTGGTGAATATTTGAACCTCTTAAGTCTAGTTAGTGTTAAACCTAACTGTGATCTATGGGTCCCAACTTTGACATCTTACGTGGATTCACCAAGTATGGAATTTAGCACCAAAATCGATTGGACAACAACGTTCTTAACAATTAAAGGTAGAAATCAGTTTTTGGTCTGTTAACTTGAAGTAAATCTTCTTTTAAGGCAGTTGATTTATTTAAACGTCAGCCAGTGTTTAGGATTCTCAATCAGTATTTTGTCCACCTGGTTCTGAGTGATTCCTCGAGACAACATTTTGGGAACAATATTCTCCAGGATGTGGGAGAAGCCATGACCGCCATACTTGGTCAGACGGTGCTTGGTGTGGATATCATGGGCGATGAGGATTCGGTCTTCATAACCCTCTCTGATCAGAAAGGCTAAGCTGGTGGAACAAGACAAAATGACTCTCAATGATCTGTTGACAGTATATAAAATGGATAGTCTCATTAAGTTTGTGCATTAATGTTTAAAGAAACACAGGGTGTGTTGCCATCTGAACCCTGGTGCAACCAAACAAGCAGATCGAGACCTCTGAAAAGATGGTCTGGACTAAACGAATGACACTTACTTTTGAACTCTCTGGCTGTCGCTGGGCATGTCAACACGAAGGTTGAATGGGTAATTCAGAATCTCTGTGCCAAAGAGGTCATATTCAAGGTAGCTTCCCATCTTTGCAAACTCCAGAAGCTCTTGACGATCATATATGGTTCTATAAGAGACACACAAAAGACTGTTAAACGCATGACATGCTTTTGTAGGCCAAAATCCAGATGCAAAGTTACCATTTTAGCACTTTCGGTTCTAACATCCTGAAGTCAATGTGTTTTTTGAATGGATTTGTGGTTAAATGCTTGAAATACGGTCTGTGGTAAACAAGCTCAAAATATATTCACGTTTTATTCTTTGACACTGTTGTTTCCATTCTATACTCATTCTGATTCTATGAGAATAGAAAAGTCCAAACTACAGCTACAACAATAAAGACAGAGAAGAACGAGATCACTCTGTGACTTTTTTCCTAGCGAATTGACACTAAAAACATTTGACAACCAATCAAATTACACCTGACTTTAAGAGCTTGCAAATGAATAACTGACTACATAACTGTGCGTTATCCCATAACGTTATCCTCCATTGGTCTGGACACTAATATAATTTTCATTATAGTTATCATTCTTGATGTGAATGTGCCTTAATGGTGGTGACATTGAAGTCATTTAACCGTAGTGTAATTCGTACTGTCTATAGCCTTTGTTAAGCTTTTTAGATTTTCCGTATTGTATTTTGGCTTTTTAATACAAGTTGGTTTAATTTGTGAGGATTATCATTGTGAAAAAATTGTATAGGAATCATAAACTTTTGTTAATCAAAGAGCTTATTTTCTGCAATAATCCAAAAGCCAATAGAAAAATCCTACTGGGTTTTGTGAGAGGAGAACCCAGGTGGCGCTAACCTCTGTGTTGGCCTACAGAAATCACTCTATTGCTTGATTCTCAAAAATAATAAACCTTTAAATAAATGAGATGATTGTGAAAAGGTAACAAAAACATTAGGTTTTCCGAACTGTAAATTCGCCTGTTATTGAATTGTATAATGTGCAGGAGTTTCTTCAACAATGGGCACTTTTGTCTGTCCCTTAAAAAAACACTTTTCGCACTCTAGTTTAATTTGTCCACTCACTTTGGCCAAGAGTGGACATGCATGCATCACAGGAAATTCTGTCCTTTTTTCTATAAGTCATGAACATTTAATAATCCACCACTAAGTCATTTCCACCACCTCCTACATACACCACCTACATCTTTAATTTCTCAAGCTCTTCCCTGACAAGTACTAACAAGTACAGTTATTTTTTTGTGACCTTCATTTAAACAAAAAACAAACCCTGGGTCATAAAAGCGCCTGAAGTTATGGAAGCTTGTTTTCGCCACATAATAAAATATTTCAAAAGAAAATCTCTTTTTATAAAGTCAAAACTGCGCATAAAATTGCAATTGCAGTATATAAATTCAGAATTGTGTGATGATATAAAGTCAGAATTGCATGATGTAAAGTTGCAATTGCATGACAGTCACAATTGCGTGTTATAAAGTCAGAATTGTGTTATAAATCTCGCAATTATGACATCTTTTCTCAGAATTGTGAGATATAAGTTGAAGATATAAGAAGTTGACTTAACCTGCCATTCAAAAGTTGAGTCAGCATGATTTTTTTTGTAGAGCTGCAGTCCGCAGTTTTTCCTCTTTGTCACCATCTCTGTTCGAAATCTGCAATTGCAGTGATTCGCGGAATTATCAACTTAAAGCGAGTTGTACTTCAGCATATTAAAATCATTTCTGAAGGATCATGTGACACCAAAGACTAGCCTATAATAAAAGTTATTTTAAATTGTAATAAAATGTCACAATTTTACTGTTTTTATTGTACTTTGACTTGGTGAGAGAGTTGAGAACCCCCTAACATATTGTTATCAGACATTTGTTAAATCAGACAGCTGTTAATATTTTGTGGTTCTCTTACGAGAGGTTCTCTCGTACTGCGTAATATTTACTGGGGAAACATCACTTTCCTCGCGATATTGAAGCCAAAAAATTATAGCGGCCCTTTGGTGACGGTCCAATGGGGGCGCTTCCGCGCCCACTGCGTCAGCATTCCTGCCGAAGCAGGCGTGGCCTAGCACTATAGAATATAAGCTCGATGGGCTGATTTCACAGATTTTTCACTTCTTCTGCGAAGCGCCGTCGGGAAAAAGCCTTCTGCAGGACGAGCCATTCTTCTGAAGCCAATGGTCTTCATCTTGCCGCATTCAGTCGCCACCTCCTTCTGTGCTATCCGGCGCCTATATCCTCTTCACTCTGCTCACTGTGTGTTCGCCCCCACAACTCACTTTCTAAAAGAGCGGTGTCTTTTTAAAGATGCCATCCTCATTTTGGTCGTGCCGAGAACCACTCAGCGACGGGGACCGCCATTGTTATCTGCGTTTCCTGCCTGGGACATGATCATGCAGCACTCGCGCTCGCTGACGGCGGCTGCCCTCACTGCGAGCTATTGCCGATGGTGACTCTGAGGACTCAGCTGGCTTTTTTCTCTGAGTCTACAACCCGTCCGCTGCAGTATCGCGCCGTAAAAGCGCCGCACTCAGTGGGTCCCTGAGCCTCCTCAAGCTCATGACAGCTTGCCGGTTTGCCCGCAGCTTCGCCTGCTTCCCTCGGCTCGCTCACTGATGGTCAAACGGCCGCAGCCGATTCTGTCATCAATGACGACAAGCCCGCTGGATCTGCAGAGGAGGACATCTGCTCTCTACTAGCATCAGACAGTGAGGATTGGGGCAAGCTCTGTGGACCTACACCCCCCTACACCTTGGCCTCAAGTGGGAGGCGCCCACAAAAAATGCGTGCAACCGACTGGACGGGTTTAACTGGGCGAACTCGAACCGACTTACAGTAGCTACCAATCTTTACCTGCCCTCTGCTGGACGGCGTGCTAAGTTGGCGCTACCTTCATGGTTTAGCGGGGTTACTTTACAAGATATCTGGTGGCAGGCTGGGCCTCCCCGTCTACATTTATAAGGTTTTATAACCTAGAAGTTCCCGCCTTACAGGCTAAACTGCTGTGGGTTTAAAAATCAAGTATCATCTGCCCCGTTGCTTCGATATGAACCCATTGAGCTATATTTATACGGCTAGGCCACGCCTGCGTCGGCAGGAATTTGATGCAGGAGGTGCGAAGCGCCCCATTGGACCGTCACCAAAGATCGATAGGCTGCTTGCCGCAGGACAGCCAATCAGGCATGCTAAGCCGCCTTGCCCATGTCTGCATGATGCCACAACGCGTTTTACATGAATACAAAATTAAGGATACTTTTTTGGCTTCAATATCTCGAGAAAGAAGTGTTTCCCCTAGCATAAGATATTACGCAGTACTCGTTCCTATTTATGGCACATGTTCAGGAACTATTTATGGCACATGTTCCAGTGTGCATATGTTTTATATATATATATATATATATATATATATATATATATATATATATAGCACCTCTCTTACCTGTCAAGATGAGACATGACTGTTTTGGAGATATCTCCACCAGCTTCTTGCAGAATGCAGATGACCTCTCCAGGAGCGGCTGTGTCCCGTCCAGGGTGGATGATGACGGGGGCAGCCGAGCTGAGTCTGAGCGTGAGCAGTGGCTCGCAGGACCTTTTCTCACTCTCTGTGATTGGCCAGCTGGTACCAGATCTCCCAATCACGCCACAGCGAATATCTGTGCCGTCTGCTCCATGGAGCACCTCGCTGACAATTATGTCAGTAAGCTTGTGGAAAAAAAGATGACACATTTGAGAATTATTTCGCTCTAGGGTTGTGCGATATACAGTATATTGTTTATGACAATATCGTAATTGTCCCGGCTCTAAAATTAAAAGTGTAGTTCCAAGTAAAAGCTTAACAGAAATGTGGTAAGCAACACATAGTGAGAGTTTCGTTCCTGAATGATTCAATGATCTATTCATAAAGACAGGGGCTGCATCCAAAAACAGCATACTTCCCTACTACATAGTAGGCGAAAAACAGTAAGTGACAAAAGTATGTTAGAATTCAAAGTACTCATAAAAGAGTAGACAAAAAGTAGCCAGATGACCGACTACTTCCAGCGAGATTTCGAAACACTTTCTAATGGACACTTTACAATCCCATGAGGCTACAGGAGAGGATTTGTGAATGGCAGTGAAGCGACGCAACTGACGCTTGAAGGTCACATGTTAATGACAACATGCCGGATATAGTGCGCCCAGACATTCATACTAAACACACTCATACTATATAGAACATACTTTTCTAGTGGCCGCAAAGTAATTACTAACTCAATATAACCCCTCAAGAAATTATGCGATTTTACATGAATCAGACGGAATCGGTTTAAGGAATAATTTAAAGACTCCACTCATTAAAGGGATACTCCACTTTTTTTGGAAATAGGCTCATTTTACAACTCCCCAGAGTTAAACAGTTGAGTTTTACCGTTTTCGAATCAATTCAGCCGATTTTCTGATATTTAGAGAAATATCAGTAACCAGATGGTTTCTGGTCTCATTGACTTCCATAGTAGGAAAAAATATACTATGGAAGTCGATGAGAGCCAGAAACTGTCTGGTAAAAAAAAAGTGGAGTATCCCTTTAAGACAGTGACTTGTCACCACCTACAGGTGGTTTATGTGCCAATTCATAAAAAAAATACATTTTAACTTTTCAAAATATGGTTTTTAAATGATTAATCTCAGTATTAAGCAGTGTAAATACATATAAATGCTCATTTAGATGCAGCTTCTATTTCACTTCAGAAGTGCAAAAATAGATTTCATTGATACGGATATAATTTGATAGGTAACAGGCTATGTCTCGTCATTGTAATAAATATTTAACTCATAGTTGAACACATCTAATAAGAGAAAAATGCTTCTGAAAATCGGTTGAACATGGAAAATATCACCCTTTAATTAAAAAAAGATCATTTTTGTCACTCTTGTGAACTAACCACTGCACAGAATATGAAGAATATGAACATATTTGAGAGTCAGCTGTCCACGTCAGGCCAGTAATATCAAATTACTCAAAATATCGACTAATGTTGTTATCAAAAAAATCCTAGAATCAAGATATAATTTTTTTGTCAACATCACACTTTTTGTCAACATCTGTTTTGTTTTGTGATGCACAATACCACACGCTCCAACCTTCTCAACGGACATCTTTCGCATCTCATCAGAGTGGGTCACGTCCACATAGTACCCCGCTCCAGCTATGACATGCACACCCGTGTCCTTCGCCAGCTGACGCAGAACGGGCAGATTTCGGTTGATGCCCGTGGTGGTGTTCTCCACTATGGATCCTCCTCCTGCTTTACGGTAACACAGCAACTCTTCCTTCACCGCCTCGACCTCCTGATTTAACAGCAGGTTCTCTTGGTGGCTGTATGGATTCTGCTGCAACCAGTGAAGATGCTTCATCTCAATGGGAGCTGTGGCGAGACCTTCATCTCCAGGTGCTGGGGGAACGTGGCTGCACTCAAACGTCATTGTGAGGTGTTCGTGTGTCATGGTACGGCCCAGTTGATCAGGCTCAATCAGACCAAGCACTGTCTGCACCTTCCCGCTGACGCTCAGACATGGTTTCAGTGATCCTGTCCAACAAACAGTTACATTCATTAATATAATATTGTTTGGACAGTGTGAAATTTGATTGAAAGTATGGGTTGGCGAAATATTGGTAGACACTATTGTTAACCAGTAGAGATTTTGGACTATGGCAGTGTTTGTTTACATAATATACATTGTGTGTACAAGGTAATTATTTTGAATACACACATGCACATGCATGTATATTTTTAAGACACATTTGCATATATATATATATTAATATATAATTTATATTATGTATAAATAACACCTTTTTTAAATATATTATATACATACATGTGTGTGTATATATAAAAATTAATTATACACAGTACACAAACATATATTATGTAAACACAAACTTTTTATTTTAATTGTTTCACATCGCTATTTTGGATTATCATCTCTATCGCGGTAATGATCATGTGACTTTGCTGTGCTTGCGTTGTCACAAAATTATTGTGGAAACGAATTATCGTTTGCATGCATTTTTAAACATTACGTCTTTTTAAAACGTAGAAGCGCAATAAGCAGACAAAGATAACTAATTTCACAGTAAATAGTCATTTTAAAACAGTTGAGAATGAAAACACACAAGTATATTGGATCAGTGCAGTCAGTTTTAAAATGACAGCATCCAAATTTACCTGCTAATGTTAAAGAACAAAAGTGCAGTGTCACTGCACTCGGCTGAATTACTTTTTTAACTTTTATAAGAATACATTTATATTTCCCAGACAGCAACATAGTGTCGGCCCAAATTCGACCCACATCTGGTACACGTGGTACCACACGAGCCCAGACGTGGGCGCGATCTGGGCAGACACTATGTTGCTGTCTGGGTTAATTACACAGTAAAGTCAACACATTTTTTTGATACACATTTGATTACTATACATCTTGTGTAGTATTTCTTATTTTCTAGTGCTTGACATTTTTTTAGGTAGATCTATTTCATTTGTCTTTGTTCTATTGTCAGTCTGTGTTTTCTTAGCTTTTTCTTTTATCACTGTTTACAAGTCTTCAGAACAGCTTGAGAGTGTTTTTAGACTCAGTATTAGTTGAAAATGGTGAGAATTATGAAATTTCAATGGTATCAAATTTAAAGGTACTCTATGGAGTTTTTAGCGGCCTCTGGCGGTGATGTTTCAGAATGCAACAAGAGCGCTCGTGCCCGTGTGCGCGCTAGATATCAAGAGCGAGCATTCGCTACCAGCCACACGGAGACTTTCAACGCAACGGCGAACTAATCACACAACATGCTGGAAACTAATGTAAACTCCCACTGCAGGTACAATAATAGCCTACTTTTATCAGCTTGACGTTGAACTAATGCTCTGTGCTTGTCCATGATAATGTTACAGTAAACTGCATTTAGTCTAGCCGGCATTCGAATGTTAGCAAGCCATTTCTCTTATACGTCTCAATGTCAACATAGGTGAATGTAACCTATAATATGATAACGAAAACGGTTAGTGAACTAAACTGAACAGTTTCAGTGTATCAGTAAGATCGTAGGAAGTGACATTACTGTACTAAACGTGTCTGGAAATGTGTATTATAAACAATATGATAGTAGTGGATTCATGTCATGTTTCATAGTTTACCTTGCTATTTCACAAGAGTTTACTAATATGTCGTAGCCTACTAATATGTTGCCGATGTTGATCCGCGTTTGCGTCCGGAGTCGATCAGATTCACGTTTTGCCTGATGAGCTTCAGCAGATAAAACTTTTTTGTTTATTATATTTATGTGGAGTTTGTGTTGGAGTCTGTGTTGTGCTGGAGGCAGGACGTTTTGGGGAGTTATCAGACTCCGTGTCGTCAGCTGAAGTGCCATTGGTCGCATGTTGAAATCAACGGGGCTATTGTGTCCATTTCTTTTACTGTCTATGGGTCGCATAGACTGTATGATAGAGAGGCTCGGGAGCACGCATGCACGTCACTGATGGATTTCGCAGGGAATCCGAACCCGAGACCTCACATATAAATATGAATATTGGCCTTCAGAGGTAATAGCAAAACCCGAAAAGTTGATCATTGCAATGTGTGATTACAACCCCTTCAAACACAGGCAATTAAAAAGGATTCATTTTATTTAAAAAGTTACATTTAGAACCTTTAAATAACTTAATTTAATGCAAAATAGCTATCATGATAGATTTATCTTGTAAAAATAACTCTGAAAACTTTCTCCCCAACTCTATTTAAACAAGACAGAAAGAACTGCATGTTTGAAGAAGAAGAAGTGAATGCTTGGCTGGTGTAGATCTGTAGTCTACTGTAAATGACTCATCTTGGCTATGTCTCATTTAACGGGTTAGACACACCTTGCTGGTTCGGACTTTGCACTGATTGAAAGACTACAGACATTGCATTGCAAACATGCATTTAAAGCTGTTTACTAATTTGCAAATATGTATTACAGAAGTAAATGCACTTGTAAACAAATGCATGCATGAAGATGCATGCACGTGCCGTCGAGATTTTTACCAGTCCAAAAAACACCTGGTTTACTAAAGCCTGCTGTCTATTTAACGCTGCAACATTTAAAGTTAGTTTAAGATCATGCGCAAAATAAGATGCAACCTGTTGAGATTCTAAAATAAACTGAACACAGAACTACTGCACGGAGACTTCCTCAATAACAAACGTTAAAAGTCACAAAACAGACGATTAGCATGTAGTGTAACTAGCTGTTATTTTAAAATCACACGGCGTTATGCACTTAGAGATACTTAATAAACATTGAAATAAGACAAAGTGAAAAACAACACCTGCGGTTCAACTTCGAGTCTGCAGATTCAGAACTGACAACAGATGCATTCTCGCGATTGTATGCATATATCGCGAGACACAGCTTCACATTCAGATAAACACTTGATGTGAAATGCTAAAACCGAATAATTAAAACAGTAACGTTACAACTAAATAAGTAAAAATGAACGCAGTAGCCTACCTTTAGTTTGAAGATGCGGTTCTGTTTAGGCAAAGTTAACGTTGGCCTGTTTTTAAACTATGAACTTATGCCACGCCCCTTTCTGTTCATTGCAGTTTGTGAGAAGTGACCTTATTAAAGAAGGGCCCTTTGTGGAAATGAGGATTTGGAAAATACATCATCACTCAGCTATAAAGAAACAAAAGTACGCTATTATGAAACATAACATTTGGAAACTATTTATCATTATGAAGCTGAAATCCAGGCTACTATTTTTGTGATTGCATGGTTATATTGCAAGTATAATGTTTTACCAAAAATTGTTGTGTTTCCATGGGAATCCATGGAGAAAAAACAACTTAAACCAGCTTAGACCAAGAGCCAGTTTTAAGAACTAGTTTGACACTGTTGTGCTTCTACATTATTTCATTTCTATGCTATTTTTACAGCCCAATGAAAACAATTTGCTATACGTGTTTGTAGCCTAATAGATATCAGAAATCTTGTTCTACAATCAAATTAACTGACTAACTCAACTGCTTACCGTATTGGGAAAAGCAATTAATATGCAACAAAGTGCACATATGCAAAGCCTGATCTAACCATTGATCCATGATTTTAAAATGACACGTTAAGCCGTAATACATTTTCTCAGTACAAGTCTGATTTAACTAATAGTGACAGGTCCTGGGGAGTTATCTGACCAGGGATTCGTATACAAAATTAGTCCTGAGAGAGAGCAAGAATGACTATTAAGTATCAACCAACTGCAAATTGCCAAACAGCTGTTGGCATCTCATGTCACTTCTAATTCATCCACTGTATAGACTATAAAAAGCCTGCACACTGTTAGTAAGATGTTTAAGTGGTCAGTAATCTGATTTTCCCTAATATTGATTTGATTTGTTATTAGTCTTATTCAGCTTTTGCTCGATTATAATCCATTAGCAAGAATGCAATCCAGGTTCAGGCACATCAAATCATAAAAAAGCCCATCAAAGACTAAAATGTATGTCTGGAACAAAGCTATATCTGAGGTATCATTGTAACCAGCCATTATTTTTCAAGATGTGGTTTGGCTGAACAATGGCCCAAATGAGTCACTGGCCCTGAGGATGTCAATCAAATCACACAATAATCCAGATATATTTGACATGTGTGAAGACCAAAGACTTTATCAAATATAAGTGTATATTTAAAGGGATAGATCACCCAAAATGTTTCAGTGGTGACTTAGTTGTGCTGCATGGACAAAAACATTTTTAAAAATATTTTTTGTGTTCTACAGAAGAAAGAAAGCCACAGGTTTCAAACAACACAAGGGCGATTAAATTATTTTTAAGTTTGGGGTGAAAAAATGTTAAAATTAACAACTGACCACAGCCTACCTCAAATAATACGAGATCACTAAAATAAATTAAGGTGAATTCAGGTAAAGTGGGACACTTTTTGTTAAACGTAGTTTTTGTACCCAGAAGGAAAGTTTTGAACTCAGTTAATATGATAATTTATTTGGAAGGTATGCCAATGTGCTGGAGTCTATCCCAGTGTCTGGGAAACACCCTGGACAGATGGCGAGTCCAACACAGGCAATTATACATGTCAATTATAAAATAATCAGTGAATGGCAATCAGTTTTAGTTGCTTTATTGGCATGACAAATATTGGTATATTCGTATTGCCTTAGCATTGCAGCAGCTGCGTACAGTTAACTGCACAATCTAGGCCTAATTCATTCATTTGAGTGGAATTACTGATGGTTAAAATTGGCCCATGTCTACACCCCTAGGAAAAAAAAAACAAAAAAAAACACATGTCGTTTTTGCATTGTGTTACCTGCAGTAAAATAATAATAATAATTAATTTGAATTATTACCTTTTACCTTACCTTTATGTTAATTAGAACATATGCTCTGATGGCATACACACAGAGCATAGCATACAATCAAGCTTAATTGCCTGAATTCACTTTAGAATTTTTGTTTCAAAAGCAGGGGTTTCGTATAACAATTCGTATACGATTATATTTCACAATAATGAAATATGGACGTAAAGGATTCTTCTTGGAGCCATCAATGCCAAAAAACAAAACATTATATATATATATATATATATATATATATATATATACATTATGATAAACTATCTCTTTGATGCCTGTTTGTATATTCTGACAAACTTCTGTATCTCACCTGAACAAGCGAGTAAAGCACTTGATTGGTGGATAAAGTTTATCTCGACTCATCATCTGTAGAAGCATCACGGAGAAGATTATTCAAAGCTGACATGGTGCTGCAGCCCTGGGTGTGAATTAGTTCAGCATAATCACTCTATTCTGCCTGATAGACTTGTGACCCATCACAGTTTATGCAAATCTTTGGCGCAAGACTAGGAGATTCATATCAGTGTGTGGTTCTCCCATTATATGTCTGACGTGTTGAGAGAGGAGTTCAGTTTATGCTGTGCCAAAAACGTGAAATAATAGCTGTATACAGTGAGCCAGATGCTTCCTTATACATTTGTGAGGCCAGAAGCTGAACCAGGCCAGATCTTTTTTTGGCCTTTTTAGTTGTTACACCTCCAGCACAGTGGTTACCAAACTTTTTGAAAGCATGGCACCCCTTTGTAGTGTTTTTTTTTTTCTCCCACGGCACTCCAACCTAATGAAACTAAATATATAGGCTATGTGTAGCCAAAATAGCATATAAATGATCAAATTTAAGGACAACTCTGGCGCAAAATGAACCTTTGGTCTAATTACACATTGTTACCAAGTCAACTGTTATCTGAGATTTGTTTTCATGATTGCCGAATGTAAATAGTTTATCTATAATACAGTTTAGCCTGTAATGCTAGTATAACGCTAATATATGGGCATAGAGTAATGACAAATAAAAATCGCTTGTTATTACCACTAACAAGGCTCAAAATAGCCCCACAGTAACACGGTAGCATAATAAGGGTCCCTACATTCAAATCAGAAGCATTGAGAACTTTGTCAGTGTCCATACAGTTTAATAAGAAGATATTTTATACACAGAGTCAACTTCACGAATACAGGAAGAAGCCATCTTTCAAATATAGTCTCTACCAGTCGATCTACGATCGCCAATCCAGCCTTGTTCAGTGGTAATAACAAGCGATTGTTATTTGTCATTACTCTATGCCCAATATAGCGTTATACTAGCATTATAAGCTAAACTGTTTTTAGAGATACTATTTACATTCAGCAATCATGAAAACAAATCTCAGATAAGTGTTGGACTAGGCAACAATGTGTAATTAGACCTTTAACTTGTTTTATCAAACAACTTGTTGAGAAAGTAAGACAAAAAGTTTTCTTTTTGTGTCATTTAACCGCTTTTTACACTCACTGAAGTTAGCTGAGCAGCATGTGGGACATGCCAAAGTCAAGATCAGGAAATCTTGACCTTCAAAATTGACCTTCAAAATAAAGATTTTATTTGCGCTGCTAGGCAGTCTGGATACCATGAACCAAATTTTTTCCCTGAAATAGGGAACTAATCACAGAACGGGGAGGGAGCACAGGCGCATTTGATAGACATTCGTAGCACCCAATAATACGGCTCTGGGCATTCGTAAACCACGCCTCACCTGAAATTTAACATGTGGTTTCCAGACCACGTTTCATTCTCAATGATACGTGGTCTGGCATTAGCCAGGCTACCATTTAGGTACTAATATGTACACTTTTGGTACCAATATGTACCTTTGAGGTACTAATATGCACTCCAGTACAAATGTGTACACTGTAAAAATAATGGATTTTAACTATAAAATACGTTACGGTGCAAAACTGTTAATTGGTAAAAAGAAAGTTTCTGTACTTGATACGGTAAATAACCGTGATAGACCTAACCGTACATTTTTATTTTACAAAATCATTGTATAATTTACAGTGAAAAAAAAAACATAAATTTACATTCCCGCAATGTAATGTGATAAGGTTTAATTTATCATCTGACTTTCTCTTTTGTCAGTGTATTACAATACTAGATATTACAGATATTAGTACTTCAATATATCATAAATAAAAATTACAGGGACAGGAGAATGAACAATGAGGCGGGAGAGATAGCGCTGAGATCGTTTGGGCCTCGTTCACCAGTAACAGCGGATTATCAGTGAATTATCAGTGAATCCCAGTTGTCTCTGAGGAAAGTTTATAAAACGATCCCGTGTAAAACGATCACTACAGAGGCGGGTGTTGGCGGTGATCCTCAGCTCTTCATCAAGGTTGGCTCTCAAAAACCTCTTCTTGATGTGATCGTTTTTAGGGAATTTAAATAAAGATACCGATCTGTTTTGTACATGATCGCATCCAGGTAGTAGCCTATGCATGTCCGTGTCGAAGGCATAGCTAGCTAGAAAACTGTAGGCTCAGCTGTAGTAATTAATAGTACTGACAGTCACTCGCGATTGAGCTGTGAATGCGAATGTGCTCGGGTAGTGTTATTGTGTGTTAGGGGAGAGATCAGACTCTGTGCGTCATCAAATAGGGGTGTGTCCAGGAGCTCATGGGCTCCAGTGCGTCACGGAGCCCTGTTTTAGCCCCGCCCAATTAATCCGTAAAATTGTAATGGTGAAAAACTGTTTAACGGTCTAACTGCACATTTCAGTACTTCACAGTTCACAGACTTTGTAATATGTTTTAGCAATAGGCTACATATGGAACATTTATAACGTGTTTAGAACTTTTTTGTAGAATTGCCTTTACAGGGACTTTAATTTATCTTTGTAAAGAAACCTCATTGCTTAACTGGCTACTCTCTGCTGTCTCACAACGACATCTTTTCCTGTTGCCAACCGTAATTTTGGTTGGTTTTAATTCGCAGCCTCACCACTAGATGCTGCAGAAAATCACACACTGCACCTTTAAGTTTGTAAAGCCTAAACTGTTGCTACTGTATTTTTTTACTGTAAATTTCTGGCTACCACAGCTGCCATTAGTTTTACCGTAAGTTTAGCGTATTATTCTATTTTACAGTGTACCTTTTGAAAGGGTGACATCTTTTGTACCTTTTTTCTGAGAGTGCAGGGCTTTTCATGCAGCAAACCTCTGACTGCAGCTCATCTGCATTATGACTGCATTAGCACTGCTGTTGTGATAACTCACTCCTCTGTGTTGTGGAGGCAAAGCTGAGTGACAGCAGAGAAGTATGAAAAAAATCCAAAATCACCTCATTCGCCATTGCGATCTCTCAGCAAGACCTCTTCCTAATTTATGGAGAGCCCTGCTCTCTCAGTGTGGGCTCATGACTTGGAAAGGGGGATGAGAAATGGTGCTTTGCATCTCAATTTCAAACCTCAGAAGAATAAAACTCCAACTGTGTTGATGACAGATGTTAACATCTTGAGTCTTCAGAGATAAATGTCAATGACTTGTTTTATTCTTACTATCAAATATAAAGTCGAAACGGAAAACACTTATTTCCAGGTGAGGCTGTTTTAGCTTCTCCAGTAGTACTTTTGTTAGTAGTTAGTTTTAATCGTTTGTCTTGGGAGGCATTTAATAGACAAGCACCCTACATCTAGTCTACAAGAAAGTACAATAAATGTTTTGAAAAAAAAAACTTAAAAAGAAGTACTTGAATTAATAATCATAATACATTTTATTTGCACTCAGACTCAAAGCGCTACAGAACATAATAGTCAAATATGGAAGTAAAAAATATAGGAGTATAATATATAATATACGTATATTATAAATTAAAAGCTTGACTTAAACGATGTGCCTTAAGAATCACTAATAGATGTGTGCAGTGTGTTCCATAACTTTTGTGAGAGCGTTATAGGAAAAGGCTCTTCCCCCCCATGGTTTTCAATTTACAACGAGGCTATGATACACAGAGAGAGAGAGAGAGAGAGAGAGAGAGAGAGAGAGAGAGATAGCCAGCAGATTGGAGAGAGCGAGCGGGAGTGGATGGAGTAACCAAATCACAGATGTAATCTAGAGCCAACCCATGTACTGCTTTATAGGTTCAAATTTTAAAATCAATATGTGGCTGAACTGGAAGCCAATGCAGTTGCTGGAGCACAGGTGTAATGTGATGCCATGAGGATGTATGAGTTGAAACACATGGGGCAGAGTTCTGTATATATTTCAACCTCTTAATAAAATTTGCTGGTAAACCATAAATAAGAGAATTACAAAAATCAAGCCTTGACATGATGAAGGCATGGATAAGCATGAGGCCTAGAGAGATATGGTCTAATATGCGCAGTGTTCCTCAGATTGAAAATAGCAACCTTCATTATGTTTTTAAATTATGTTAAATTATGAATGTGAATTAAAAGTTAGCTGGGCATCAAAAATCACGGCCACTGAAATTTTAAAATCTGTATATTTACTGACATTATGGAGTGCCAATTAAAAAGATTTCAGTTTTAGAGCAGTTCAGTTGTAGAAAGTTGAGTTTCATCCATGCTTTGTTTTCCAACAAACAGTCAGAAAGTTTTGAAGAGAAAGAATTGAGATCAGGCTGAGAACTGATATAAAACTGGGTGTCATCCGCATAATAGTGAAAGCTCAGGCCATACTTCAAAATGATCTGCCCAAGAGGCAGCATATAAACACTAAATAAAACAGGACCCAAAACTGACCCCTGAGGGACACCCTGACACAGAGGCACAGTCTGAGATCTGTTTGTACCCAGGTGGTCACCAGGGATTTTGCCAAGATTTTATTTTGGATTTTATGTTAAGAGATGGTCCTGTATCAACATATATTGTTGATCCTGGATCAACATTCCTGTCCCAAAATGTAGTTCTTACCCAGTCCCTACCCCTAAACCTTAACCCCATAACTTTTCCCTAAAATCAGCGGGTAGGCCTAATGATAGGTGAATAACACTGATGTTTAAGTACTTCACTCTGGTTCTAAGCCGAAACTTGACATAAACTGTAAACGTGTCCCTCAAATCTGAATGGTTTGATTGAAAGTTGATCCTTGGATTAGACATAGACCCAGGATCCTACTTGGTGAAATCACGTTCACCATACCGAGGTAGACAAATTGGGAACGATCTGAGAGGTAAGATTTTGAATTGAATTTGCCCTTGTAGTTTAGGCCTACTTCAAGTTTTATTATGTGTTCTTTCAAACTGTACTTGCAGATAATATACTAATTAAAGATGACTTGGTGGCATGACCTGATTGTTAGAGAGTCAGACTGGTAACCGATATCAGACTGATATCGTCAGGGAAATGAATGAGATGCCCTTGAGTAAGGCATATAACCCCCAATCGTTCCCGGTGCTGCAGCAAAAATGGCTGCCCACTGCTTCAGGTGTGTGTGTGTGTGAGTGTTGTGTTCACTTCCACTGACTTGGATATGTTAAATGCAGAGGTTTAAATTCCAAGTATGCATTATTTAGATGTCAAAGTCAAATCTAAGTTCAATTGATTGCATTTAATATAAATTTAAACAGTATATTTTCATTTAATTGCAAAAAACATGTAGTTAAGTGTTGAGTTACATTACATTAAATTGGCACTATTGTTTTTAAAGTATGCTAAAGTGTACTTCTCTTTTACAAGAGTTCACCCCCAAATAAAACAATTCTGTCATCTTTTACTTGCCTTCATGTCATTCCAAACCTGTGTTACTTTCATTCTTCTGTGGAACATATTTTGTAAAATATTGGAAACAGAACAACATTAATCAATACTGAATTTTATTCTATGGACTAAAAAAAAGACATTTCAGTAGACATTTATTTCTTCGTTGCAGACAATGGCGGATTTAGCAAACTGGGGGCCCAAGGCGAAGGTAGTATGGGGCCCCCATCCAATTTTTAAAAGAAGCGAAAAAAGTAAAACAAAAAAAAATTGAAAAATAAACCATTAAATGGCACTTTCTGGAGAGTTTTGTGCAAAGAAATATAGAAAAAAAGCTGACTTTGTGAAAGGTTAACTAAACAGCATGAGACGTCTTCCAGCTGGCCAGTAAGTTATTTGGCAAATTTCATTCATACAGATCTATATATTATGCTATAGTTTTTGATAGTGTTATACATTTCTTTTCAGATAATTACGATGATCATTGCGTTTGTCTTACCGAAAGTGGTAACTTTATGCAATTACAGTTTGTCCATAAGCTTTTTTTTATATTAATGCCGACAGTAAAATGTTGCCAGATTGCTACGAAAAACAAAACAAATTAATAATAATAATAATCCGAAATAAGTTCAAAGCTTGTGTTTTGAAAATAAGATTAATATATTACTAAGCCTAACATATAACTTTCCACTTTATAACTTACTAAAGTGTCACATTACACCAGAAAAACAGGTCCAGAAGACTACTGCACCTTTCCATAAGGTGGATCTGGCAACACAGAGAACAGGGAGGCCTACCACGCGCTCACAACGCGCTCATGCACCGCACTCATATGAGGTGGTTTAAACGGCTGATTAATCAGTTTAGAGATTTGACATTTTATTTTTGAATGTAAAAAAATGACAGAGGTCCGAACTTTGGTGACTTAGCTGGCTACGGCCATGGACTTCTAACATATTGTTAGCATTGTTGTCATTGTCACCACAAAAAAGTTTGTTACCTTCTGCAATTTTGCTGAAAACGTTTTTTTTTCTTCCCGCGTCCTGTTTTTTTCAGCACCGCTTGGGTAAGTTAGCTGTAGATTTGCTTCATTTTTACTCTGTCTACTACTCTGAACACTCTGCCTGTCACTTCTTTTTCTCCTTAATTTTTTTTTGGCGCATTACAGCGTTGTCACTTTCGCACGCAGAAAGTCAAATGCGGTGAGGTGAGGTGGGGAGCCCTTCTGTCTGCGACACTAATGATTTTATGCGGTTTTTTTTAGAAATATATAATTTGAGAAAAGGAAAAAAACAAACAAACAACTTGAGTATAATTTAATGGGACATTTTGGGGGCCCCTTGGTAGCTCGTGTCCCTAGGCAGTTGCCGACCTTTGCCTTATGGTTAAGTCCGTCCGGTTGCAGAAAAAGAGTGTCATCAGAGCCCGTCTAACGGAGAGCCTTGGCACTTCCTATTAGCCCCATTGTGTATTATCTTGGTTGCAGTTCCAGTAGAATTCCACTGGAGGTGATCGCGGGCGAGAGCAGAATGAATGGGAGTCTATGGGGCTAAACGGCTAAATGTGTCTCTTTCATCTGCTTGTCGTTAAATGAACAAAGATTTTATTGTTGATTCCGCAAGTTCAATATAGATTATAGGCCAAAAGTCGAATGAACGAGTACTTATGTCCTTTTGATTTCTTACAGGTTAGGCCGTTGTTGACCGGAACACGCTAGCATTCTGCTATTGTGTGACGTCATCACATTTTTGAACGGATTTTTAGAATAGATAAATGAACTTAAAAATTTAATTTTCAGCTGAGTGTATTATCTTAGCTCTCCCTTTTAAATGCAACTTTCAAATTACTTGAGAAAAAATTACATCCTGAGAAAAGTGGATTTCTGGGGGTGAAACCCCATTGACTCCCATTCATTCTGCACTCGACCGCGAGCGCCCCCGCATGGACAGAGACGTGTTACTGCAGCCAGTCCAGAACCCGGAAGTAACCAGCCAGTGCCAGTTCTCTTCAATTAGACATTCTCTGATTCAAGGCAGAAATGTTATTTAATATGACCTCATCAAGCTTACTAGATGGTACCAAACAAATTCTATTTTTTGAAAGAAAAATTGTATATATAATACATTAAATATGAATATATTAGTGTACTATTCATATTTTTATTAGTTTTATTAGGTTTTGTGTTTTTTACTTTTTATAATTTGTTGGAAGATTTTTATTTTTAAGTTCTTTTCAGTTTGGTCCCATCAAACAACTGAATGTATTCGTTAAATTGATGGAATCTCTGCTTTGTTTTGGGCAAACACCCGCAGATTTGATTTTACATTACTGCAAAAGCTTTCATCTATCCCCACATTTATGAAGTGCACATAAAATTGTTATCTCAAACACTGTTTCTCTCATCTCTGTCATGGAGGATTGTAACTCTCAGATTTGTACAAGGCTTTGGGCAAATCCAGAGTTGTTCCATATGTTTATAAGTCATAAACAAAGAATCAGGCAGAGAACAGACAGATAATTGTATAATGGCACCATCTACTGGTTTTAAGCACAACTACACAGTCACTATTATTATGTTTTATTACTTTGTAAACAGAAGGAATACATTCTTATCTGCTGTGAATCTGTATGAACGTACTCTTGTCAACATCTACACATCCTTATAAGCAACTTTCAACAAGATAGGTTTTTGCAAAACAAAACGGCTGTTAAAAACCGAGAGACTAATAATTCATTTTAAATACCTCATACAGTAGGCTAGGCCTCTTGCAATTGGCAAGAAAATAAACGATTAGACTAATTGCACAAAACGCCAAATAAAAGGCTCATTAAAATAATCACAATAATTACAATGCTGGTCATTTTATATTAGGCCAACAAGAATATTGAATATATTGCCCATTCCTATTACTGTAAAATGTATTTAGCTACACTGTGCTCCGTTAAATGTATCTATTAGAGATGCACCATAGCATTTACACAACACTGGATATCTTGAGAATGTTCATGTGATTATTAATCATTATCACCAATTAATCATGAATGTCAAGCAAGTAATTAATTAAATAACAAGTATCAACCAAACCATCCCCATCGTGTAGTTCATTTCCAGGTCAGGATCTGATGGGTGAACCAAGTGAGGACATTTCTGATCCTGTTCCAGGTCCATCTGGAATAGATTCATCACGTGAGTGCGAATCACACAGAATCGGGTCATCACCTGGCTTAGGAACATTCAGAACTCATTTTCTTGTTCCATCTCTATAAATATATTTTGTATTTTGAGCTGATTGTCTTAAAGGGGTGATGAACTGAGAAATCAAATTTTCCTTGAGCTTTTGACATCTAAGAGGTCATCATATTATAAAAAATATCCTGTAAGTTTCAGAACTAAAAACGACCTTGTTAGTCCAATTAAAGCTTTTATTGACACCAGCCTCAACAAAATGCTCGTTTTTGAAAGCGTGGAAGAATGACGTCAAAGATGAACGAACCCCACCCGCTCATCAACGCCTACTTCAACACGGCCGGTTTAGCCCCGCCCACCGATTCGTGCATTCACGCATAGGTAAACAAAAGCATACCTCGTGATGACAAACCAGAGCGAGCTGCCAGCAATAAACATTCAGTGTACAAAATGTTGTGCCGTGCCTGACTGTGGAAGAAGACAGCCGTTCCTTACGCTTTCTCTGGATTCCAATATTAGGAATGCTTGGTTAAAATTTGTTTTTAATGACGTTCCTGCAGATGAGTGTAAAACATTATCCGTATGTTCGCTTCATTTCACAGAGGATTGTTTTGTCAACAAGACACAGTTCAAAGCTGGATTTGCAGACCGATTAAGAGAAAAGAACGGTGATGTGCCGTCTATATTGGATCTGACAGGAATTGTGCAACACACGGACTCTGGGTCGAACATGTATGGGCAAATCCAGCTGCCATTTGACAACATTGGACGTTTTCCCCACGTGCACCGACAGGGTGAGTTAAACTCATTATAATATTTTGTGTATGACCTAGAAGTATTTATTCAGCGATCTGCGGTTAAAGTTAATCTGTTACGGAACATTGTTGTACGGAACATGATTAGTCTACGTTACCTTCTATATTGGATCAACAGGAGTGGTGCAACACACTTATGTGAGTAATATTTTTATTTTAGAAATAATAATCTACTCGGCTAGCATTGCATTGTTACAGATCGTTTGATATCTAATAATTATGTGTATGTGTCTACAAGTATCCGTTGTATTCGAGGTGCTGTTGGTTCATTGTCCTGCAATTCGAGATCGGACTCTGGGTCAAACATGTATGGGCAAATCATTCTGATTGGCATTTTACAACAGTGGTTTTCAAAACAAACTCCCCCACGTGCACCGACCGAAACCAAACGACAGAGTTGAAGCTCATTATAATATGCAAAACTGTTATCCACTCACAGCAGTGGGTGTTTACTTCCTAGTCTTCAATGCAATACGCCCATAAAATCCGAGCATTTTCAAGTAGGCTGAAAACTAGGAAGAAAATAGCCCATAACTTATTCATTTTTATGTTTTTGAATGTAAAAACCAAGCGAACGTCATAAGTTATCCTCAGACAACAAAACAAAACATTTAAAAAGCCAGTTCATGACCCCTTTAAAGCTGCACTTAAATGCATTATATTACCTGCCTGAACTATATGTCCAGTGTCTACACATCACAATCTTCAATCTGGATTCTGAAGACTACACTTCAATGCTCACATAATCAAACATGCTTTGTCTGCTAGTAGTAGACTTTCATTGATCTCATGTAAAGAATAACTCCCACATTCATGGATTTTTAGTCTGATTGGGCACAACCAGAGCTGCTATTGGATTTAACCATCTGATATTACATTTTTTTTGTCATTATCATTCTGTACATTTAATATGATGTGTGTGGTGAGCTGGGACATGGTGCCTATGACTGTGTTCGAAAAATTACTGTGTTTTAAATCTCCCTTTTGATTATTTTCTAAATTTTATTGGAAACATTTGAAGCGGAAAACTAGACCTGAAGATGGGCAACAGGATGGACTGAATAAGTCCTGGGCCAAGGCTATGTCTGATTGCATTTCCCCCGATTGCTCCTGGAAGAGAGGGATCACCAGGACAGGGTTCGTCAACTCAGTAGCCCTGTTCTGGCCAAGTCTAGTTCTCTGACCTGATGTCTTTGCTGGATGGGTGCACGATTTTTCACCCCCAACAGTAGATGTGGAAATTGTGGGTTTGGCCCTTGAAGGCGATCAACTCTTTGAACGCTGGTTTCTCAAATGATGTGGTTGAGATCATCCTGAACTCTAGAGCTCCCTTCCTGAGGAAACGTATATTCCCTAAAGTGGGGACTTTTCATTTTATAGTGCAGAGAGAACTAGTTGGACCCAGTCGACTTTCCAGTTGTTTTGAGTACTTTAGATCCTTCAGGATAGTTTTTCAACTGGGTTAGGCTCAATCCCAATTCACCCCGTCCCCTTGGCCCTACCCCTTGTTTTTGAGTGTACCCCTTGGCCCTTAAAACAGAGTCACAAGGGCCAAGGGGTGGAAAGTATTCCCCTACGAAATGGAACAACCCTTCATGAACCCGATGCTCTGGCTCGCGATGGCTATGGCACTTGCAGAGTTTTTACAGGATTTCTCCATGAGAACGACTGACTTTGGACCTAACTTTGAGGAAACATGATGATTATAACATTCCTTCCTCGAGATGTATGTCTTATCTGATTCGGAAAGGTAATTTATCATAACATTTCTTAATTTAAATGACTAGAGTTTTATTTAAAGGGGTTTTGACATCTAAGACATCTACGCTTTTGACATCTAAGAGGTCATCATATTATAAGATAGTGAGAATATCCTGTAAGTTTCAGAACTGAAAACGACCTTGTTAGTCCAATAAAAGCTTTTAATGACACCAGCCTCAACAAAGTCTCGTTTTTGAAAGTGTGGAAGTATGACGTCAATGACGCTAAAACCCCACCTGCTCATCAACGCCTACTTCAACACGGCCGGTTTAGCCCCGCCCACCGAATTAGCGCATTCACACATAGGTAAACAAAAGCATACCTCGTAGATGACAAACCGGAGCGAGCTACCAGCAATAAACATTCCGTTGACAAAATGTTGTGCCGTGCCTGGCTGTGGAAGAAGACAGTCGCTGCATAAGCTTCCTCTGGATTCCAATATTAGGAATGCCTGGTTAAAAATTTTTTTAATAGACGTTCCAGCAGATGAGTGTAAAACATTATCCGTTCGCTTCATTTCACTGAGGATTGTTTTGTCAACAAGACACAGTTCGAGGCTGGATTTGCAGACCGATTAAGAGAAAAGAACGGTGATGTGCCGTCTATATTGGATCTGACAGGAATTGTGCAACACACGGACTCTGGGTCGAACATGTATGGGCGAATCCGGTTGCCATTTGACAACATTGGACGTTTTCCCTCACGTGCACCGATGGGTGAGTTAATCTCATTACAATATAAGAGGGAGAAATGAAGACGACACAGATATGCATTTTGTCCTATTTATTCAGCGATCGGCGGTTAAAGTTAATCTGTACGGAACATCGATTGCTACGGAACATGATTAGTCTACGTTACCTTCTATATTGGATCCAACAGGAGTGGTGCAACACACTTATGTGAGTCATATTTTTATTTTAGAAATAATAATCTACTCGGCTAGCATTGCATTGTTACAGATCGTTTGATATCTAATAATTATGTGTATGTGTCTACAAGTATCCGTTGTATTCAGAGGTGCTGTTGGTTCATTGTCCTGCGATTCGGAGATCAGACTCTGGGTCAAACATGTATGGGCGAATCATTCCGGTTGCCATTTTACAACAGTGGTTTTCAAAACAAACTCCCCCACGTGCATCGACCGAAACCAACGGACAGAGTTGAAGCTCATTATAATATGCAAAACTGTTATCCACTCACAGCAGTGGGCGTTTACTTCCTACATCTTCAATGCGATACGCCCATAAAATCTGAGCATTTTTCAAGTAGACTGAAAACTACGGAAGAAAAAATAGCCCATAACTTATTCATTTTTATGTTTTTGAATGTAAAAACCAAGCGAACGTCATAAGTTGACCTCAGACAACAAAACAAAAACATTTAAAAAGCCAGATCATGACCCATTTAAGAGTTAATAAAGTGCATGGTGGTATCATCTGGCACTGGAACTTTCTCGTAGCCCTCCGTTTGTAGTGCCTCTGAAAAATCTCAGTTTCGAGGGCTATGTAGCCTTACCCCTTCGCCCTACCCTCGATCTCAACAAGAATCGGGACACCCTTACCCCTAGACGTGAACGTGCAAAACGAAGGGGTAGGGGCAAGGGTGAATTGAAATTGAGCCTTAACCCCCTCCACATTTAAGGTTTACGTGGTGGCCATGGCTGCTTACCACACACCTGTCAGTGTTGAGACTTTGAAGGCCCTTGCACACTGAGCCCGAAATTCACATCCAAAATTTTCGCACATTAATTAAATAAATATGACCTCTCGTTATGTCAATCACGCTTGCACACTGCCTCCAAAACCTTCGTCCGTTATAAAAAAATCAGATTGCATCCGTAGCAAGCAGTTTGATTGGAGTTTGAATGCGAAAAAACGCATACGAAATGTTTAAATTCAGTGTGCAAGGGCCTTTAGTGTCCTGTTTCCTGTGTGGTACTCTATGGCTGAGGCCTGAGACAAGGCTGTTGTTTTGGAGGGTTTGTCAATGGCATCCTTTGAGCCTTTTTAATCAACTTCTGAGACATTTCTGACTCTCAAGATGGAATTCTTACTTTGAAATATTTAACTTAAATGAGTAGGAGATCTGCAGGACCTGTCTGTTGCCTACTCCGGCTTAGAGTTGTTTTTCCTGCATGGTCAAAGCTTTCCTTCACCTTAAACTGGGTTATGTTTCTAAAAGTGCCTAATAGCACACTCCATCTTTTCCAGGTCTTTTGCCCTCCTTTCTTTCAGACACACTCTGCTTTGCCCAGTTTGAGCCCTCAATTGTTACGTCCATGTCTTATCTCAGTGGTGTAAGTCTGAGAAGTTGTTGATGTGGTATAGGTACCCCCAGAACTTGCAGAAGCAAATGGATTGTACATGATTGTTGTTGCTTACAAGGCACATAACCTTCCTTCACCCCTATTCATCAGAGTCCATTCTACCAGGATAATGACTTCCTCTAAGGCATTATTGGTTTCCATTCAAGAGGTCCGTGGTGCGGCAGGATCGTCCTCCTCTACCCACACCTTCATTGAGATTCAGTAGCTTGAATATGGAGTTTACCCAGGCTCTCTTAAGCTTTTGAGCTTGTTATTATTCACAACAATTGGCCAGGCATTTGTTCAGTATAGCATAGTGAGCATGGATGTTTCATGGGAAGGAAAATTTTCAGTTACACTAGAAGTAAGGGGCCTTGGCCAACCCCTAAAAAGAGCCCATACCATTATCCCTCCTCCGCCAAACAGTACCGTTTGAAAAATGCAGTCAGGCAGGTAACATTTTCCTGGTATCCCCCAAACCCAGTACTCATCCATCAGACTGCCAAACTGAGAAGCGTGTTTTGTCAATGTTTCCTTGCTTTACGCCACACCATCCAACGCTTCTCATTGCACTTGTTGATGTGAGACTTGCATGCAGCTGCTCGGCCATGGAAACCATTATATAAGCTCCCGCCGCACAGTTTTTGTGCTGATATTGATGCCAGTTTTGAACTCTTCAGCGGTGGAATCAGGAAAAGCGCTGCTGGTGACTTTTACGCACCATGCGTCTCAGCACTCAGTGACCCCACACTATGACTAAATGTGATCTTCGACTTCATGGTTGAGTTAATGCTGTTCCTAAATGCTTCCACTTTCCATTTACACCACTTACAGTTGACCAAATATATAACAGGGATGAAATTTCATGAACTGACTAATTCCAAAGGTGGCATTCAATCACAGTACCGGGCTTGCATTCACTGAGCTCTTCAGAACGACCCATTTTTTTACAAAGCATTTCAGGGTTATGGACCAGTGAAATGCCAATGGTTTTCTTTCCAGTGTTCACTAACCTTTTCCTTTTAGCGTGAACCTCAGTGCTTAAATTTCTTCTGGGATGCAGTGAACCAGGCAGCACCTGCAATCTGCTCTCTACCAGATTCATTTAAATTACACACTCTGTTTACATCGCACAGTACTTCACACTAAATGGAAGTCATGAGTGTGACCTATTTTACAGTCACTGCATTTCAGGGTGAGGTGAGCAAAGGGTGGAGGAACATAATACATCAGCGTAGCTGGTTATTATATTGAGATTGAGTATATTTGCCCTGTTGCACTGCAACATTGTACAGATACTAAACTGCCCTTTTTGAAATAGGCAGTCGTAGATTAATTAGCTAGTTATATATAACTAGTAAATATATATAAATAATCTAAAAATATAAATACACTACTGTTTAAAAATCAGCACATTTCATTTTTGAAAGTAATGAAATACTTTTATTCAGCAAGGATGCATTAAATTGATCAAAAGTGACTGTGTAATGCTACAAAAGAGGTCTATTTAGAACAACTGCTGGTCTTTGGGGGAAAAATATCATTTTCCACAAGAATATTAAGCAGGACAGCTGTTTTCAACATTGATAATGATAAGAATTGTTTCTTGAGCATCAAATAATCATATCAGAATGATTTCTGAAGGATCATGTGACACTGAAGACTGGAGTAATGTATGATGAGAATTCAGCTTTGCCACCACAGGAATAAATTATTGTAAAGGAGTAGTTCACTTAAAAAAAAAAAAAAAACTTTTGCTGATCATTTACTCACCCATGTCATCCAAGACATCCATGTCATTCTTTCTTCAGTTCGAAATGAAATGAAGGTTTTTGATGAAAACATTCCAGGATTTTTCTCCATATAATGCACTTCAGTGGGAATCAAACTGGTTCAAGGTCCAAAAGACCGTTTCAGTGCAAACTGTTCAAACGGCTTTAAACGATTCAAGACGATGAATAAGGGTCTTATTGAAACGATTCGGTCATTTAAAAAAACAAAAAAAAAAACGTTTTATAAGCTCAAATGTTTGCGCTTGCTCTGTTCTGTGATGCACGTTCGTGACTCTCCTGTTAGAACTTGTTTGTCAAAATGAATGAATCTTTTTTTCGTGTCATTTGGTTGATTCAACAAACGCAATTAATGAATTGACTCGGAAATAGATTTGTTCATTTTGATGTAACGAGTTCGAACAGGAGAGTCACGAACAAGCATCACAGAACAGAGCAAGGCGAGCATTTAAGCTTATAAAACTTAAACTTTTTTTTTTTTTAAAATGAGCGATCGTTTTGCTTTATAAGACCATTATTCATCATCTAAAATCGTTTAAAGCTCTTTGAACAGTTTGCACTGAAACTGTCTTTTAGACCTTGAACCAGTTTGGTTACCAATGAAGTCCATTATATGGAGAAAAATCCTGGAATGTTTTCATCAAAAACCTTAATTTCTTTTCCGACTGAAGAAAGAATGACATGGACATCTTGGATGACATGGGGTGAGTAAAATTATCAGCAAAAGTCTTTTTTAAAAGTGAACTACTCCTTTAATATGACAATAGAAAACTGTTATTTTTAATTGTAATATTTCACAATATTACTGTTTCTACTGTATTTTTGATCATGTAGCCTTGGTGAGCAAAAGAGACATCTTTTCAAAAACATATTAAAACTTACCGAGCCCATCACAATCTAAAGTTGTGACATTAGAGAGACAATATTTTCATGAGTCAACACTATTATTTAATATATAATTGTTTAATTATATCATCCAAACAACCTTTCATGAATCGCAGTGATAAATTACATGTTAATGTCTTATGGTTGCCTGATACATTTTGTTAAATTCTTCATTAGAGCTCACAAGAATGATTCACACGCCACATCTTAGATAATATCTTATTATTGACGTACTGCATAATTTGCCTTTCATGTCCGTAATAAAGACACTACATGAGATTTATATATACAGCATGTTCAGATCCGCATCCAAGTGACCTCAAAGGTAGAATGGGGCGTATTCTTGAGATCTGGTAATAATGAAAGCAACAGTTCACACATGGAAATTCATGTTCCCGTCTCAGTATTGTTCAACTGGATGGCTGATGCTGATATCATGGTGAGAAACACCATAGTCCATAATAGATCAGTTCTTAGAAGAAAAGATAAAACAAGACATGTGACCATATTCACCACTTCCAAGAAACACTCAATAAAGGAATATAAAACGGCAACATCTGATGTCTTCAGTCACAGATATATATGCTCTGAGAATGATTATGCTAACAAATATTTTCACATGGTCATCATTAAGCAGTAAAGCTATTCCTCTGATTGCAGTATCTTAGTTTCCTTTTAGCGGTTCAAACAAATGCTATTTTACCCAAACCCATGCCTGAAAGGAGCATTTTATGACACTCAAGCATGGACTTTACCAGATAAACATTGGGTGTTTGCAAGGCAGCACAGTAATAATTAACTTCACACAAAAAGTGAACTTCTCATTTTCTTCTTCTTTTCTGATTGGCAAATCACAGTATTGTAAATCTGTAAAGTAATGGACTCTCTTAGCAGAAGCTACATGATAATATAAAAGTACATTTATAAAATAATTTCAACTCAAATTAATATTTTTTCTGTCCACATATTTTATTTATTTCATGGAAAAGTTTCTTTATTTTAGCCGTACAAAATAAAGTGGAATAACCTACAGTCAGCCATTTATTATCACAAAAGATGTATTTGTGTATTAATAATAATGATAAATGGATTGGTCTGTTTTCGGGATTAATAGGCATTCTGCATCCTGATTGGCCCATTCTTGGCATCATTTTGCATACTGTACGCCAGTGTTGGGGAAAGTTACTTTTAAAAGTAATGTGTTACAAAACTTTTCTAAAGGAAAAAAAAGTAACTAATTGTAGTAACTTTTACTTAGTAACTTTTAATGGGAAGTAATGTTACACTGCTTTTACATTACTGTGTCTCACCTATGCAGGGCTTGCTTTTTTTTAGTTACATTTTTACATTGAAAAAGTGAAATTCACTCCTGTACAGTAGAGGGTGCAGCTCAAACAAGCCTTTCTTCTCTGCTGGCATTCTGGATTGGGGAAGGATGCATTCAATAAATAGGGAAAAGACGTCGTAACACTTTATTTTTAGGTGACGTAGTTACACGTTTTTATAGTAATAATATTATTCATAATTACAAGTAACTAACCCTAAACCAAACCCTAACCCTCTATAGTTAATACATGTTAATACAAAGGGTTAGTTCACCCAAAATGAAAATTCAGTCAGTATTTACTCACCCTCATATTGTTCCAACCCGTAAGACCTTCGTTCATCTTCGGAACACAAATTAAGATATTTTTTGATGAAATCTGAGAACTGGATCACTCCTGCATACAAGTCCATAGGCTTCTTGAGGGATTGAAACTTGCTGGCCTCGAAAAGTTATTAAAGACATTGTTAAAATAGTCCAAGTGACTAAAGTCAATCTTAAGTTTATCAAATGATGAGAAAACTTTTTGTGAGCAAAAAATAATGAAAAATAACACAACAAAAATAACTATTCATTTACTTCTCTCTCTGCTTTGAGTCAGGTTACTAGTTTAATAGCGTAAGCTTCTGTTATTGTACATCACACGCATCACACACATGACCAGCGTCGCCCAATAGTGAGCCGACGTGTGACGTAGCTCTACGCTATCACACTACGTTAACTGACTAGAGGCCCATAGAAAAGGAAGTGAATAGTTGAAATAAAGTCGTTATTTTTGTTTGTTTTTGTGCACAAAAAGTGTTCTCGTCGCTTGATAAAGTTAAGATTGAGCCAGTGAAGTCACTTGGACTGTTTTAACGAATGTTTTTAACTTTTCAAGGCAGGCAAGTTTCAATCCCTAAGAAGCCTATGGACTAGTATGCAGGAGTGATCCAGCTCTCAGATTTAATAAAAAAAATATCTTAATTTGTGTTCCGAAGATGAATAAAGGTCTTACGGGGTTGGAACTTACATGAGGGTGAGTAAATACTGACTGAATTTTAATTTTTGGGTGAACTATGCCTGGTAATATTACTCCGCACTTATTTGAGTAAGTATAATGTAACTACAGCAAAAAAAGTGTAACCAAACAAGTTACTTGCGTTACTTATTTTAAAGTTAATCTTATTTTTGTTGAAAATTTAAAAATACGTTACTTTACTCGTTACTTGAAAAAAGTGATCTGTTGATGCAACTGACGTTACTTGTAATGTGTTACCCTCAACACTGCTGAACGCATTCTGCCCTATTTTTCGAACTACGTGTACTCTGTACTCTTATATCGCACTTTTTTTTACCAATTATTTTGCCCTAATTAGATGGTCTGACTCTACAAGGTGCCGACGATGTCTGAAAAAGAATCAGATGAGGATAAACAACAACAGCAACAAACCACTGGAAACCACAAAACAATGCCAGTGTTGACATGTGTGAGTGAATAAAGAGATACAAAGAAATGTAATCAATAATAACTTCTGTTAAGAAATAGCACAGACACACATCAAAGATAAAAGTTTCGAGTCAGCCTGTGTCGAACCGCCTTGCTATAAAATGGAAGCTAAACGATCAGCTGTGCGTATATAGTGCTCGCGTCTAAACCGACTTTACACTGCAAAGACAATCTTACATTACGGGTTCTTTTTCAAAGACGGCCAACAGAAGATTCATACAGTAAGTGGCTCTGATGATGAACCAAAGCTAAACTCACCCACTCTTGCTGCCTTGCAAGCACACGTATTTTCTTCAGGAAATGCAAATATAGCTAATTTCAGTGTTTTTTACTGATAATCTATTGATTCTTAAGAGCATCAGGAAGGTTCATTAGGACTTTCTGCTAAACGCCATCCTTTTACTTAATAAATTCTCTACGATTTGATTGGAAGCACTTACCCAAAAGTCTAATTTTCTATGCTGTAGTTTGAAGAGTGAAAAATGCAGCAGTACAGAACACTGGACGGCAGCCATACACTCGTTTTCAATTAAACTTTTCAACAGTCAGCGGCACTTTAAATCGTACTGCAAGTTCCCATTGGTCAGCAGAGCGTAAAAGGAACAGTAACGAACAAATGAAGCAATGGATAGGGGTCGCATTCACACAGGCACATGTACACCAACATACAGAAAAATAAACTCAATATGTGATTAAGGCATTCGACGAAATATTGCATGTAGCCCCAATGTTATATGTCAAGGCCCTTTCTGATTTCCAAGCAAACAGATCCCATGTATTCTGCAGATGAACGCAGCTGAATGGAACTCAAATAATGATCGATAATCTCAGGATATCCCATGTGAATGAAGCAATCCTCTTTGGACACTAAGGGCATATTTGGTTTGGGTTTTTCAACACAAGCAAGTATTTCAGAGTGACAGGTGATTTTGAATGTTACATGGAGTATCGCGATCAGCAGTCTGAAGATAAATAATTCTTGAGTCAATTGAAAAGTTGATAATTATGGTTTGTAGAGTAACGAGTTCACTCCGGAAACAGGACTCTGGGAACCAAAATGGCCGCCCAAAGCCACACAGAGTTCCAAAACCATACAAAAACAAGACATTACCACCTTCAAAGGCTGACTAGAAGGAACTTGGCATGCTGTCCATTTATGCCGTCCTTCACTTCTGCCAATTGCTTTGACCTTTGGGGGGATTTTTAAGACGGAAATAGTTTTATCAGCGAGAGTGGGACCTCAATTTCTCAGACCCACTCCTGCATGGATCTCTTGCAGTACAGTATGTGGCGCTGCGTGTCCTTCCTCTTGAAGCGGAACACGGTGTAAAGCAACACCATCATGCACAGGGCCAGGACGCAGGGGATGGCAATGGCCACCGCTTTCTCTGCTCCACCGCTGCTCTCCAGCTTCAGCACGATATCAACGTCATCGTCGTGGTCATACTGCGGCGGTTCCTCTTCTTGTGGGGAGCTCCAGTCCCAGTCGGGGTCGGTGGTGTAACCGTCGCAGCCCATAAAATCCCGCAGGATAGACCTTGGGTAGCCTTGCTCCACTCTCAGCCGCTGGTTGTTGAACTTCCAATACTCCTTCCCCTTGTAGAAGTATGTGAATCCTTAGGGAAGAAGGAAGACAGCTCATATTGAACCACACATAATGGAAAATTTAACCATAGGATATTCTTAGACATTGCTTGTACAATGATTTTGGGCAAAAAAGAATGTAATTAGAAGTCAATTATATGTTGCTATAATTGTAGGCCTATAATAATATTATATGATACTTTCTTGTGCTCACCAGAAAGCCGTTTTAGACCGCGCTCGAATGGACAAAACACACTAAATAATGCCAAAATACACCTTTTGTCAAGTATCCTTGCACATATTTAAATGTGCTAAATTAAGTCTTAAATGTACTTAAAGAGTTGTGTGAAACAGCATGTATGTCCGATATGCATCGTGTGTCTGATCTTAAAGTGACAGCAGCCTAATAACTGTGACGTTAATAAATGAACAAAAGACAAAAAAAATGCTCTTGACTGAATAACAAAGCTTTAAGACGGATTAATCTATATTTCATTTAAAATAATTAAAATAATCTTTTGCAGGGAAGACTGTGGGTCAAAAACAATGAAAAGAATAACTTTTTGTTTCATAATCTGAAGTGGTCTGACTGGGCCAATAGAAAAGTTTAACCCTGATATATTGAAGGGCACAGGTATATATGAAATTTATGTGAAGATTGTTTTAAGTTCACTTAAATTAAAATGTAGTATTTTATTTAAAGCCTAATAAATGTCAAACATTCAGCTTTCAATTGAAATAGCTTAAAGGCTAAAATAGAGAGAGAAAAAAATATATTTCATAGAGACATCAGCAATCAGTGATAATGGCCTTCTTTAACAAAAAAGATGCCATTAAATAAATATTTAAAAAATAAACTACTATCTAAATGTTGTTACATTAATTTTGAGATTAAATGCAAACAATATTATATTATATTACATTATTATATTATATTATATTAAAAACTTATAATTTAACATGATTTTTAGAATGTACCATGGTACAAAGACCATTCCAATTAAAGTAAAACAAAGGTATACATTTAGTAAACAGCAACCAAAACTTTTTTGAAGCTCTCATTTGGCAACTATTGGTTAATTTATGAGGAAGTAGAAGTTGAAGTTGAAGTTATAAATTACCCAAATGCTGCCTAGAACTACAGTAGTTGTTCCTCAAAAACTCACAAGAGATTGTTGAGAGAAGCCACAGTGAGGCCAATTATCACACCGAAGGAGCTCAGAGATCAGGTGAAGACTCACTACTTGCACAGAGTACAGCCATCTTATACAAGTTTTAAAAAACTTTTTATCCTCTGCCAGTTGTCACCAACACAAAGTCTGAAGCTCAGCACCTCAGAGTGAGCCAATTACTTAAACCCTGCGCCCTGTGGGAATTCTAGGCTGGAAAGAGTTTCCAAAAGACAAGTCTACATTCAGGTTTCTGAACAACATTTAAATGTGGGGTAAGGTGACAGACGTCTGTTTTCTGGGTACTGTCCCATTTTTCTTGGTCGCATGCCGCTATTTTAGCCTTGATAAACTGAAGCTGGATGAGAGCAGAACATTATGGTTATAAGGTACTACTTACATACTAACTATTCATGTAAAAGTAATTCTGTTTGTATAAAACATTTACATTTTTAAAAGTTCCACATTCAAGATGCAGTCATTGAAAACACACACATACTGTGGTGAAAATACACCTGACATATACACTCACCTAAAGGATTGTGAGGAACACCTGTTCAATATCTCATTAATGCAATTATCTAATCAACCAACCACATGGCAGTTGCTTCAATGCATTTAGGGTGTGGTCCTAGTCAAGACAATCTTGACTGAATCTTGTAAACAGAATGAGAACATGGATCCATCATGTCTTGTTACCACTGTGCAGGCTGGTGGTGGTGGTGTAATGGTGTGGGGGATGGTTTCTTGGCACAGTTTAGTGCCAATTGGGCATCGTTTAAATGCCACGGCCAACCTGAGCATTGTTTCTGACCATGTCCATCCCTTTATGGCCACTTCGTACCCAGGATGTGCAGCCCACAAATCTCTATCAACTGCAAGATGCTATTCTATCAATATAGGCCAACATTTCTAAAGAATGCTTTCAGCACCTTGTTGAATCAATGCCACGTAGAATTAAGGCGGTTCTGAAGGTGAAAGGGGGTCAAACACAGTATTAGTATGGTGTTCCTAATAATCCTTTAGGTGAGTGTAATATAATGATAATAAACCCACTAAACAATTGTATTTTGAAGAATGCATGTACTGTATGCTTAAAATGAGCCTAAAATGCAAAATAACAAGCCTAATTAGCCTTAGATTTTAGCCAATGATCCATTTCCAAAAGCACAAATAAAAGATAACCTTTGAAAAAATATATATCATTACTGTATATATAATTATGTTTATTAATATGTTTGTTGAAATGTATTAAAACCAGTGATACCTGCAAACATCATAATAATTAATAATAATTATAATAATAATAATTATTGAACAAGGAAATGTCCCTGGTTTTATAAATCTTAATGTGTGGATTTAGTTAAACAAAACATAATATTTCACTTTTGTAATTAAAATATATATATATATATTAAATATCAAAAATAAAATTATCATTTTTGGGCTTTTTCCAGTTTCACTTAAAGGTACTCTATGGAGTTTTTAGCGGCCTCTGGTGGTGATGTTTCAGAATGCAACAAGAGCGCTCGTGCCCGTGTGCGTGCTAGATATCAAGAGCGAGCATTCGCTACCAGCCACACGGAGACTTTCAGACGCAACGGTGAACTAATCACACAACATGCTGGAAACTAATGTAAACTCCCACTGCAGGTACAATAATAGCCTACTTTTATCAGCTTGACGATGAACTAATGCTCTGTGCTTGTCCATGATAATGTTACAGTAAACTGCATTTAGTCTAGCCGGCATACGATGTTATAGCATAAGCCATTTCTCTAACTATTCGTGTATCTTTCACAATCAGCAATGTCAACATAGGTGAATGTAACCTATAATATGATAACGAAAACGGTTAGTGAACTAAACTGAACAGTTTCAGTGTATCAGTAAGATCGTAGGAAGTGACATTACTGTACTAAACGTGTCTGGAAATGTGTATTATAAACAATATGATAGTAGTGGATTCAAGTCATGTTTCATGTAGTTTACCTTGCTATTTCACTAGAGTTTACTAATATGTCGTAGCCTACTAATATGTTGCCGATGTTGATCCGCGTTTCCGTCCGTAGTCGATCAGATTCATGTTTTGCCTGACGAGCTTCAGCAGATAAAACTTTTTGGTTTATTATATTTATGTGGAGTTTGTGTTGGAGTCTGTGTTGTGCTGGAGGCAGGACGTTTTGGGGAGTTATCAGACTCCGTGTCGTCAGCTGAAGTGCCATTGGTCGCATGTTGAAATCAACGGGGTTATTGTGTCCATTTCTTTTACTGTCTATGGGTCGCATAGACTGTATGATAGAGAGGCTCGGGAGCACGCATGCACGTCACTGATGGATTTCGCAGGGAACCCGACCCAGAGACCTCACATATAAATATGAATATTGAATAATAGCAAAACCCGAAAAGTGGATCATTGCAATGTGTGATTACAACCCCTTCAAACACAGGCAATAAAAAAGGATTCATTTTATTAAAAAAAGTTACATTTAGAACCTTTAAAAGAGTATACAATTTAAGAATACTCAAACTTGCATCACCCACATAAAAAGTCATATCTCAGTATGTCTGCATTATGTGCAAACCACCAGACCATGGCACCAATGAAAACGCAATTATGGCACTTACAGTGATTTTGATTTCCAGTATTATTACAAAGCATTTCACAGTTAGCTGGGATCATTTCAATGTCTTACCATTGGCTTTGTCCACAAAGGCTCCCTGTGGAGAGTCTGGGATGCCTTTCCACACAGTAATAGGTTTTGGATATCCAGGGTCCATGGTCCTCATGTCCTCATTGTACCTCCAATACCTGTAACAGTAAACAAAGAAAGAAAAATCGGTCTCTGACGTTATGGAACAATCCAGTGAAGGGGGTATCCACTGGGTCCTATTGTACACTGTGTCTGGAAGCTATAAAACTGACCTATCGCCTTTAAAGAAGTAGGTTTTGGCCACATCTTCCCACCAAACAGCGGTTTCAATGCTCTGCGTAGGCATTCCATTGCCAAAAGAGAAATGTTCTGAGGATATGTGGGCTGCAGAGTTGTATCCTTAAACACCCAGAACCGGTTCCCTTCAGAAATATGGAGAAATGGAAAAGATTGACTAAAGTGTTTAAATAAATGGCATTGTCTTCACATAATTATAACACACAAAAAAACTGATGACAATTATGGCTGCTTTTTAATGCTTGTTTCCACCACGGAATGAAATAGTAAAACAAGTTTGTGTCTCACAATTCTGACCCCCAATTCTGTTTATACCTCGCTTTTCTGGGATAAAAGAGGTCAGAATTACAGGGTTTAAACTCGCAAGTGTGAGCTTTTTAGCAATTCTGACTTTTCAGAATTTAGCAATTCTGACTTTATTTCTTAGAATTGCAAGAATTTATATCCCTCAATTTCCCTCAGAGTTTTGAGACATAAACTCTGAATTCTGATAAAAGAAAAAGTCAGAAATATAAAAAATACACATTTCTGTCATGAAACTCTAGATGGCACAGGCTGATAGGTCCTTAACTCAATTTGTTAGCGATCACATTGTTATCTACATGGCGCAGCTGATTGGTTGCTGTGGCATCAGCAACCAATGAGCTTGCTGTTCATCGTTCAAATACTTGGCATTGTTTGCTGTTAGCAGTCAGCAGTGCGCTTCAGAAACCCTCCACCTTCCCCAGCTCCACCTGTATAGATCTGCTACGGGGGTTATTTCATGTATGTTAAGTCAGTCATTTTCAATGGAAGCTGGCTTTTCTCAGCTGCAATAAGCGTCAAATCCATCGGCGTCGCATTTTGGGCGTTTTGATCGTTTCTGAGCGTCAATCAGAAAGTTGAAATAAGCTCAACTTTATGGTAATGAGTAGGGGTGTAACGGTACATGTATTCGTATTGAACCGTTTCGGTTCGAGGCTTCCGGTTCGGTACGCATACAAACCGAACGGTTGCTTGGACCATTTTACCTGCCGGCAAAATTCGTGCTGGCGTGGCCAACGCAACGTTGCGCAACATCAAATGGCAAGCGTAATGAAAGCAGAAAGAAACTGCGCTACTCATTATGTGCTTAACGGATCGTTTATCAGTTCGGACCAGCAACATCTGTGCAGCGCGAGCCGATCTCGATCAAGCAACACTGTTACCACACAGCGCTAAGAGATCCGGTAAAGAAAACATTTGAATTCGCCACTGAGGTACGTTAATAACATCGCTGCGATATCTAGTGAGATGCATTCACATTTCTGCGTTATTAACCGTAGATCTCTATTAGATCAAACAGTGCTTTCATGTAAACCAGGAGAAACATTGTGCCGTGAATGAACTAGTAATACTTTACGTCCACAGACCAGCAACATTCACCATGGATTTAATATAGTAACACTAACTGGAACCAGTTTGGCTGGAATGGTGAAATTAAAGTACTTAACACATCTTTTTCCAGAACTTCAAAATTCTAATATTATATAAATAAATATATATTTAAATTTTATTTTTAATGTGATGACCAATACATTATTTGTTTATCCTTCAAAGATGACCCCACATTTATAAACCTGAAAGTTTCAAGATCTAGGAAAACTCACACTTATTTAAAAATATTTTTTCTTTAAACAAATAGGAAATTTCTCTGGCATTTCTTTCTTTTTGCTGTATCGAAAATGTACCGAACCGTGACTTGAAAACCGTGGTACGTAATCGAACCGTGATTTTTGTGTACAGTTACACCCCTAGTAATGAGCTATGACGCGGTTCAGCGGCAAAATGCCAGAAACCAATCGGAATATAGACGTCCTTTGCGCTGACTGATTCCGGAGAAACATACAATGTAAACTTTCGTTCCTACCAAAACATTAGTTCCGAGAAAATGGAAGAGAAGTTAATAATCGCCGTTGCTGTGTTTCCTTCAGGTTTCGTATCATTTATGACATGACGTTGTTTGCTTATAGGGACCACATGAGCGCAACTTTTATTTGAAATATTTACAAACGCTCGTTTTAAAGTGGGAATGCAATTCATTTCACAATGGTGACACCGATTTGACCAATGGCATTTACTGTATAGCCTAATGCAAATAATAATAATAGCTCTAACTATTATTTTTCCCCCAGCAAATGTGACCAAAATTGTTATAAAAATGCTGTCATTATAAAAGTTTACTTCAGTGTATTGCTTGTTTTTTCTGGGTTTTTTACATTTTATGTTGTGACACTTCAACGTCAGGGTGTTCAAAGCGTCAACAAGCTTCCCCATACTTTTTGACAAGCGTCCTTTGACAGGGCGGTCAGAGCTTCTTTGGCACTCAAGTCGGCGACAGTGTGAACGTACAGTTACTTGCTCACAGTAATGTCTGTGTATTGTCAATGTATTAGCAGTAGCAAGTCTCAGTGCTTGCTCTGCAGCAGAATAGCAGATCTATTTCGTCAATACATTAACATTGCCACATCCATTACCATGCCAATCTCTCAGAGAGTTGTCATGGCAGAAATAGAATTATGAGATAATAAGGTCGCAATTACCTTGGCAGAAACAAGCTTCCACAGTTTTAACAGACCCTGAAAGCTGAGGCCTCTCCTTCACACATTCACGTCTATATTTAGGCTGTAAGATTTAAAAGTCAGAAGGAGACAAGTCTTACCTTTGAAGAAGACAAATCTCCCTCTGCTGTTTTCGTAGACAGCATCGATCTTGGGAGGCAGACCTCTCCAGAAGTAGCTTATTTGCATTGGGTATCCAGGCACCACAGAGTTATCTCGCACCCTCCAGAACCACTGATCCTAATAAAAGAGCACTGGTGTTAGGAAACACACAATTTATTCGGCACTAATTCCCTGCAAAGCTGTTCATCAGTCATACCTTGAAGACGAACAGCTCCTGTCCGTAGGATTGCCAGAGTGTTGAATCCTCCATCGCAGATGTTGGGTTTGGAGTTGGGGTGGGCGGGTTTGGACTTCTGTGGAGGGCGATGAGGGCGACCCTGGCGGTCCTGCTTTCGAGGGTCAGTCGGTGGGTGCAGGCGAGGAGGCGTAGCGGTCGTGAGCAATCGTGTTGGCTGAGGGTTTTTGTCTGGAGGACCTGCAAAAGTAATGAAGAATTCAAATCATATATAAGAGTGTCAAGGAAAGGTAAAACTCTTTTCGAAATCTAGATGTGGTAAATGTATAATTTGTATTTCATGTGGTTCAGTGGTTGTGAAAAACTGTTATACCATTTTCAAGAAATGCAATGACTTAAAGCTACAATATGTAACTTTAATGGCCACAAGAGGGCGCCGTTTCCAACAATAACAAAGGCGAATGTATGTGACGCAGTAACGAGCTGAATGATGGGACTTGCTGTCAAGCTGATGGATCTAATAATGTTTAAGGATTAGTGAAAACACTCATGTTTTTTATACATTACAGTGGTATGAAGCAGGTCGCGATTGCTAATAAGATACATATATCACACGCGAGTCCCGCGGATATAAAGGAATAAGGAAATTTCATCCTATTGAACTACACGCAAGTGCTGGATTACTCACACAGGTCAGTTTATTAGATGAATTAAATTTGTGAGGGAAACGCAGCGCTGTTCCACTTGGAATTATGTTACACTATCACACTAAACAGCATTTAAATGTGTGTTGAAAGTTATAATGTTATTCTATGTGTTTATGTTTGTCTATACGAAACTAGCAGCTTGATCAACATAAGAATAACATACTGACCATATTCTAACATTTCATCATGTCAAGCTAACGTTATAACATTGATTTGTTTTATGTACTTTTGCTCACCTGTCTAATAAAGCTGTAAAGTCGTGACTCGTGAAGTTCTGTCAAGTCCAAATTAGTCACGGACGCTAGCTCTCTGTCGAGTGGAAGTCAGTCTCGGACGCTGAGCTCTCGGCATCTCAGAAACATCACGCTGATATTGATCCTCATTCTAGTTCTCCTTGTTTGTCTCAAAGTCTGCTTGCGATGGTCTATGATTGAACGAAACAAGAACTGGGTGCCGCCAAACGTTACTCACTATGCAGTTGTCCACGTCTGTCACCATGGTTAAGTCATGGCCATGGTGCAAATACGAGCGGAAACGAGGTAGCCGAGGATAGCGCCGATATTGCGTCATTTACAGGCGACATTTTTTTTCCGGGACGGCCACTTATTTAAAATTGGAATTTCTCTGAAATAAAAGAAATTTGGAGACTTTTGGGATATTGTAATTACACAACTGCAGGAAATAAATATATCACACTGTGCAAGTGATTTTTGGATATTTTATTACAAAATCCTTACATATTGGACCTTTGAGTGTGCCCCCTATACTCTCATTCACTGTTCCCTACATTACTCCACTATAGAGTTCACTTGAAGGAGTGAATAAAATGTCATTTTATGTATACATTGCATTTTTAATATGTCTTTGAATAAATCAATAGATCAAAAATAGAACATCACTTTCAATGTCCCATATTTAACATATTTGCAAACGATTAGAAAAAACATGCTTGTGTTTCTTATGCAACTGTTAAATCCTTGAGTTTAGTACATTTTTCTAAAATACATGTTTTTAGTGTGTTGCTATATGGTTGTTTGGGTATTATGGGTGTTTGCTGTGGTGTTGCTAGGCTGCTCTTGATTGGTTGAAAGGTAATTGCTTACTGGTCTGAATCAAATAAGTTCACCACCATGTTTTTATAATAATCTGGGCAGCAAGATATGCCTTGAATATGGAGAAATGTGTCCAAGCGATTGTAAAATAAAAACAAAATTGTAATAGTAATGCTGTAAATAGTTTAACCGCACCATATATTTTCTGGATGCCCTGGAGATCATCATGAGGCAGTTTGAAGCTCTCAGTGTCCATATACTGATAGAATGGAGCCATTATAGCCGTAGGATCATTTCGAATGTTCCAATCCCAAAGCATGACCAAGCTCATGGACCGCCACAAGGAACAGGTCATTACCTGAGGAGCAGAAAACAACAGTGAAGATACAATACTTTGTTGTAGCTGTTGTTGTTTTTGCTTGTGTTCTTATTTATGAAGAGCATCTGGCATTATGACTCACTACACAAGTGCTTGACCTCAGATCCATCTTAATGTTGTAATGTGCAAGTGTACGGTGTGTGTGGGCAGAAACAGTAGCTTTGGAAACAGAATGCAAAACAGTTCCCACATTGCTTTTTATCATACAACAAAACTGGAAATATCTTTTATCCTGAACTAATGATGAATGAAGACTGCAGAATATTCTTCTCAGCCTAAATTTTGTCTTAAATGTTCACTTGTAGTGCAGGTAAAATATTTATGTTTGAACTTTTATGTTAAAGTACATTTTAAATAAAAAGTAAACTCATGTTGATGTGTTGCCTGACATAATAAGGCACATGTAAAGTATCATAATTATAATTTCAACTGTAATGTGGTATTCGATCTATATTTTAAATACATAAATTGCAACTTCATCATTACAAATGTGTAATTACAAATCAATTTAAATACATGACATACATGTTCAATCGAAATGTCAAATATATTTTAGTTTACCACAAATGCTACACCTTTACCAAATTTCAAAGACAACATTGAAGTAATTATGAAAATGCATATATAGTAGGACCCTACTAAGTCCTACTTACAGTAAGTGGGTAAATCACTTTTAAATTCATTTAATTGCTTTTAATATGAATTTCAACTATCATACATTTTAATTAAAATTGCACTTAACAAGCAATTAATCTATCTGAAAACATTACACTCAGTTGGCACTTAAGTATAATATATAGGCCTACTATATATATTATTTCTGCAAGAATCGTAACAATTAAACATTTTAAAATTGTGCTATAAAGTGATCAGTAGCATATTTATTCAAACAACATATCTGAACAGACCCACATTTCAGATCTGTTTCTCACACAAAGCTCATTTGGTCTCAAAACAATATAAAACCATTATAGTCATGTGGACTATTGTTATGATACTTTTATGGTGCATTTTTGACATTTTTGGAGCTTGATGCTCAAATCTCCATTCACTTTCATTGTATAGAAAGAGTGGTCACGCTTTTTATAACTATGTAACCAATTGATACAATTTACTTATCATGTGCATACATGGTGCACTATAATTACATTTAAAGTACTTATATAATTACCAATTTGTTACACTGTTACTTTACCTTTAACTGTAACCCAAACCCTTACCCAAAAAATTAATTCTAACCCCCAATTATGACCCTAACTCCTAAACCTAATAATCTTCAAACTCATTAGAAGTAAATATGGGAATTATTATAAGTACATTCATAATCATGTAGGAATTTAATGTAAGTAGTTAAGGCCACCTAATATAAAGTGTGACCAAAAGAGTAGTTGACTCATCTCATTTTGTGTTGTACTCACGAAAGAAAGTCATACAGATGTAGAACATAATGAGGGTGAGTATGTGATGTTGAATCTTTGGGTAAACTAAAAACTTTTTTTTTTTTTTTTGCACTTTGTGTAAAGCGTCATCTTGTCGTTTTCACTGACCCCTCACAAAGAAGATCTGGTAACAGTGTTGTGGAGGCTTTATAAATGACTCATCAAATAAATAAATAAATAAATAAATAAATCCCCTAATTGCTGCTTATTCTATTTTACATGCTGATGGCAATCAGCCTTAACATAAAGTAAACCACAGTGATGTCCATATGGACTGTGGTGACTCTAATGAAGCCTCACTGAAACCACGGGAAGCTATTATGCCAGGCACGTGTAACATCAGAGACGGCAGCAAAACAAACAGCCGAAGAGTGCAGGCGGCAGTAAAAATGCCAGTAGCGAATGTATTCGTAGCCATTCATTACTGTCTCGACTGAGACATTTTGTGAAAGGAGATGAGCATCTTAAAAGCTCTCTGCATCCAGTCGGCCCAGGTAATTAAAGCTCAAGTGCGGCTCACAGTGAAGAGATGGATCTGATTACCTCTCATTTAATGGGTCAACCGTAATGCAAATACAACATATCAAACAAAGCTGACACCTGACATGCACACAAACATGAACACGCGCACACACAGACTTATTCAGGGAAGAATAACTTAAGAATCAATTGAGACCAATGATAGCATTGTTTACTTGCCTTGTTTTAGCCCCTGATTCACTAAAGGAAATATGTAAATCATCCTATGAATTAAATGTTGAACACTATTTTGCATGGCACAATTCCCCATCTCGCAGGCTGGTTTATTCCAGCTAGTACTGAGCTGGCTCCCCTGGCACTGTTTTCATGGTAGTTTTCAATAGAAGGATTCCTAACTCCCTATAGCCCCTTTTCCACTAAAGCATTTGGAGAGCCGGTTCAAAGCCGGTGCCTGCGTGCGAACCAGTTCTTTGTGTTTCGACAGCCAAAGAACCGGTTCTCGGCCAGGAGAACTGGTTCCAAAGCGTCACCAACTCTTTGCTGGACTAGAACCGTTCTTTTACCACGTCATGCTAACGTCGGGGGCTGGGGCGGGTTTAGATGTGTTCTAAACATCTTTTCTGACCATAATAAAGGATCGCAAAGCCAAGAGAAACATTTGCAGAAACACGACGGAGTCCGCCTTTGTAATTGTTATGCTTGAAGTTAACGCAAGCGTTTCTATTTTTTTTTCCTAATTTTTTTTATTGAAGACATTATAGAGACAAGACAGGGGTACATAACTTATCAGAAAAGATTACATATCAAACGAAAATATTAAAAGACTTACACATTTCGATTGTTTTAAAGCCTTCTTGATACACGAGTTAGAGATAATCCCAAAGTAATGTTGTACTTGCAAGCGTTTCTAGCTAAGACGTATGGCGACGTAAACAGTGACGTAACGACGTCGTTCCCTGGGCGCTCTAGTCAGTGGAAAAACAAACAGGTTCTGAAGCGGTTCGCAAGTTAAACCAACTCCAAACCAACTTTGAACCAGCACCAGTTCTGAACGAGTTCTTTTTTGGTGGAAAAGGGGTATATGAGAGAGCTAGGTTTGTTGCTGGTGACTCAGTTGAGGATACTTTCTTGTGATCTGCAACCAAGGATAGCTGGGAGCTCTTCTGGTCTCTGTTTGCCTCCGGGCGAACCCCTCCTGTTGTCTGGCACCTCAGAGACTGAATAATTTTACAGGTTTTACAATGGTTGTAGCTAGCCTTAGCTAGGCTCTTATTGGTCTTTCAGGGTAAGCATGGAATAGAACCTTCCCTGTTATGGACAAGGTCCTCCGCTCCCTGTAATGAACTCGTTCTGACTTCAGCATAATTTCTTTATGGTCAGAGAAATTGAGTTGTATGGATCTCTGTGAGCCTCCTTGGTGGAACTGTCTATAAGGTGGAGATTTGTTAGGCCTCTAGAGAGTCATCCTGCTGAGACCTCCGCTCCCCAGAGCTCTGCTTGTAAAGCAGTATTGAGTTGTAAGGCTCTCTGTGAGCCTCCTTGGTGAGGTAGGCTTTTAGTGTAGAGCGTAGATAGGCTTCCTCTTGCTGTAGAGGGTTGTTATACTGAAGCATCTGCTCTGAGCGCTCATTGGAGGTTGTAAGCAGTCCTTTGCATAGACCGTAGCTAGGCCTTCTCTGGATTTAGAGATTCATCTTGCTGAGTCCTCCGCTTTAAGAGTGTTGCTTGGTTTCCCTTCGTGAGACTGCTGTGGCGACTGGCTGGATATATATATATATATATATATATATATATATATATATATATAGGAAATTGAGTCACGACGACCGCTGGTGAGCACTGCTAGGACGGTGGCTCCGTATCCATTCCGTAGAAGTCACTTACTTATGGCAGTCAATGTCAAATGTCACATTCCTTCAGCATTTGTGGGAATTCGTTCCCCATTAGTGCCTAGGAGTTCCTATTTGAAAGGGAATGACATGGGTTACAAATGTAACCATGGCTCCCTGAGAAGGGAGACACTGTGGGCCAGATGTATAAACGCTTTTGCGTTCACTTCAGGTGTATTTGTTTTGTAAGTGCACATAAAAATATGGCGAGGTATGTACGAACGGGACGCACCCAGATAAAATCGCAGAACTGCGGAACATCAGTTCCGGTGACTGCCTGAATACATACACATTCATGGGATGGTCAATGGGAAAGTGGGAGTGTCACATTAAGACATGGGAGGGGAAGGAAACTGTGCCTAATTATGTTTTCCACGTTATGTCCAGAAAAAGCCGGTGAAAGCGTGCCTCTGATTTTGCGCTGAAAATTCTCTGCCCCTTTGGTGTAACTTAGGAAGCGGGTTTCCTGGCATATGACTTCTGATGAAATGGCAGCAAGTAATCCGAGCAAGACGAAGACATAGGCTACGGAGACGAGCTGAAAAGATTTTTGCCACACGAATCACCTTTTTTCAGTTGATTGAAAATGAAATCATTAAGCATTACAGATTAAGCAGCTACGCAATATTGCAGTTACTGGAAAAATCAAAGATGACATTGAATCTCCGATTCACATTCACATTCACATTCCATTCCAGCAGTTGTTAAACTCCTCACTACATTACAATTATTGGCATCAGGATCATTTCAAACAGTCATAGCATCAGCATCAGGCCCATGCAATTGCGCGTTTAAATATGCACAGTGGGTGGGGACAGTCGCTGATTACCCTGCGTTTTCACATCAAGTGCTTTCTGCGTCTTGGCCATGGTGCTTTTAACGCTGCATTCACAAATGTACATACATCTGGCCCCATCTGGTCCCTTTGCCATGCCTCAGGCATGACTGCCCATGTCTCCTTCAAACAAGATGTGGATGACATGCACTACAGGCACCCTATTTATACTCTAGTCATACCAGTAGAGATGTTGTAGGCTGTTGCCGGCCAATATTATTGTCCAGCTTTGACATGCATGCTTCAGACAGTGGTCATGTCAGAGGCATTCTCCATTAGTGTTCTAGGACACATGCAGTGTCTCATTCCCCTTCTCAGGGAACCATGGTTAAATTCTGTAAAAAAATTTCCTTTTTAAATATATTAAGAATAGAAAACAGTTATTATAAAGGGGACCTATTATGCTCTTTTGTAATGTCTTGATTTTGTCTTTGGTGTCTACTAGAATAGGTTTTCATGCTTAAATAATTCTTACACATAATTTTTCACATATTTGACATTGTTGCAGCATCTCTCTTCAGAGTCTGTTAGTGATGCTCCGTTTAGTTCATGTTTCTATGAAGTCCCTACTTTTGGTAAGCACATGCACTCTAAGTGGTCAGTTGTGGATCAGTGTGTCGTTATAAGTTAACTGCTTCAAGCCTGTTTTGGAAATGTCCCGCCACTTACCATAACCGCGAGTTTGAACACACTTCTAATGCAACTCAATCAGGCATCGCCTCTTTTTGCAAATGCCTTTGGCAGGAATTATTTAAATGATTAATATTGTGATGTGCTCATTCCTGAAAGACTACAAAGTAGGCATTTCATCAAGTTCAGAAACAGTGTTTATGTAATTGTTATTGGTAGAGTCTGTGCTAACTTGGGGTCTGTAAAACCAAATTTGTACAGAATCCACTGCTATCACTCTGCCCAGCCAATGAGCATAAATATGGCTGTAAAAGTAATTCATGATACCTATGCTACTATGCTTCAACTAATGTTAACACTTAGAACTTTATTGGTGTAAGCAAATTACATACTTTACTAATGGCTTCAGTACATTAGTAGAAAATTCCCTGCCGATATACTATGAACAGGTGGTGCAGCAGTTTAGTGAATTCTCCATCTTAATGCGTAAAAAGCTACAAAAGTTCATTAAAACACTCATTTCAGCCTGTAAATTATAGCACTAATTACTTTAAGTGAGTCTTGTTTTGCAGAATTGTTGTTGGTTTTAGCTATTACACTTCCTAAAGTCATTTATTTTTCAGTGGTCTCCAGATGCCATTAAAGATTTAGCTGCTCTGTCACATTTGCATTCCTGCTGAAATGGCAACTTTGTTTGTTAATTGTTGAAATTGAAAATGTGGCCTAACCTGCCGTTCTCTCACCATCATGGTTTGGGTTGCCCAGAGTCCAGGGTTCATCTGAGTCAAAGTGTGTGTCGCCCCTATGCCCGGCCCTGGGAAATAAGCATGTGCCAGGAAGCCTCCTTCTCCATCAAAAGGAGAGCTGTCACCATGGAAACCAGAGGCAAAGATGATGGTGATGTCAACGTCACGTCTGCCGCTTTCCAGAGCACTGTAGGGCACGGCCTCAAGCGCAGCGGCGTGACGCCCTGCCATACGTCGAACGCCCGGCGAATGGCCTCATGTGTTTCTCGTGCTCCCACTTTGGGAGTCACATTTTTAATGCTAGAAAAACAAACAGACAAAATTGTTATTTAGCAGTGGAGTTGAACTCTCTAGCAAACAGGAAGTGTAAATAATTCCTAAAAGGATGTGAAATATATTTTCCATTTTGTCAGACAACTTTTTAAAGTTACATAAAATGACGTTAACTGATGCATGAGTTCAAATTTAAGTTTTATAGTGTAAAGTCTGGAAAAATAACATTTAGCATCAATGTGATATTATGGAAGCTGGTTTCAACTATGGAATAAAAAAAGGTAATTGTGACATTTTATGACTTTTATGACAACATTTTTTGACTTTTTCTTTTTTTGTGTGAGCTATTAACTTATAATGCAATAAATAAAGACAGAATTGTGAAATATATGCTTGCAATTGTGAGAAATAAACTTTCAATTCTAAGAAAAAAAAAAACCCTAAATTGTAAGAAATAAACACACAATAACTTTTTTATTATTATTATTTCCTAGTGGAACAAGCTTCAATTCAATATTTAAATTTAGTTTAGCTTCAAATGCTTCCACAAGTATACATTACTGATTACCTTTGAATATATAAAGCTTATATATAAATTTAAGCTGATGTGGCTATTTTTTCCAGTTGAGTAAACATTAAAAAATCCCTAAAGCTGTGACGGAGGCCCGCTGAGTAAGAGCTGTACGTGTAAAGCCCAGAACAAACCAAGGCAGTTGGGCAGTTTTTGTGCGTCGGCCAACTACGTTTCCTCTGTGTATTCTGCACGGTTCTGTGCCGTCGGCTGAAAATAGTCTGCGTCGTTGTTCTACCCGATTCGTCATGTCTGAATCGGCATTGAGGAAAGAGAGAACTCTGACCGGCTGTTTAGCTTAGTGAAAGAGTCAGTGCATGAGAATAAAAACAAAACAGCAAGCAAAGAAGTCAAAACGGTAAAGATAGAAGGCTGTTCTTATGTTACGTCATCTTACATGAGTGTTCCTTGGTGAATATTTCAATATTTAAAGGGGGGGGGGGGTTGATTGCTATTTCACTTTTTTCATTTTGAAAAGTGTACAATGTTGCTGTTGGTTCTTGAACAGTATCTGCAAAGTTGCAGCGCTGAAAGTTCAGTGTAAGCAGAGATATCGTCTTTTAAAAATCAGGAAGTATAATTGCCTACAAAAACGACTAGATTGGGACGACAGCCGGGATTTAGACGTCACTAACCCACACATTTGCATCAACCCTCCCTCCGGAAAATGCAAAAAAGGGCATGTGCATATTTCTGCGGCACGTTGAGTGAGTTGTGTTCACCTAGCTGTCAGGTCTTCTGTGTTCGAGCTTCCCACGGACAATGTACTTCGTCAACAATGAATACAATTCATGTTTGATTATGTTTCTGAAAATGGCGATCATAATTTAGCTCTCTGTGCTGCGCATTTACGGAAGACAGCTTCCAGAATCTCCACAAATTCAACACCGGATTCAACAAGAAACTGTTACTAAAACATGAAGCAGTTACAACTTTAAAAACAGAGGCAGCAGTTGTTGGGCCACAACCTGTAAGTAGGCTAAGACTTAATCATTTTAAATGTATTTGCATGTACAATTACAGACGTAGGCTTGTGTTTTAGTTTTTTTCAAATGCCAGCACTGGCTTTATAGCCACTAGGCTACTAGTTATGCTATTTTGTGTCTATCGACAAATGCGAACAAACATTATGGACCTGAATTTTGTACAAGTACTAATGTTTTAAATTTATTTTTCATGTATATATATGCTGTATGACGTTATTTTCGATATGATCAAGAACGTAAACTAATGCTAACGCTGTTTGAATATAACGTTAGTAGCCAGTCAGTTGCTGTTGTTTCCAGTCAGATGCTATTGTGTAAAACAAACGTGTATAAAGTTAAAAAACGTAGCAAATTACCATTCAGAAACGTTTAGTAAGAGACGTGTGTAGCGAGGATCTGCTTGACTCTTCATCGCTGCTTTCTCGGTCTGATTCTGCAGTTCGACACCATTATTTACATCTGGACCGGAGCGCAAGCACGTTTTGCCCATAAAGGTAATGAGCGTTAACCTTCCAGACAATGTAAGAAACAGTTTAGCCAATCACAACACACCAGCCCAAACTAACCAATCTGAGCCCACTGTCTGTTTCTGAGGGAGTGTTTTCATAGAATCAGGAAATCAACCGGTCGTTCAGGGGACAGAGGAGAGCGCGGCTTACAATAAAGGTGAAGTTTATGAAAAATAAGACTTATACATGTCATATTGCACCCCATAAACACAATCATGCAAAGAAAAAAAGCAGTAAACTCCCCCTTTAACATGAGCGGTGTGGAATAAAGAAAGCACTTAGCAGGATTGATATTCATAAAGGTAAGCACGCGCTGCTTTATTTACGGTGTATCTACAGCGTGCAGCATCGGTTTTTCTTTTTGAATGATGAATATAGACTAATATATCTGCAGAAATAGACAGTTAGCTCATTACACGCAGGCACAGAACGCACATTATAGCTGACAGTCGCCTGTAGTTCTCTCAGTGTGTTCATGTGCAGCTTTTTACCCCGACGAGAATAGACGAGAGGCGACAACACTGTCGGCTTTCATCACCGCTAGATCATCGGCGTCGGCTTGGTGTGTTCCGGGCTCAAAACACTCCCCTAGCTGCCTAAAGAGATGCACTAGCGATTGACGCTATAGAGGATTCGGTCTTTAGCGTCCTTGCTCAGCGCGCCAATCTCCCATGCCAGAGACGTTCAAATCGTGTGTAGCGGAGGCCAGCTAGTAAGATCTGGGCAAGTAAACCTCACTCCCCCTGGCCTCTAGCAACCAAAGATCCTAGAGGCTAGAGATTTTTTTCCCCGCTTAATCAGATATTAAGATCAAAACCTTCCCACTGATCGAAATTCACCACTATCAAATATAAAATACCCTTCGCCATAATGATTAGTTATTATCACAGAAAAGAGAGAGCATTTTCATTTCCAAAGTGAATTCCACCGACTGCCCTTAGACTGGCATCTTTGCTGAATTCCCCACATTGAAGTCTTTATCTTCCTCTAACAGACTGAGAGGCCCTGAAAATCTCAGCTGACTTTTCTCTATAGAGGCCAGTCACTCAATGCCAAGCCTATCTTCATTTACATTCCATTTGCATAGGTGGCCCATCAATTAAAAAAAGCAGGATTTGAATAAATCATTTCCGTTATCGCCCGCTGTAACCGGGAAAGTCTAAATTGAGGTGAGAGAACACTCTATTTCCTCTGAGCCCTTTAGAAGGTAATCTTCAGGGAATTCAAATATGTTCTCTTGAAGGTTAAAGAGTGAATGCTGGAGGTTATTATATGCTTGGCTGTGTCTTCATTGCAGTACAGGATCCACTGTAGGATGGCAGAGAAGGGACGATTTGAGGGAACTATTAGGTGTTGGTTGATCAAGGTTCAGTAAACTGTTCCTCTTCATCTCAAATAATAGTAACCAAACCTTTTAGCCTTAACTTTACGTAGTTACAGTCCACTTATTTTAAGTGATTTCGTAAAGTAGCTTTGATAACAAGTTTGGGTGAGTAAGAGCAAAACAGATTTAGTACCTTCAATAACAACATAGTGGATATAGTAAGTTTGGATTACATACTACACACATTCATACTATAGAATACTACACTATACATTTATGGTAAATTATCCGACAATCCGATAAATTTGAATTCATGGTCACTACTCAGGCCCCGTCCACACTACTGCATTTTTGTTTAATTACGGAGTATTAAAACAAATACAATCTCCGTCCACACCAGCGTTTTATCTGTGTATTAGAAATGATCTCCGTCCACATTAAAACGACTGAAATCGCAGATCATTGACCATTCACCAACACTGGGCATGCGCGTGCCGGTGTAAACAGAGTTGGCGAATCAGGGAAGGAGACGTCATGACTAATAACACCCAATCATAGAGCCGAGCGTCAGCCTCTGCGTCAGCTTTTCTGAAGTCGTCCGTTTTGTGCCGTCCACACTGAAACGCCCTCCGGAGATTCAAAACGCAGTTGCAGCGTTTCTAAACTTCTCCGTTTTAGGTCTTCCGTTTTTCCCGTTTTAGTCTGGACGGGAGGCGCAAACGTAGCAAAAGGTCTCCGTTTTTAAACGAAAACGCAGTAGTGTGGACGGGGCCTCAGACAGTATGCAGACAGTATTTACACCACTGTGAATACTTCCCTACTATATAATATGTGAAGTACGCCAACAAAGCAGATGACCTATACTTCTGCCGAGATATGGAGTGTGCATTCGATCGACACTTTACTATCCCTTGAGGCCACGGATTGCATTCACTCCTTTATTTGCATTCATACTACACTCATTCCTACTAGAGAACATACTTTTACGGTAAATTTTACAGTAATCCGGTAAATTTGAATACATGGTAAGACAGTATTTCAAATGCACCGACAGTGTTTAATTATTTAAGAAAATACATAGTTTTTTCCCTTACCTAAGAAGTACCAATTGGACATGCAATGTTTCCGCTCAACAGAGACACGCTCATGGTAAGACTGTCCATGTATATTGAATAATAATTTGTAACATAAAAATATGCATGTCATATGCATTAAAATTCAGATTATACCATTTGTTTTCATTAATATCATTATGGAAAATAAATGTTTGCTTTGATTTATATTAATATTATTTAATAGATGTTAGCTAACATGGATTTCTTTAACTAATGTTAACACAGATTCATAAAGACTGTAACAAATGTATTGCTCTTTCTTATTTAATGTTTGTTAGTTTAATGCATTAACTAATTTCAACTAATGGGGCCTTATTGTAAAGTGCCAGCAGAACATCATATGCACTTGAACCAACATAAAGGCATTTAAATACTTATATTTTGTGTATAGTTTTTTTGTGTATAATTTTGTGTGAACTATGCCGTAATTTCTGTTGTTCACTTAATATCCTTATGGAAAATAAATATTACCAAAATAATCATGTAAAATGGGTATACTAAACATTTTAAACAACTTATTTAGAGTGCTGTTATACATTTAGATCTTGTTAGTGCTATATTTATAGACATTTATATTTATAGTGCATTCGCACTAACAGAGACATCATGTCTCACTCTAACCTGTATGTGATGTGTGTGCGTTGCCACTTCTGTCCAGTTAGTGCATAACGCTTCTTCCTGCGGGATCCAGATACGCCCTCAAGCTTGTCTGGCACCCCACATCTGGGTTTCTTCATCCAGCTAAAGGAGAAGAGAAGAAGAGTGAGGTTATTTCTGCCCTTCATCCAAAAAACAAAAACAAACAAACAAACAAGCAAAAAACCCACTGGGTTAGCTAAAGTCCAACCTTTATGGCATAACTATAAAAGAGTTAATAGAATTAAAAATAGACAGTTCTGTGTTCATTCACCAGAATTTTAGAATGAATCAGTGTTCTTGTGTCTTGTGTTTACTGTGTGCGTGTATATACTGTATATATATATATATATATATATATATATATATATATATATATATATATATATATATATATATATATATATATTTTAGATGGAGATGTGCTGGAGATGCATAAAAATATTTAACACACAAAAAATGTCTGTCACATTGTGTTTGCATGAAGGAGATCTTTAATAAATCCAAAAAGTTAACAAAAAACATGCAGGAGATCACAGGAATAAAGTTTCGCAAACCACGCTAAAATAAACAACACTGAACAAAGGGAAAAAATGTATTAAATACACAAAGGAACTGGGAACAAGTGAGTGCTTAATTAGAAACCCACAACAAATGAGTGATAAGGACTACAACAACCAATGACAATGAAAATTAAGACTAGACAGAACAAAACAAGACAAGGATGTGACATTACCCCTCCCAAACTTTGCAAACTACAAAACAAGAGGAGAATGGGCAGGGGCTTGGGATGAGGACTCTGGCAGATGGGACAACCCAGGACAAAGGAGGAGCCAGGGAGGAGATAAATGCAGGAGGAGCCAGGTCGGACCCTAGAGCACTGCAAGGAGGACAAGGGGAACCGATGGTGGCAGGAGCCAGGGTGAAGTCAGCGGTAGCCAGGATATTTGGAGAGCCAGAAATAGCTGAGGAGAAGACAGGGTGTCAGAGGACTGAGGCGTAGCTGGTGTGACTGAGGACCAAGGCTGAGCCAGAGGGAAAGCAGAGCCAGACAGAGTGGAAGAGGTGGAAGGACGAGGCGTAGCCGAAGGGCGCAGGAAGAGTGACAACTGACCAAGGCCAAGCCGGGGGGTCAAGGAAGCCCGGTGAACTCTCAAGCCGGAGGGTCAAGGAAGCCCGGTGAAGCCATAAGGACGATGGTTACAGGTGGAGCCATTGGGGGTGTGTGGACCCAAGGTGGAGCCGACTGTTTGACAGGCCAAAGCAGAGGATCCAATACCAAGCAAAGCTGCCGACCTGAAGACTCGAGGTGGATCCGCACATCTGAGTGAAGTAAACAGAGGAGATGCCAAGGGAGCCAGGGGAAGCGGGGAAGAAGGACTGTTTAGCTTAGGTAGAGGAGGAGGGAGAGGGAGGCTAGGTAGGACCATCATCGACGAAACTTGGAGCTGGGTGGGACCAATGGAGATGCAGGAGATTAAGAGCAGGGAGGGACCAAGGAGATGCAGGAGGGAGATTTAGAGCAGGGAGGGACCAATGGAGATGCAGGAGATTTGCAGCAGGGAGGGAGTAAGGAGATGCAGGAGGGAGATTTGGAGCTGGATGGGACCAATGGAGATGCAGGAGATTTGGAAGCTTCTTCAAACACAGAAACCTTGCAAAGTTCACCCTCAGCAACAGAAGTATAGGCAGTGCTCTATTCCATTCCCTCGGACTCCTTGATGACGCCCACCGAGACTGACAATGTCATCTGGTCAAACATAATATTGGGCTCAGGCTTCGAGGCGAAGTATGGCTCAGGTGTCGGCTCTAGCACTCAATCCATAGAGGGATCAGGTCTCCATGTCTGCGGTGGACTCAGGCATAAACACTAGGTTGGGTATTGTTGGTGACTGGCAGCTGGGTCTCTGGGTCAGGAGTGTGGCTGGCGTTGCCCTCATCCATGAGGCAGGTGGTTACAGAAGAGTTGTTGATAGCCAGCACCCACTGCACAAATGCAGTAAAAAAAAAAAAAAAACACAGGGAGCGGTCAGGGAATGTGGTAAGGCACGCCAGGTCTAAAAAGTCACTTGTGTGGTCCTTGAGGGTGTTATTTTTTCTGCCCTATTCAGAACAATCTGACCGCAGGAAGATCTATTTCTTGTTTGGTCTTCTGTCCTATTGACTGCGTTTACATGCAGCCAATAACCCGTTCAAAACCGGGATATTAGCAATAACCCGGCTCGCGAACGGCCATTTAAACACCAGCATAAACCCGAAAATGCTCATATCCCGGATTTTAAAAACCGGGATATTATACCTGGGTATCCCTTTCTAATCCCGAATTTTTGGTCATGTAAACGCGTATCGGCATATCCCCATAGTGATTTGAGTTCTGAGCATGTTCTATTCGCAAGGAATCTTGGTCTTTTGAGTAGAGAAACTTCTCGCCGCATACAAAAATCCGCGTGCAGTATACCGGAAGTAAACATGGCGAGACCAGGCGAGACACAGCACAGCATACTTTTGAAACAAGCTCAGTAACGTTATCAGCATCTAAGCGCAAACAAAGGCAATCGCTATCGGTCCCGAACTATTCATTATCCACATGCTGTTGTTGTTGTCTTTGGATACAGGAAGAGGAATCGGAAATGACGCATTTTGCGTCTTAAGGTGGACCGTACATCTAGAGGCCCTAACCGCACGTCACCGTTTACATCGGGATATTGAAATTCCATGTATACAGAAGAAACTCTCTACTCACGCATGCAAACGGGTTATCCCTAATGTTTCAGAAACCCGAAAAGTGACCTTAACCCGACCATAACCCGAAAATTGGCCACATGTAAAGCGTGGTCATTGTGGCTGTGTTGAGCGCACAAAGACAACAAAAACAGTCTTTAATAAATCAAAAAATGTAACAAAGTACATGCAGGAGATCACAGGAACAAGTTTGGTACAACCACACTGATTTTTAACTAGACTGAACACTGAACAAAAGGAAATAAGGGCTAAATACACATGGAGACCGATCAAAGGAACAGGAAACAGATGAGTACTTAATTAGAAACTATGACAACAGATGAGTGGTTAGGAATAAACCAAACAATGACAATGAAAACTAATGCTAGATAAAAAAAAACGAGAAAGTAACAATGTCACAGACATTCAGGACCAATTTATAGTCATCAAAATCATCTCTAGCTTCATGAAATGCTCTTGAAACTGTTGTCTTCTTTTTACTGCACATTACATAAGAGATGAAATTTCACAATAACAGCTAACGTTAATTAGCATTGGCAAACCTACTCAACAGGATGTTTCGATAAAAGATGATTTATTTGTTTATATCACTGAATGTGAATAACAAGGCCTGATCTTAATTATCACTAAACCATAACAGCGAGTAAAAATAACCGTTTAAAGGCTTCACATATTTACAAGGTCAAACAGAGAGTGTTGTGCTCTATAACACTTTGCTTGTTTCCTCAAATCACTTACACAAGCAGTAGAAAATGTACTCCAAATATTTTAGATTGGAAAATGGCATGAGGTGTCCAAGCTAAACATCAGAGACCAGGGTTGAAACATTCAGTCCAAAGTAAAAGTGAGACATTTTAATTGATGGCTCATTTCCAGGAAACATTTGTGTCATTTGTGCTCAAATGACTAAAAATGACCATGGAAAACAGATACTGGACTTTTGTCATGTTGTTTGATCTGAGTTAATGCTTTGTGTTTTATAGAATTTCATTCATCACTATTACAGTTTAATTGGGTTACATAGAATATTTATTAGAAAACTTTTACTGGAATAAAAATATCATGGTTTCAGTATTTCTTTAAGTCCACATTTTTGTACTACAGTACATGGTTCATTATATATACGTCATTATGTTTACACATGGTTCTGATGATAGTATAATATAGTTAAAGCAGCATTATGTTATTTTTGAAATTTTGCTCTTGGGGTCCCTCTACATTTGGGAAACAGTATTGTCTTCTACTACTGTCATAAAATCTGTCATGGTTACACTAGGGAATACACACATGCTTTTGTTGACAAGTGATATCCCCGAACTCTGAGTTCTCACATATTGGGCAGACTCCAATGTTGCGTGTGAAATGTCTTCATCCCAGGTACATTGGCATATATTTCAGCATGTCTTATGAAAATAGTGTCATGGGCTTTATTTTTTTTCCAAACGTCAAAAGATCGCGTAGCTCACGTTTACAAGCCAGCGTCTTTATAGTAACGTTAGCCTATTGGCTACTGTTTTACTTAATGGATATGCTGATTCAATTAAATGTTTGTTGGTAGATAATAGCCATATCGTCAATATTATAATATCAAGCAACATGGATGAATCTGCCAATTTGAAAAATCGATTTGCATTATAGCCTGAGGCAAGACACTTTCACCAGAAAAATAAAAAACAAACATGACTATCAGCCTGCAGACATAGGATAGTTATCCTGACCGATTATTTTGTTTGTCTAATCATGTATAATTTACTTGCAAGAATGTAGCCCCTACCAAACTTAGTAATCAGTATACTTTCACGTCTCGAGCTGGCGCGAGCTGCCCGCCACGGCTCTACGGGGATGCTTGAGTGTCTTAAGCGCCCTCAAAAGAGTCTACATTGGATTGACCTTTAACTCGGCAACATTCAACCCTGAAACATTTGGAATGTAACAATGTGAAATAGCTGTTCATGAATTCCAGACTTATTGTAACAGAGTTGAAATAATAGCGCTTTAGGGTTAAAGGTAGTGAAGGTCAGAATTTTATAAAAACTTTTTACCAAATTTGTTTAAACTTTCTATCAATGCATAATTAAAATCTAAGTACTCTGAAAAAAAGAGTATAAAAATCGAGTGACTCTAGACCGTTTAATCTGCACTAAACGCAGCTCATTATTTCGAACCGGGATGAAACAATGGATTGGCTTAGGCGACTGTCACTCTCTCGCAACCATGGCAACCTTTTGCCACACAGGACCTGCCCACTTGCGCGAATCCAGATCGTACCTGTTCACGTGCTTGTTTGAGCTTGAAGATGCAAAACTCGACGCAGGTCCTCTTGTCTAAAAAGTGCTCCTTGCCCTGCACTTCGACCACCCCGTCCTCGGCCTCTACTTCCTCGGACCCTAATAGCAAAATCCTCTGCTTCGCCCTCGACCACGGATCTGTCCTCGAGCTGACGATGTGGTACTTGCTGTCTTATACTGTCTATGGGTAACTTACTTGTCTCGGGTGTGTAGTCCTCATCAGAATCAACAATGCTTTCATCAAGCAAACTCTTACATGCAGAACACCATATATATGTAATGAATCTTACATGAAATTCCTCTTCATCACAGTGCAAATGATGGCAATGGAAAAACGTGTATCATGCAACCTGTTTTTAGCTTTGCCTTATAGATTACGGTAACACTTTACAATAAGGTTCATTAGTTACTACATTAGTTAACATTAACAAAGAATGAACAATACTTCTTCAGCATTTGTTAATCTTTGGTAATGTTAATTTCAACATGTACTAATACTTTATTAAAATCTTGTTAACATTAGTTAATGCGCTGTGAACTAACATGAATAAACAATGAACAGCTAGATTTGTATTAACTAACGTTAACAAAGAATAACAAATACAGTAACAAATGGTTAGTTCATGTTAGTTAATGCATGAACTAATGTTTAATAAATGAACCTTATTGTAAAGTGTTACCTAGGTAACTAACTAGCTCGTTAGCGAATCAATATTGTAAGCTTTACCAATATCAATATGCTAGCTTGATAGAGAGTAATAAAATACAACTTATTTGTTTATCTTCATAATGATAGTTAGATTTTTTTATTTACATGTGTTTCTGACATGATGTCACTACATGCACTTCTTCCTCTCCGCTCGTCTGAGGTAAATAATGCGTCTTCAGCTCAGCTGTCGGAGTTGCGCGTTCATGTGTTTTGGGGGCGTGGCTTTGGAAGGAGCCAAGAAGGGAGGGGTGAAGTGAATGGAAATAATGAGCTGTATTTAAAATTGTTGTTGTGAGAGGTCTACAGACATCTCGATTTTTATACTTTCTTTTTCAGAGTACTTAGATTTTAATTATGCATTGATATATACAGAAAGTTTAAAGAAATTTGGAAAAAAATTTTTTTTTTTCAATTCTGACCTACACTACCTTTAATAACCTTTTTGGCATTTTGAAAGGCCGTAACTTTGAGATTAGAGGTATTAGTATAGGAATATGCCATTAAAATACCCATAGTATTTAGTTGGTCTAGTACTTGGACCTGGAAAATATGATTTCCTTTTTGAATATATATATATATTTTATACTTTTAAAAAAGTACACTTTGTAATCATGTTAAATTAAAAGTTTTAATAATCTTTTGTCTTGCTTTAAAGAAGAACACTTGATGCGTTGACTAACATACTAATGCACATGTAAAAAAAACTAGTAAAGTACTAACAAGTGAAATACGTGATTATAATTTTAACTGTTATGTAAGTTAAAATAGTTGTTTAAGTGTACTAAACTGCATCTTCATCATTACAAATGTCATGTGTATTTAGAAATACATTCAAATATAGTGCAAGTTTCAATAAAAATTAGTATGTATGTGTACTGTACTCACTCTACAGTGTCCTTGTTTAGGGTCCCTGTGATGTTTAGTCCGTACTTGTGCTGCATGGCAGCAATAGCAGAATGCATGGTTTGCGCTGATTCGCAGGACGGCCATGTTCAGGTTGTGTATGGTGGAGGTAGCCATACCTCTGTAACCACGCCTGCAAGAGACAGAACAAACATAACCTGATAACATGTCCTCAGCTAAACCCCAAGGATCAGCTGTAGCTTGAACAAAGGAACCTTTTTTGTAGAAGGAAGCTAAACATGCCCTCGCAACGCTTGGAAGGACGCCTTTGTTCTAGGGCTTCATTTTAAGTTGGTACTCAGATGGTTTTGCTTGAGGACCAAGGTTGTATACTGGAGACTGGGTGGTAATCACACAAAAGTAACAAAACATTGCAATTGATTAATATTACCATGAATTGCACAGGCCCAACTAATAATTGACATGATAATAAATTAACAGGACTGTTTACAGTATTGCTGTCACAGCAGAAGTGCAAATTTACCAGGCAAACATAGGACAAATACTGGGCCTAATCTTGTGGAAAGAAGTGTGCTTAATTGTATTGAATATGCACTTATACTTTACTTCAAATTTTGAAAGAATATATAAAAAACTGTACTTATAGATAATCTAATATTATTGAAACTGTACTTAAAGAGAGTACAATTTTATGACTGTTTCTGTAAAATAGTTAAATTAAATGTTTTACTTTAAAGAGTATTTTAAAAAAATTATGTAAAAAAATGTTTGTACTTTAGAGAAGTACACTAATATACTAAAGCACATGTAATATACTTGATTATAAGCTGAGGTGTGTTATTTAATATTCCATTTAGGTTAAACTTTATTTCAATAGTCACTTTAGACATTGTACTAATTATAAGTTACTTTTCAACTACATTTCAACTAACTCTCATTAGAGTATTAGTATATTATAGTAGACTGTCAGTAGATTGTTAGGTTATGGTTAGGTGTTAGGCTTTGGGTTAGGAGAATAAGTTGACTTGTAGTCGCCAAATTACTTATAGTCAGTTGAATGTCTGTTGAGGGACCAACAAAACAAATTATTAGCAGATATTAAGCAGACAGTCTACTAATACTCTAATGACAGTTCATGTTGTTGAAAAGTTACTTATAAATTAGTAGAATGTCTAAAGTGGACTATCAAAATAAAGTGTTACCCACATTTAATGTTAATATACAGTATTTTAAATGTTCTAAATTGCAGCTTCATCATTTCAAATGCAAACTTACAAATATAAACGCATTCAAGTTTCAATAGAGATTAAATTAAAGTACATTTTAGTTTGTCATAAAGGCTCATCCTTGGGCAGGAGACTTTAACCATATTTCAAAGACAATAGTAAATGTGAAATTACAAGTTGATACTTAAGTAGGCTAGGTAAAAAATAAACGCTCTTCAATTTAAGTAATGCATTTAATATAATATAGACTTTAATATATTTTGCCTACCAAATGAGAAAGTACTGCAGAGTTTGTACATCATCAACAATAATAAATGTATATAGCGTTTTGCCGCTCTTTTACTGTGCTAAGCATTGTTAGCGGCAATTTATTATTAGCATTTACCATTGTTTCTTTTCTGCTTTACATGACCCCTATCAGAATAGAGTTGCAGCATTTTTAGTTGACAACCACTTTTTTAGATGTTAATGACCAAAATCTTTCACGGTTAGTTTCATCATCAGTTTTAACATGTAACACGCTTCCAGAGATGCTAACTTTGAAATGTATTCAGAACTGCATCCTATAGCAAACTGCTCTTGCTACTTTTACCATACCTTTAAATAGCAGAAAAAGAAAGAGCACTAGAGTAGTGTGTGAAAATGTAGTACTGAATTCACTAAAAGGCACAACTAGAGAAGACTAACATTGATGTGTGAGCAAAATAACATTTTCTGAACTCTCTTTGTTGTTGAAATGAACAGTAATGGCCAGTTGCAATGCGTCCTATGAGAGCGGTGATTCGAGGAGAGTGGTTTTCTGAAGGTACATGTGAAGATCATTTCATTCCAACAACATTATGCAGGAAAGAGCTTTTAAGATAATATACTTGAGGTCAAATATGCTTTGGAACAATCTATAAACAAAAGGCAAACTAAACGTTTTAGTGCTCTGCAGACATTTAAATCAATAATTCAGTATGAATGTTGGTATATACGTAAAACATATGATACAGTATATACAATCTTAGTGTTGCCCTGTAAAGGACATTAGGTTATATTGTAGCCCTATAGTTCTCATTATGAGAGCAAAAACAGTTGAGAGCCAAATTGATTCTCCAGCATTAATCAGCTTCAGCGTCTCTAACAAACACAAGGGCTGATTACTAATTTATACGAAGAAAACACAGATGTGCAATAGAGCCGTAGGGGTCTGGGATGGCAGGGTGTAACCATGGTGATAAAGAGTCATAGATAGAAGCAACTTTGTCATCCTCCGGGTGTTGTAATCACTCTCTTGTGAAGCTATAAATACAGAGCTGATGCCAAACTGATGCGCACTAAAGATGTCAATCAAGGGGGAACATGTTTGCCATGTTAATATACTCAATGTGTGTCAAATAAAACCAGGATTGCTCTGCGGGTAAACACAGGCACTCTCAAACTTGTGTTTATGCATAAATATAGCAATGTAATGAAAACACTAGGTGAAAAAATAAGCATCAAGCAAACATGGTCATATAATTAACATATTCTCATGTTCCAACATCCCCAATCGAAGGAATCTCATTAAAACGAGACAATCGCTTCAAGATTTGTTTGTATATCTTTTTCACAAGTTTAATTGTTTATTGATCCAACAAAGCGAAGAAAGAAAGAAAGAAAAACAGAAAGAAAAGAAAAAGTCCAGTTTAAATTGTGTACTATACTCTACTGTTCAAAAGTATGGGGTTGGTAATATGTTTTAGAAAGAAGTCTTTTAATGCTCACCAAGGCTGCGTTTCTTTTGATAAAAAAATACAATAATAAGAGCAATATTGTGAAATATTTTTACAGTTTAAAATAATTGTTTTCTATTTGAATATACACTCACCGGCCACTTTATTAGGTACCCCATCCTAGTAACAGGTTGGACCCCTTTTGCCTTCAGAACTGCCTCAATTCTTCGTGGCATAGATTCAACAAGGTGCTGGAAGCATTCCTCAGGGAGTTTGGTCCATATTGACATGATGGCATCACACAGTTGCCGCAGATTTGTCGGCTGCACATCCATGATGCGAATCTCCCGTTCCACCACATCCCAAAGATGCTCTATTGGATTGAGATCTGGTGACTGTGGAGGCCATTTGAGTACAGCGAACTCATTGTCATGTTCAAGAAACCAGTCTGAGATGATTCCAGCTTTATGACATGGCGCATTATCCTGCTGAAAGTAGCCATCAGAAGTTGGGTACATTGTGGTCATAAAGGGATGGACATGGTCAGCAACAATACTCAGGTAGGCTGTGGCGTTGCAACGATGCTCAACTTGGTACCAAGGAGCCCAAAGAGTGCCAAGAAAATATTCCCCACACCATGACACCACCACCACCAGCCTGAACCGTTCATACAAGGCAGGATGGATCCATGCTTTCATGTTGTAGACGCCAAATTCTGACCCTACCATCCGAAATGTCGCAGCAGAAATCGAGACTCATCAGACCAGGCAACATTTTTCCAATCTTCTATTGTCCAATTTCGATGAGCTTGTGCAAATTGTAGCCTCAGTTTCCTGTTCTTAGCTGAAAGGATTGGCACCCGGTGTGGTCTTCTGCTGCTGTAGCCCATCTGCCTCAAAGTTCGACGTACTGTGCGTTCAGAGATGCTCTTCTGCCCACCTTGGTTGTAACGGGTGGTTATTTGAGTCACTGTTGCCCTTCTATCAGCTTCGAACCAGTCTGGCCATTCTCCTCTGACCTCTGGCATCAACAAGGCATTTCCGCCACAGAACTGCCGCTCACTGCATGTTTTTCTTTTTCGGACAATTCTCTGTAAACCCTAGAGATGGTTGTGCGTGAAAATCCCAGTAGATTAGCAGTTTCTGAAATACTCAGACCAGCCCTTCTGGCACCAACAATCATGCCACGTTCAAAGTCACTCAAATCACCTTTCTTCCCCATACTGATGCTCGGTTTGAACTGCAGGAGATTGTCTTGACCATGTCTAAATGCCTAAATGCACTGAGTTGCCGCCATGTGATTGGCTGCTTAGAAATTAAGTGTTAACAAGCAGTTGGACAGGTGTACCTAATAAAGTGGCCGGTGAGTGTATATTCAAATGTATTTATTCCTGTGATCAAATCTGAATTTTCAGCATCTTTACTCCAGTTCAGTGTCACATGATCCTTCAGAAATCATTTCAATATGATGACTTCATGCTTAAAAAATATTTTATATTATTGTCAATGATGAAAACAGTCGTGCTGCTTAATATTTTAGTGGAAAAAGTGAGACTATATATTTTTTCAGGATTTTTTGAGTAATATAAATCTTAAAAAGAATAGCATTTATTTGAAACATAAACTTTAATCTTAACCGTAAGATTATACATGTTTTTTGGATCAATTTAATGTGTCCTTGCTGAAATGTTTTTTTTTTCGTTTAAACTAAAATCTTTTGAACGATGGTGCTGCCAGGATTCTGAATTCTGTTTAGGCTGTGTACATGAAACCGCTTTCAACTAAAATCTGAAAACTTTTTATGCTTTTTGGTCTTTCATTTACATAACAACAGCGTTTTGGGGGCCTAAAAATGAAAACTTTTTTTTTTGTTTTTGAAAATGATACTACAAAAAAGCAAATTTGTGAAAATGGTGAAAATTTGTGAAAACGTGTTCATTGTATAGGAGCGTAGTGTTTCTTTACAAACATGACATCGCCATCTACTGGCCTGGCATGAATAATAAAGCAGTTTTAGTTGTTTTCACTGATCCGTGTGAACGGGATCATTTTGACACCGTTATCGTCTATACGCGAAAAAATGCAAAGGAAAAAACCTTTTTAGCACATCTTGTCCTGTAAACCTACCCTTAGGCTATGTTTACACGTAAACAATTCTGAAAGAAAACGCAGAAGTGGCGTTGCGTTATCATTTTTTAATTCTGCGCTTTAGACGAGCGTTTTGGGTGGGAAATCCGTGTGCATATGGTGACGCAAAAGTGTGTGAAATTCTAACACAGTCTCATCCCAATTCGTCATATAACTGACGTCTTGGGACATCTTTTGACCATTCGTCAATATACGCCTTTTTAGGGCCCCCTTAAACGTCGGTAGATTACGATCCCAGGCCGTCTCATACAACTGACGCTTTACCTTTAACGTCAGTTAGGTGACGAGTTGGGTTTAGGGTTAGGTTTAGGTCTGGTAGAGTTAGGATCCAGAACGTCATCTACCGACGTTTAAGGGGACCCTAAAAAGGCATATATTGATGAATGGTCAAAGACGTCCCAAGACGTCAGTCATATGACGAATTGGGATGAGACTGCGCTCGAAATTCAATGTAGTATCCATGCGGCTAGGTGGCGATGTGAAGCACTGCTACACAACAACACCGTGCAACAGTCCGCGCGCCTGCGTACAACCTTCACTGTCAAGCAGACTTTTGCGTTTTTTACCCTTTACACAAGAACGCAGCGGTGGAGCGTTTTAAGATTTCCACTCTGGAGGGGGTTTCACTTATTTGCATTTTTAAGCCCCCAAAACGCTCGTCTGTGTAAACGAATGGCACATCCGATAAAATATTTTTACGCTTTCACCCGCAAGCGTTCTTGCTGATTCACCCGCAAGCGCTTCTACATGACACCATTTTTAACGGAAGACTTTTTATGCAGTTCTGTCAGGCCCACTATCACTCGAATACGTGTAATAGGCGTCGTATTCCTATAGGTAGACATGGATCAGCTGAGAGTCAGCTGACGTGAGCTCTGACTAACGTGACCTGCCAGAACTGATGCTACACTCTGACTTTCGCCGTTCATTTTCAACTACCTTTTGGATGGCTGAAAACTTGAACTTTTGAAAACGGGTTTCAAAGTGCAATTTTTTTAAAACAACCTCCAAACAATCTCTGAAGACAATGACTTCATGCACATGCGTATTATGCATTCAGTCTATAGTGTTTCATCACCATCTAATGGCCTGGCAGCAGAATACAGCGTTTTCAGTCGTTTTCATGGATCCGTGTGAATGGGGATTGTTTTGACAGTGTCTGTAATCGGAAAACTTAAAAGAAAACCCGGTAACACTTTACAATACGGGTGCACTGAATAAGCATTAATTCATGCTTAACTAATGCACAAATAATACTGAAATAATGTGTAACTAACTAATGATTATCTAAGCTATTCATTAATGATTACCACATTAGGAACTAATTAAGAGTCTGTAGGGTTAATGTAGTAGTTCATACATTAATTGTTTTTAATTAAATATGTAATTGTGGATTAATTCCATAATAACTAATTTTTTTTAACTAATAGTGTAAATTAATATGTTAATTACCAGAATGAGCCAAATCCTAGTATTTCAACTTCCAGATAATATGACAGGTACACTAATATGCATTAATACATGATTAATTACTTAATTGTTACTGCAAATTCATGTGCAAATTACTACAATTACCAAATAACTAGTTAATAATGATGTGCCCCAACAAGTAAAGTCATAACATAATGATACCTTTGCAAATCATTAGCTAATGATTAATTAAAACAGACAACTGGAAGTAATTAACACATTAATTTACACTATTAGTTAATAAAATATGTTATTAAGGAATTAATGACATGTTGAATTAATAGCAATTCATGTATTACTTAATCTATTAATCATATAGTCTCTTTATTAGTTGCTGATGCAGTAATCATTCATTAATGGTTTAGTTCTTCATTAGTTATACATTAACTAATGATTATCTGTACATTAGTTAAGCATGGAATAATGCATATTAGTGCACCCGTATTGTAAAGTGTTACCGAAAACCTCTCAGTTTTAAGCATATTGTTGTCATGTAAACAGACACTTAGTTTGGTTTCACCCTGTGCCTGCATTTTTAGTAATTTTCCTGTGTCTCCTGAGTTTTGTTATTAAAGACTGTTACTACTACTGTGCGCTTACTACTACAGCCACACATTTTTTATATGTGTATATATATATATATAGCTAGTTAGTTATGGAGAAAACAGTATTATTTATTTTGTGTATTTTACCCACTTGCCTAATTGCCTTGACTCACTCAACACTGCAAGTTTATGGACCATTAATATTTTTGGCAAAATTGTATCCAAATGAGCCAAATCATCCAAATGAAATTGTTCCCAGGATAGTGTTTACAATAATACAGGCTTTCTTAATGAAATGATTATGCTTTAAAAGAACCTGAATTATCCCTGTTAACAGAATCTGACAAGAGTGAATATTACCCACTGAGAGAAGAGATGCTAAACAAAGAGATGACGTGACTCTTCTAGAAGGGCTGAAGCTGAACTCTCATAATGCATGTGCAAGCACAACTTTAAAACATGAGGGTTGATTTTAAAAGCGAGCCAGCTCAGGACAGGTTTTCTTGATGTTCAAAGTGCTTAGTCAGTCGGAGGTGGTGGAGTGCATCCTGTCGCACATCTCGCCCTACCATGACAACATGAAAATGATCAGTACCCTGAAGCTGCTGCCACGTTTATACCAGATGGCAGAGACTGACAGAAAAAGGGTATGGCGAGATGATGATGAAAACACGTCTGGAGGATGTTGGAACAACAGTGTACCTTATGAAGACTCTCGAGTGTATCCACTAAAGATGAAAACCCCATCATAAGCCATACAGGCTTTCTTGAAACACACGAGACTGTGTGATTTTACATATTCTATGAGTACAGTCACATTCAATGTGTCTGTTTTGTCATTTATATCTGCAATGCTGTAAATGTTTTTGACACATTTATGGTAGGAAACTTGCAGCTTTGAGTGCAACAAAAGTGTCAGTGTTACAGTCAGTAATATGGCTTTTTGACTCTATTGCATATTTTATTGTTCCCAGTTAGTTCCCCTTGTAGTCAATAATTTATCCTTTAAAACTCATCTTTGATCACTAAAATGACATTTCTTTAAAAAAACCCACCAAGCTCTAAAATAGCTTGAATGTATCTCTGCACCCTTGCCTCATTTAGTCTACGCAGTTCTATAAATATGCTAATTAGCCCTGCCTTCACTCACTCACACCTGGTCGGACATCCACTCGTTGACGATCACACCTTGACCTGATTGGTTACAAGGTAGTGTGTGACGTCAGAAACATTTTCAAATTGTGTTTTTGAGACTGGTTCACTGCAGTTTTAAAGAGAAAATACTCAGCATCTTATGTATTTGCACATGGTTTGTCTTAAAGCATATTAAAAACACCACACAGTCACATAAACAACATTAAAATCTGGATTTTCACCACAGGGGGGCTTTAAATCTAAAGTTGCACTTTATTTTAAGGTGACGTTACATTGTACTTACTTGAGTAAAATTAATGAACTATAAGCACTTACAGTAATGGTCAGGGTTTGGTTTAGGGTTAGTTATTAAGCAAAATTTACTGTTATTACTATAGTAAGTACATGTAACTATACATCACCTTAAAATAAAGTATTACCATAGTTACTGACAGGTTTTTCTACTTTACATTCATCTCTTGAAACATTTGAAATTAATTTATACTGCATGCTTTGCATGAACACGAAACTGCTCAAGACTTCATCTGTTTCTGCTTAAAGGGTTAGTTCACCCAAAAATTAGAATTAAGTCATTAATTACTCACCCCATGCTGTACCAACCCTGTAAGACCTTCGACCTTCATCTTCGGAACACAAATAAAGATATTTTTGATTAAATCTGAGAGCTGGATCACTCCTCCATAGACTGCCTAAGGGACTGGCTCTTGACGGCCCATAAAGACATTAAAGAAAATGTTTAAATATTCCATGTGCCTACAGTGGCTCAATTATAAGTTTATCAAGCGACGAAACTACTTTTTGTGCTGAAAAAAACATAAATAACGACTTTATTCGACTATTCCATTACTTCCTTATGGGCGCATGCGCAAGAACTGAAATGACGACGTTCTTCTTCGACTACTTCTTGTTACCGGCTGCTCACCGCTTAGGAGTATTACCGCCACCTACCGTATAAGATGATGTGCTGATATAGCTGGAAGCGCAAAACTTTCTGTTTACAAGCAGAGGAAGATGCGCGCTGTACATACGCTTTTCAATTACCGTATTTTCCGCACTATAAGGTGCACTTAAAAGCCTTTAATCTTCTCAAAAAACGACAGTGTGCCTTATAATCCGGAGCGCCTTATATATGGATCATCATCTTATACGGTAGGTGGCGGTAATACTCCTAAGCGGTGAGCAGCCGGTAACAAGAAGTAGTCGAAAAGAACGTCCTCATCTCAGTTCTCGCACATGCGTTCTGGAAATCTCCACAATTCTCATCTCAAGGCCCATAAGGAAGTAATGAAATAGTCGAATAAAGTCGTTATTTATGTTTTTTTTTCGCACAAAAAGTAGTCTCGTCACTTGATAAACTTATAATTGAGCCACTGTAGGCACATGGAATATTTAAACATTTTCTTTAATGACTTTATGGGCCGTCAAGAGCCAGTCCCTTAGGCAGTCTATGGAGGAGTGATCCAGCTCTCAAATTTAATAAAAAGTATCTTCATTTGTGTTCGAAGACGAACAAATGTCTTACGGGATTGGTACAGCATGGGAGTAAGTAATTAATGACTTAATTTTCATTTTTGGGTGAACTAACTCTTTAAGGGAGATGTCTTTCTTCTCCTTCTACTGCAGAATTTTCTCACTTGTCTTTCTCTGTAGCTCATTCACACTTTCTTTCTCTCTCTCCCATTTGCATCTTGCAGCAAAAGCCAATCAATGAAGTCAATTACAGGTTTCGGTATGTGAAATGCAGTTGCAGTTGCAAACCATTCTCAGTGCAAATCAGCGGCTATATTTTCCAACAGAGTCCAACACCATCAGTTTCCTAGGGGTCTGACCTCAACCAGGAATATACTACTCTCTCTTGCTTTTGTCTATCTCTCCCTCCTTCCCCTTTTCTTTTGGCAACTTCCTGCTGAGCCAAACAACCTCCTTTATCTGCTTTCTATGCTTTAATCAGCAAGCGCATGAGTAAGTGTATGGTGCACATTATGAGGACAGGTTTCAGGCCCACGCGATACTGTGAAATTTGGTTTATTTCCACTCTCTTCTCACAACACTTTTTGTTGATTGTCCATTCAAAGCTCACAGCCATGACGCTAGTTGTTGTGGGTGGTTGCCAAGATGTTGCTATTTAGTTGCTAAGTGATTTTTAAAGGCCTTTTATTCCCTTTTTTCAGTCTTGATTTTGCTTTCAGAGACTACTAGAATAGGTTTTCATTGCTTGCTTTGTCCAAAAACATGTTATTTTTCACATGTTTTACAGCCCGTTCACATCCCAAGACGTCATATAACTGACGCTTTTGAACATACGTCAACATCCGACGTTTTAGGGTACCCTTTAACGTCAGTTTAGATGACGCTATCTGAATCCTAACCCTACCCAGACCTAAACCTACCCGCGTCATCAAACTGACGCTGAAGGTAAAGCGTCAGTTGGATGATGCCCTGAGGATCGTCATCTAACTGACGTTAAAGCCGTACCCTAAAACGTTGGATGTTGATGTATGATCAAAAGCGTCAGTTAGATGACGTCTTGGCGATGAGAATACATTGTTTTTTTAACACACTGGGGTGCATATCCTGTACAAAGATGTAACTTGTGAAATGCATCGTTGGAGAAACTTAATCAACTAGTCACAACTGTTTTCCGAAACTGTATTAACATGGTTGCACCACATTTGGGTCAACAATATAGGACTGTCGTTAATGATGTCACATGCATGGGTGCGTTTCCCGTATGCACTGTTAGACAACTATAGTCTCAAGTTCCGTCGTTATCAACATAGTTCAATGAGTCTGCGTTTCTGAAAACACAGTTCAAACGAACATTCACAAACAGCATCGCTAAGTTGTGTGGTTGGAACGACAGCTCTCGATCCTGTGGTCAGAAGCAAAGTTTCTTGTTTGAATGACATGGTCTTAATATACAGCATCAAATACGGTTTCGGGAAACAGTCGCGACTACTCAATTTGGTAGTGTGGCAGTGAGTTTTGTTGTTGTATGGGAAACGCACCCCAGAATATCTTCTGATAATAAACCTATTCGAGATCTCCCAATGCTGCTGTAACAAACATGGCACCGAATGTCTGCTTCACTGTTTTCTGTTCCATGTCATTTTCCTTTATTTGATCATTGATTAATCTCTGATTCCCTCATTCCAGAGTTCCCTTGCACATATTACAAAAACTGTTTGTTTACACACTAAATATAGTATTGAAATGTATATGCATTTCAATTTTATGAAGATGTAGAATGTAATGAATGTTGGCTTGCTTATTGTGACCATGCATGATCTATTTAAAGAGATAGTTCAAACCCAAAAATGAAAATTAGCCCATGATTTACTCACCCTTAAGTCATCCTCACTCTGTAGAAACAGTTCTATTTATTTAGTACCTTATCGTCCTGAAGAAATGCTTGATATGCTGAAGTGGTTATTTGTGTTAGACTTTTTTGTTTTCCAATTCTGTAACTGGCAAAGCCTCCTCATTACTGATTTTTCAACTACAGTTACTACACAGACTGTCAGAACATGTGTGAGCAGCTCTGTTCAGTTTAGGAAACTCATCTTCTCTTCTCCACAAAATAACAGAGATATAGAATTTATGATCCATATTGTTTGATTTTTTTTAATTATGACTTTATGCCTAAACCGAACATACCCAGTCATAAAAAAACATTAAAGCTATACCATGACTTTTTATCACTTTTTCCATTTAACACAGTAATTCTGTCCATTTTTGCTAATTTTGACATTCATGAACATAGTTTTTACAAAATCAATTGGAAGAGACACAATGTAACTCTAAATCTCAATTGTATATTTCAGATGTTGTCACGTATCATAACCTCATCATCTGCAGAGGAGATCTTTAAAACTCTGCCACTCAGAATACTCACATAAATGAAGGACGTAAAGGCATAATGGGATTGTGAAGATTTTTCACAGGAACTTGGTCTTCATTATTATATCATGTTCAATATCAATTGTTATTTATTCATGTATTGAGCTAACTTCTGTTGTAAGAACACAATCTGCCATGTCAATAAAAAGTAAGGAAAATATCCATATTTAAAACTTTATCGAATAAAATAACTAGCGTCCGGCATATGGCCTAAGCAAGTCGACTTAAGCCAAAAGATTAACATTGACACATGTATGATGTATGTAGGAGTATCGTATGCTTTGACGCCTCTCGCGGTTCAAGCAAACAGGGCTGGGCAACAAACTCAAGCTCCTCAAAGATTTTACTTTAGAAACTCTTGTTTTAGACTTTGCGAATGTTCGTTGGAACATATAAGCCCATCTCTGCACCACTGAGTCCACGCCTTATTTCTTATCCCAACCCTAACTAATTGGGCCCCATCCACTTTCATTGCATGTGCTTGCCTGAGAAAACACACACTATTTAAATTTTTGGAAAATTGGTGGGAAATTCGTATGAATTTGTAAAATTTCATATGAATTCATACATTTAAACGGATATTATTTACGGAACGGGGACTATTTTCAGATCGGCCCTAATTACTTCCAACCCAATCTGAATTTGCCAACACTATCTCACGCCCAATTCGTACGAATTCGACGAATGATTAAAAAGTGTCTAATTCGTACTAATTCGTATGAGTGATTTGTACGATTTGTATAAACCCACGTGATGGTTAGGTTTAGGGGCGGGCCAATTCGTAAAATATGTACGATTTTAGCAAAATCGTACTAATTCGTATCGAGTGAGGTCGTATGAATTGTTACGAATTAGCCACTTTTTTAATCATTTGTCGAATTTGACAAATCAGATTCGTGTTGCAGTTTGCACAGCCTGATTTGTACAAAAACATATGATATTTAGAAAAAACATAAGCATGAAGATCTACCCCTAAACCAAACTCTCAGTGGGGTGTTGGTTTTCACAAATTCGCCACCAATTCTTCAAAATGTACAGTTACTAATTGTCATCAACACGGAGAGTGCTGATACTTTACTTTTTTTGTGAAAATGAGGTACAAGTCAATATTCATATTAATCAATATTACAAGTGCTGTTGCGTGATCTTCAAATGATCACGGAATACAGTATATCCCTTTAAGGGGTTTTTTACACTACACTGTTATCAACTAAAAACGTTAAACTAGTCACTCATTTACACGACAACAGCATTTTGGGGGCCTGAAAATACGACCTTTTGAAAACGGGTTTCAAAGTACACATTTTTGGAAACAATACTGCTATCACCTCAATGTAAACTACAAAAAAACTGATGCAAATGGTGATGCCGCGCGCATGCATATTAAGTGTTAAGTCTAATAGGCTTGTTGTTTCTTTACAAAGTGACATCGCCATCTACTGGCCTGGCATGAATAATACAGCGTTTTAGACATTTTCACAGATCCGGGTGAACAGAGATCGCTTTGACAACGTTGTCGCCTGTACGTGAAAAGAGGAAAAACTTCTCTGTTTTTAGCACATTGTTGTCGTGTAAACATACCCAATGTATATGTTTTTTTCATCCTTTTTAGCAGGTAAATCATAAGTCTAAAAACAAAACAAAAAACGAGAATATGTGCAAATTTGTCTGATAACTGGTTTTATGACCCCTTCATGACATCATAACATATTCAAATGCATTTTAAACGTCATTAAAAATTAATTATGTCCACTTATCATCTACAAAACCCACACGTGTCCTAACTACACGCAACGCCGTGACACACGAAAAAGGTATCTTTTCCATGTAATTAAAGATTTTGTCCTAACCAGATGCAACAACGACACGCGATGTTTCTGAATTTAGAAACGGTTCCTATTTTTGCGACGTCGCAGCTGACAGATCCGCCCACACAGAGATCTCATTGGATGGAAGTTCTGTGTGTCATGAATATTTAATCATCAAACATGAACGACGAGGAACTGATTGTCGAAGTTCAAAGGCATTAGGTCACTGTGCCACAAGCAATAACGGCTAATTTACCTCAGATTTTGAAAGCGTATAATATAGTGTTTAAAATGAATTCTATGCAAACATACAACTGTACTTCATACGAAAATTAGTCAATGAGTATATTTTGTTAATGTTTTGATTTTTAATAATGTTTTTTTCTTGATTTGATTATGTCCTTACCCACTTCCAATGCGAGTGCAGGCCAGCAGAGCGCTTTCACAGAGAGACTCCGCCCACACGCTGCTCTGAATAGCTGTGATTTTTAATTGACGTGTGGCGTCTCACAGTCACGTCGCGTGCTAGTGTGGACAGACACACTTGCTGTCGCTGGAATTTGATCGCTTCGCATGTAGTTAGGACACGGTATGACTGTTTACAGTATCTCAGTGGTCCATAGCATGTAGCAACAACCCTTGACTCTCTATTAATCACATGTAGACCCAGAGCTACATTAAATGTCATTACCAACTTAGCTCTAAGCTAAGCACATTTGCACCTGTATGCGAAAGACGGGCATAATTAAAGCCCTGGGGGCCCAATCTTGATTTCACTCTGAATCCTTGAACCTTGCGCTCTCTAGTCTATTCCTAGTTCGCGGATCAGAAGTCCTCCCTTCGAGCAGTCATTACTCATCTCTCTCTCACACACACACACTCTTCCCCAAAGACCACTGACCTGTGCACTCAACTCACAACTGCTGCCAACAACCGAAGCCCTGCCAGCAAAAAAATAAATAAAAAAAATAAAAAAACCCACACAAGGAGCTACATGGGTGGCAGAGAGCAGAGAAGAACAAGGGGTTATAGTTACTGAGAGAGTGAAGATCATTCATTTAACATTCTGAGGGTTCTGTCCCACTGGTATTGTTGTAATTTGTGAAGGACAGTTTCATCGATAAAGCCTGTTCCGAAACAGCATCAACATTATCATGACAATCGCACGTCCACCACGAACTGATCCACTGGCACAGCGCCCATCTACATCTCTCGCCTGCAAGCCAAACAGAACCAGGCGGGTGACAAATTCTCTCAATGTCAACCAGCGCTGCCGGCAGCACTAAACATCACATTTGCGCCCATTTCGGCCCAGAGGAGTTTGGGGAGATATGCTTACATAATATTTATGTACTTCACATTATCACAAGAGTCTGTGGTTGAGTAGCACTGAGTGAATCAAGGCCTGGCTTTCTCCATCACCCCAATGATTGTCACATGGCCCGTTCGAGGCGTGTGATTGTCATCTCTGAGGGAATGGATTTGGAACGGAGGAAGGAGCAGTAGCTCTGATTGTTCCTGATCTCTCTCTCTCATGCCTAGTGTGCAGTGTTAGGAGCTTGTGCATTAAATTGCGTAACAGTGAACGATTGAGTATGAAGCATGTTTAAAGGTGTACTTCATACTATTGATCAGTACACAGAATAGAATACGCTATAATGGAATATAATAGAATTTAATCAGTGCACAATTGCAGAATAAATTAGTATTTAACAGAAGAGAATTCTTGTCTACTAATGATCAACAATGGTATTATAGAGTTGTATCACTGTATTCTATTCTAGTTTAGTTAAATATGCTTAATTCTATTCTGCATTTCAATGTGTGGCATAGATAGGAATTATATTTATTCCATTAAATTCTATTTTGTTCAATACATCTAATTCGAATACTAGACTAGAATGGAACAGCATTTCAGTTATCTTTGTTACAAAATACAATAGAAAAGAATAGAATACTGTTTAGTAGAATCACAGAATGGAATCCTTGAGTGGAATAGAATAGCATTTCAATTTACTTTTGAATTTAGAACAAAATAACATGTTTCCTGGTTACTGTGTATCAAAGAATAGAATCATTCTATTTTTAACTTGTTTAGTCGAATCTAATTTTCTTTATTTTTTATTCTGTAATTTGGTGAACCAACCATTCAGGACGGTGAGTCTACACTTTGCTATTTAATAAGTATTCAAAATAGATAGGAATTATATGTTATTATGATCGTTTCTAAAACAGTGTAAACAGGAATTATATGTTATTCTATTCTGTAATACAAAGCCAACAGAAATGCTATTCTATTCAATTCTACTCAGTCTATTTTATTCCATTCTGTAATTTGGTGAACAGAATAGATAGAACCGAGTTTTTACTTTACATAAAAATAGTCTGGATACAACAGTATAGACTTGCGTAGAATATAACAGGATAGAATTGCATTCTTGTCAACTCAGTATCAGAATAATTGAAAAGGGTAAACCAGACCAGACTAAAATACAGAACACCAGAGCATTTCTGTTTACTATACTATGTATAACAGAATAGAATTACATTCCATTTACTGAGCACAGATACGACTAAACTAGAATAGAACAGCTGCATATTTATAGCCTTCAATATCATATAATCAGGCGGCACATGATGCAGATCCACCAAGTGATTCAACGTGATTCTGTGCTGTCCTGGTTTATTTACGACCTGGCTGCAATATATGCTGTTTTTGTATGTCTCAGTAAAAGCGTATTGACAACACACAAGCAGAAGATGCTGATGCTGATGTTGGGCCAGTCTTCTTACCTCAACGCTAAAATGATACTCTTCGGCCGCGGAACAGCACATCCACACACCGTGATGGAGCCAAAACAGCACTGCATACACACAGTCCAGCCTTCGCTTTTTAAGCAACGTAACGTTCATATTTGTAGATTTGCTTTATATCCCTTTATCAATGACTGTTTATGTCTCTATCCTCGTATGTCAGTTAAGCAAGTGGCATTTTGGACCAAAGATGAAACGATCGGAGCGCGGAGAAGCATCGGCGTCCGCACATTTTGTCATTTGGCTGGCAATCCTTATTTCATCTTGCACATCTGATGCACTATTTCGAGACATTTCTTCTCCTTTAAATCGTTACTTTGGCGAACAGGCAGCTTGCTTTTCTATATTGAGCAGCATCCAGAGCGTAAGCACTGCGCATGCGCTCTGAATCACTGGGCAGTGATGCTTGTTGACTAGTAGGCACCATTCATTCTGCCTTCATTCTTCTTTCTCGCCTGTCAATCAATGATCAATGAAGGTGTAAAAATGGGGTTTAGGTGGGCGGGACACTGAAACGGCAGACGCTGATGGTGACTTCTGCTAAAACACCATCAGTAGCTTTATTTCCAACCGTCAATAAGATAATAATAATAACATAAGATCACTGTTTGCTGAGGAGTGGGCAGAACAGGCAATAATCATTTTATATATAATCATTTAGTTCCATATTATTCTTCAATGTTTGGGTGCAACGCAGCCTATACCTCCTGCTTTCATTTGATCACGTTTTCCCCTTTGTTCAATATGGTTTACAACCCTTGACAAAAAACAAATCAGATATGTATTATAAATATTTACAAAAATAGAAAGGTTTATATTCTAAAAATGCTGTGGACATTTGGAGACATTAAATAGCCTTATTAATAATAATTTGATTTGTAACGTCTAATTGTAATTGCTGCATATCTATCGGGTTTTCTCCTTGAATCACATGTATCTATGAAAAAAGAAAGATGTGAGATTTGAAAGGTAGGACTACATCTGTTTGACATTGGACAATTCATTTCCACCACAAGAGGGAGTGGTTCACTATATTAAGAAATTAACAGATTTAGGAAAGACATAAACATTTGTGTGTGTGTGCACTTTTTTTTTGGTCAAATCATCTATAAAGTCCCCATAAAACATTGGAAACCCAACATGTTTGTGTAATTTAGTATTACATTTAAAGTTATTACACAATGCATCTGTGTCATATTCAAAGCAGACAGACAGCAAATTAAAAACAGCCAACACTTCAAAATAGAGACAAATTACATTTGGTCATCATTTTTTTGCATATAAATAAAAACATGTAGTGTGTATATATATATATATATATATATATATATATATATATATATATATATATATATATATATATATATATATATATATATATATATATATATATATATATATATATATATTATTATTATCGAACATGTGAAAACAGTACATACAAAAATACAAAACAAAACAGGCATGAGTAACAAACTCCAAAGATGATTAAATTAAAGACAAATAATAAATAAAATAAAGAGAAATTCCTAATACGGCAAATACAGATTCATAATATTTTACAATAGACATAGCTTTTGAGTTTTTTACAATTTCAAGAGATTAATAGAGTGAGTTCGTTAGAGAAAACCTTGTATAAGGGAGGAGATTTTGACAATCTACATTTATGTATGAAAAACTTGCCATTTAAAATGATAAAATTGACAAAATTCTGAACATTTTTATCATCACTTTCAAAGTAGCAAATAATTTCTTTCACATTCAGAGTTACCATCAGATTAACTTTAACTGAAAAAGTAGAAAAACACTCTTTCCAAAATGATTTCACACTTTGGCACTCAACAAATAGATGATTTAAAGACTCCTCACTGTTATTACAAAAAGAACATTCTTTAACAACATCCGTACAATTAGAAAGCCACATATTAGTTGGATATATTTAGTGTAAGATCTTCAAGTGAATTTCGCTTACTTTGTTAGAAATACAGAATTTGTAAGGAAGCAGCCATGCTTTCCTCCAATTAACATCTCCTAATATGGAATTCCAGTAAAATTTCCCTCTTGGAGTAATTCTCTATATATATATATATATATATATATATATATATATATATATATATATATATATATATACATATATATATATATATATATATATATATATATATATATATATATATATATCAAAAGGACTTTGCTATTGCTGTGATGTCATGTGATTGACAGGTAGCCCCGCCCTCATGCCAGTAAACGCATCATCAAAGGAGACAAGAGATAAGCTGCAAGAGAGAGGGGAAGTTATTTAGATTAAAGATTATGAGGGCATATGAATGAACAAAAATGATGTATACAGATAAATCATTTATAATAACTACAGCAATATTCCATTAAAAAAATTCATGGTGAAATGAAGACATAATTGGAAATGTTGTGTATTTAACAGGCTCACAGCAAGATGAATTATGCCTACAGCTGCAGCAGAGCACAGACCAATCACGGGAGGTTGGTGTTTGAAAGCTCAGTCATGGGAAAATGAATTCATCTGCTTCACACATTAAAGAGTGAAGATAAAGAGGTATCTGCAGTGGCCTCTGCTTAGGTATTAATAGCGCTCAATTAAAAATAAGCACAAGGTTTTAATTTTCGCACTGAGGTCGTGCTGGGGAGGAGCTGGTGATGCACACTGCAATTTAGTTTGATCAGCTGATCCAAAAAACAAAGCAATTATGTATGATACTTCTCGCTGTTGGACTGGAATGTGCTGTGAACTAAATGACAAAGGAAAAAAGTTCCAGACTCAAAATGCATATTTTTGCATTATGTGTGTACCTGTTAGGGATAATCTGAGTTTGTTAAATTTAGATGGGTTATGTATTATTTCAGTTTTGTGCCTCAGTTTTATCTTGTTTCTCTGTGTTTCAGTTAGTCTTCTAGGTTACAAATGGTTTGATTAAGTGGTCACAGGTTTGTTTGATTGGTTTATTTTGTCTATTTAAAGGATTAGTTCACCTAAAAATAATAATGATCCCACAATATACTCACCCTCAAGCCATCCTAGGTGCATATGAAGTTCTTCTTTTAGCCAAACACAATCGGGGTTTGTAAATGGCACACCTTAAGACAAATGTCTTTTTCACACACATTCCTGTATGTCTGAAGAAAAAAATATAAATGTTTGTATTGAGCATTGATGGAGAACAGATTTTGACTTAAGTATGGTAAATACGGTATTTAAGTAGCTCCAAAAGAAAAGGCGTCTAAGAAAATGTCTTGTAACTTAGCATCTGTTATCTGAATGAAGTCTTTATAAAAAGGGAATTAAACTGTAAAACCAATGCTTTGAAAAAAAATTCCAGGTTCAGTTGTAAAAACATGTTTTATGGCATAATGTTGATTAGCCTAAAAAACATGTCTAAAATCAAATGGCCTCCTAGGCAAAAAAAGTAAAATGTACACTTCCTGCTCATAAGTTTACATACCCCTTGCAGAATCGGCAAATATTCATTATTTTAACAAAATAAGAGGGATCGTACAAAATGCATGTCATGTTTTATTTGAGTGTTTTCTGATTAAGATATTTTACACAAAATATGTTTACATATACAGTAGTCCACAAGAAGAAAAAAAATTGCTGAATTTATAAAACTGACCCTGTATAAAACTGAACTCTGGTGCAAAATGAACATCGGTACCTAGTCAATCGTTCTCTGAGATTTGTTTTCATGATAATCGAATGTAACGAATTTTATCTCTAAAAACTGTTTAGCGTATAATGCTAGTAATGGGGGCATAGACTAAGTAAAGAAATCGCTATTTTATTCCACTAACAAGGCTCAAAATAGCCCCATACTGAACACAGTAACATAATGAGGGTCCATACATGCAAAACGAAGCATTGAGAACTTTGTAAGTGTACAGACCGTTTAATAAGAAGATACTTTTGTAGCCCGGTGAGAAGCCCTAAATTCACTAAATTACTGTTTGAAAGAAATGTTTATTTACATTTATCAATCTGTGTATTTTATTTATTCTGTGCCTTTACAGTGTTTTCAGATGTATGTATATAGTTAAATAATTGTGTATAATTTTATTTAATGTTTAACGTTTTATTTACGTACTCACGTATCACGCAATGAAGAGAGGGAGGGGCGTGGCGTAGCGAGGGGGAAAAGAGAGAAGACGAGTCGGAGGAAAAAAGAATAGAGGCTGAATAAAAGGATTTTCACATGATAATCCTGTAATAATAGATTTAACCCGTCCCTAAGATTTGTATTTTGCTAATAACAACTTTATTTAGCGATTATTGGTGATATTCGTCATGGATTTCACTCCGCACGTTTACTCCATGCGTTCGTGTGGTAATTAGCACGAGGGACGAGCCGGATCAGATTTATCAGAGTGAAGGCCGACCAGATAGCGCTCCAGGTGACCGGAAAAGCCTGGAGTTCCTCTGGCAACGAGGGATAGATCGCCACAACAGATAGCGCTCCAGGTGACCGGAAAAACCTGGAGTTCCTCTGTTGCCTCGCGGGAGAGAGAGATAGCCGCTAGGGTAAGCCAAAGCCACGACATCATCATCATTGCGGGACCCGTCGCTGTTCTAGTCAGGGGGCCAAAACTGATATTAAAACTTTGTCAGACACGTTTTGGTACAAGCATACAACCTATCCAGTATTAATATTTACCCTCTCAACATGAGTTCTAGCCAGTTGGTCAAGTTAGAACATGTTTTTTTTTGTTCATTTTAACACTAAATACTTAAAGTGGTAAAAGCGGATTTTTTCCCCAAATTGCTTCGATTTTCTTCCATGTTACCTACTCTAATTTTGGGTAAATGTGCAATATAATCCAATCTATGTGCAAACATGAACATTAAAAAATTATAATCAATAAATACCAAAAGAGTATTACACCACAAGGGGCACTGTTGTGTCAGCACAGATGTGACTTGGCATGATCCAAAGATGATCACATCAGATGTCAACAGTCTGAACAAAACTTGGTAACACTTTACTTGAAGGGGTGTGCATAAGACTAACATGACACCTTCATAATCATGACATGACATATGTTATGAATATAAGGACGTTTTATGCATGTTTGTTACAACTGTAATTAAGTCATTCTGCTCATTTATGACATTTTAATGCAAATTACATTGTTTAAGATGTCTTTGTTATGACACCTTGACATAAATCAATACATCATAACCTGTCAGTGTCTTTGTCATGACAACTTTACATTAGTATGACAACACAACCTGTCATAAACATGACATAGCAGATTAATTATCAAACTTAAGAAACCACTTAGCTTTATTGGTTAACATTATATTAAAGGGTTAGTTCCCCAAAAATGAAAATTAAGTCATTAATTACTCACCCTATGCTGTTCCAACCCCGTAAGACCTTTGTTCATCTTTGGAACACAAATGAAGATATTTTTGATTAAATTTGAGAGCTGGATCATTGCTACATAGGCTGCCTAAGGGAGTGAAACTTGACGGCCCAGAAAGTCAATGAAGAAAATGTTTAAATATTCCATGTGCCTACAGTGGCTCAACTATAAGTTTATCAAGCGACTAGAATACTTTTTGTGTGAAAAAATAAACAAAAATAACGACTTTATTCGACTATTTCTTTTCTTCCTTCTGGGCCTGAGACGAGAGCACAAAAGTATTTCTCGTTTTACCATTTACCACTGTAGTTGAGGTCATGAAACATATTCATGACACAGTTATAATGCCTCATGACAGCCAATGTCAAAAGCCTCATTACAAAGACACTGACAGGTTATGATGTATTGGTTCATGTCAAGTTAAACAATCTTAAACAATGTCATATTTGCATTAAAAATGTCATAATTGAGCGAAAGACACTTAATGACAGTTGTGCTTATGCACACCCTTCAAGTAAAGTGTTACCCAAAAGGAGTGAATCACACAACAGATTACCTTCTGGGAGATCTGGAGATCAAAGTCAGCCTCAGTTCCACCAGGAGTGTTTGAACTCAAGGATGCTATAGTGATATGTCAATTAAACATAATTTGTGTTGCAACACTGTAAAAAAAATGTTATTTGTATTTAATAAAAAAAATATATATGGTAACAATATGAAACATAATTTTTTTGAGTAGTTAACTCGTACGTTACACACGCTGCCGGCGAGAGCGGCAAAATTCGCTCTTGCCGCTCTGTCAACGACGCCGTGGAAAGATTCGTGGATGCTCTGACGTAGATGGAAATGCGTGACTTTTTTAAAACGGTATTTAAAGGGGCCACAAAGCAAACAAGCATGTCGGTCGTTATTTTTGCAGAAAATTTATCGATGGAAATAACTTTAAAATTATAGTGACATGTTTGCTAATGAAATAAACAAATGAAAAGCCATATGTGTGTGGTGTGGCTTTTGTGTTCATGGTTAAGTGCAATTATAATTAGCATTACCGCTGAAAAGTGTTCTAGCACGAAAATCTTGCCTATAAATAGTACTGCGCGCCCTCTTATCAAATTCAAATGATCAACCTCCTCTATTTTGCTTGGGAACTAATGTGGCCGGAACCAAAGTTTACAGGACTGCGTTCTCTGGAATTCTCTCAAACGGAACACTTCTAGTTTCCGATTGGTTGCCGCTGGTTGCCGCCGAACCGCGTCATTGCTCATTACCATAAAGATGAACTGATTTCAACTTTCCTCGCCGCTCTCACCGTCCAAGATGCGCCGCGCCGCCCTCGCCGGAGCTCGCCGCGGCTCTCATTGAAAATGAATGACTTCCGGCCACTTTGACGCTCTCGTCGCGGCGATGTGAACGTACGGTTAGGGTTGATTTCTTTCATGGAATCTAACAGAATAAAGCATGTAAAATCCCCTTAATTATTTAGTCTATGATTCAATGAATTTAATATCTTTAGTGAAATATGCTTTTTTATTTTAAGTTGACACTCAATGGTTAGTGAATTAGAGTAAATGGATATTACCTGTTTATTTTTGACTTTGAGTTAAATTGCATTACTAAAAGACTACGCCACTAGCATAGCACATAACCAAATTTGTTACTACACTATTATAACAAAGTTTTTGCTCTACGAATTACACAACATGCTTCAGAGTATCAATTCACAACCTTACTATAAGGCCTACTCTTCTGCACAATGGTACCGATCAAAACGTCAACATATTAGAAACTCTTTCAGATGTCAAACATAACTGAACAATAAACATTAACACGTTTCCCTTTACTCAAAAACACATAAAATAGCACTAATTTCAATATTTCCTCTCCATTACCAGCCATGTGAAAAGCATGCTGGGAGCTAACAATGGTGTCTCTAAATAAAACCGCATAATTGAACTAATTCTCTTAAAATAAATTGGTAGCCCTTTTTCCTTAATTTTATCAGTTTAATCAGTTCCTAAATTCAGGCCTCAAAGTTTCCTTAAAAAAAAATGGGAAAGTGTATTTCTTGGTTTTATTAATGAATGTTCTTAAATTTTCTATCAACACTGAACCAAATTTTTCTTAATGAAATATACACAATATTTTCAATTATCACCTTAATTTTTTATGAAAATTACAAGACACATGATTAATTTTTTTACAGTGAACCTGGTACATTAATGATCAATAGCACCACAGACCACCATCTACAGTTCTACATTTCCGCCTTGACATTAAAGTATTATAACTTGTGCAGCATTGCACTCTCTCTCCCTACAAGCTTTAAACTTGGCTTGACTCATTCCCATAGATAGAGGTACCGACTGATAGAGGTTTTTTGAAACTATGTTATGTTTCCAAGCTGATATTCACTTTAAAACCTGGTTCTCTTCAGGCGGAGATTGTTTTTTTTCATGTTCTAGTTCTGTTGTCTCTTACACTGTACAATGTTCATTCTGACACATCAGCAGACATCCCATGAGTGTTGGCTTTCATTTGATACCATTTTTGGTCCTTCAACATTTATTGTTGACATGTTGTGTTGAGCCGGAAACCAAAATATTGGCCTAAAATTGCTTGTACAAGTCACAAAAAAACAAATTCAGCTTGACAACCACCCTAATATCTTACCTATGGGGATCTTCTAACTAAAAAAATAGGGTGACAGCTTGTACCAAAACATGTCCGCAAAAGTCTTAACGGAAGCCCTTTTCAGAATTGGCCCCCTGACTTTTCTGGAAAACATCAGGCCTGCAACGTTGGGTGTGTGTGTGAGTGATAGCGTGATTGTGGGCCCACTTAAGTGAGTTTAATCCAAGTTACTGAGTATTTCATTCGGTTTAATACCAACTGGAAGACTGTGTTATTGAGTGCTACATACATATGTTTCAGGGAGTTTAACACTTGTGAAGACTTGTGAAGTGGTTTATTTCAACAAATTGATGCTCATTTAAAAGGGTTTAATTTGACATTTTATTTTATTTAATTTTGAAAGAGTGTATTTTCACATTTTATTACTTTTCACATTGCTTTATTTTATTCATTTGTTTAGTCAAGTATATAAAAAAGACTCATAAAACCAGTATCGGATTCCATTTGGGGTGTAAGAAAAAATCGATACACTTGAGTATCGCGATATTTTATTTTGCGATACTGTATCGATTTTCAGAAACGTAATATCGATTTTTTTATTTTTTATATAATTTTTTTTGTGACTGTTCATAGACGCACTAGCCTAACGTAAACAACAAATATATGGCTGAACCATGTGTAAAGACCAGCTCCCGCTCTATTCCGTTCCGAAGTGTGGAATTATTTTGGTTTCCAGAGTAAAGAGAGCACTACCGACATCGACCGGAACCATGCAGTTTGTGAACTGTGTCTTTACAAGTTCGGCGCGGGAGCAGAGCGTATTTTGTTTGGCGCTCATAATCAATGAGTGCGTTCATTCACACCGCAAGCAGTAGCCACGCATAGCGTCGAGCAGGACCGTCGCGTGAGCAGCAGTGAAACGGTTTCAGCGGAGAGTCTAAAGGGCGTCGCACACCAGACGAGAAGCTCAGCGCCACATCTTTTAAATTCAAACACATTATTCTCTGTGAGTGTACACACACTGGCGGCGCCCAGCAACGGCTCAGGACCGTGTTCAAAATCCTGCTGCGCCACAGAGCGCCATTTACATAGTTTTATATAAAATTGAAGCGTTGCTAATGTATCCTGACATCGCCCTATGCTGCAATATACCTTTAGTTTTTCATTCATTTACAGAAATCAGCTGCTTGAATGACAATTGCTGATGTTATTGGATTTTTCAGGTGAGATTCTCAATTCATTCAGTGAACGGATGCTCTGAGGTAAAGTTTTCAGACTGCAGACTCAGCAACGATTGTATTTAATTGTATAGTACAATCATAACATAGAACAGACATTATCTTCATTTCATGTCATTACATAACAATATTGCTGACCATACACTGATGAGAAAGTGCGCGTCTGGTGTACAATACCTGGAGTTTTCCTAGACGTGGCGCGGTGCTGCCCTGCGCTTATCGTCCGGTGTGTGACCCCAAGTCTATCAAGTTTATGACCAACTTCTAAAAACACATTTAACCAAAGTTTTTGTAATGAACTTGTGAACCACAATCCCAAACTGGTAGTTTGATTTTCTGAGTACTGAATTGTTTACCTAAAGTAAACTTGTTTGAGTTTAATTCACATCATGTCTTTTTTTTTTTTTTTAAATATTACTTTTTCTAAAATTATAGTCCTACTTAAAAAAAAAATCACAATATATCACCTTATGGACAGTATCACAATATATTGCAATATATTGAATCGTGACCCATGTATCGCGATACGTATCGTATCGCCAGATTCTTGCCAATACACAGCCCTAGATTCCATAGTCTTTATTGCTGCTGAAGGGAATGGTAAATACATTTGATTATTTTAGGTAATCATAACTGTGAAACAGCTATTTACCCAGGCCCCAGCTTTAACATAGCGGGTATCTTTACTGGGGTTACACTTTATAAAGGCAGTTCACTTTGTGTATACAGACAGGAGCCATCTTAGAAAATAGTTTTGATAAATCGATCCCTGAATGCCATTCATACAGTTCAGAAGTTCGCTGAACTTCATACAGTTCAGATCATTCAGCATGTCGTTTGTGGTTTGACTTGTCATGACTGTTTTCCAAAGATGGCGGTGCGCTGGCTCCTGTATACACAAAGTGAACTGTCTTTATAAAGTATCTTCTTATTAAAAGGTCTGTACACTTACAAAGTTCTCAATGCTTCGTTTTGCATGTATGGAGCCTCATTATGTTACTGCGGTAGTGTGGGGCTATTTTGAGCCTTGTTAGTGATATAACCTAGCGATTTCTTTTCACTTAGTTAATGCCCCCAGTATTAGCATTATACGCTGAAACAGTTTTTAGAAATAAAACTCTTTACATTCGATTATTATGAAAACAAATCTCAGAGAACGGTTGACTAGGTAGGTACCAATGTGTAATTTGACCAAAGGTTCATTTTGCACTGGAGTTCTCCAAATACGAACCCTTGATTCTTACTGTGTCGTTGTTATCCACTTTTTTGTGATGGCTGTTCTTGATTCCCTTGTTTGTCGTGAGCAGTTAAACTGCCCAATGTTCTTCAGAAAAATCCTTTAGGTCCTGTAAATTCTTCAGTTTTCCATGCAGCATATTTTGCATATTTGAACCCTTTCCAGCAGTGACTGTATGACTTTAAGTACTAATATACACACCTTATTTTATTTAGGGGTAAATAAAGGTGTGCCTTTTGAAAAGGTACCACCCTGTAGTGATTTTTTTTTTCTGAGAAAATGGGACATTCAGAAATGTAACGTTTTGAAATGTTTTTTTTTTTTTTTTTTTTTTGACACATCAGAATTCAGAAAACCAGTGGACATACCATAAGGGACCTTGGGAAGCCAATCCATCTTGTATTTAAAAGGCTTTACTCAGTTACATGACAGTTAAAGATATTTATTGTTTATCCAGGAGAGGAGCCATGGTGACATGCATGCTATGACAAGTGTGCCTTGGCAACGGTCTGATGTGCCCTTGCACAACACACTATTCTCAACAGAGAACAAGCTGAAAAAGAATGCCTGTGTTGAGTAAGAAAATAAGTGTTAAATTCATTTACAATTTCCCCATGGTAAACTTGATATGTGTAGCTGTAAGAGCGAAATGCGCATCCATAATCCACTGATTCTTGCAGATACTTGAGAAAATGTATCTGACCTTTCTACCATTATCATTATTATTCTCTCTTCTAGACCTCTGTTGTTGCTCATTTTACCTAAAGTATAATGCATATATCATATTTCTAATATATTGTAAGACATACTCTACATCTGGATCTTCAACCCAAAATAATGTAATGTTTAATCCATCTGGGATTGGTTTAATTCTGAAAGTATGAAATGCAAGTTTAATATTTTGTTTTTAATTAACATCATTAACAGAAAAAGAATGCCTTATGAGGAAAAAAAGTGTCCTTAACTGTATTGATGTCACAGCTATATTCAGTTTGTTTTAATGTTCATGGACTTTTTAGTTTGTATTTAGTTTGTATCCACTAGTTTTCTGTCTGTTTTTCTTTTCTGTTTAATTGGTTTCAGCTGTTTAACTAGCCTTTTTTTATGTGTACTTAAGTTTCTCCTTTTCCTCAATTCAGTGTCTCAGTCTCACTATAGGTCACCAGATCAGCACGCTCCTCGTTCACTCTCCCCAGAATTCTGATTCACTGCCCCTGCCCCTGCGTCTCGTCCCTATGAATGCATACAGACTCTATACTGATACCTACCTGATTCATACCTGATCATCCATCGTCAGCCACCTGTCATTCTCCTACAGTCTGCTGCTCTCTGTTCATCTTCAAGACAGACCCGTATTATTGTCCAGCAAGTCCTTCATCCGTTATGTCTCTCTGCCACAAGCTTACCTGTCTGCATGACTGTTCGAATTTGTGCCACTGCTCAACAAAACTGTTTACGTATCACTTACTTGTCTGCTTCCCTCTGTATTGTGACAGAAGACCAGACCACATGCAGAGTCCCATGGATCCTGCAGAGGATCGCCCACTCGATCCGTTTTCAGACCTGGTTCACGCTGTTTGCATTTGTCATCTTGCTGCACGCCCTGCAGTTGGCTCAATCAATGTAGCAATCCAATGCCCAAATCATTACTTCAATGATTTCTCAGACACTTCAAGGAAGTGTTTGGACAAACCACTTCGGAACTCACTGTTCATGATCAACTGTTCAATTTACGCAAAGGGTATAATTTTGTAAGCAGCTACGCTCTTCAATTCCGCACTCTAGCTGCCACGAGAGCTGGAATGAGACTGCATTGCTCACCGCTTTCGACAAGGACTTAATCCCGAAGTTTCGTCAACTAATAGTTGTTTATGACAATGCGATGGGTCTCGAGAGCTTCATTAAAAAAAACATCCGAGTAGCTCAAAGTTCTCTTGTTCTCTTCTGAACCCCACTGTGTATCCTCCACACTCTGCACCATCAGTTGCTCTTCCAGCACCTGAACCATCTTCTTCCGCTCATCTGGGACCGGGTCGCAGGGGCAGCAGTCTAAGCAGAGATGTCCAGACTTCCCTCTCCCTAGACACTTCCTCAAGCTCTTCCGGGGGGTCACCAAGGCATTCCCAGGCCAGCCGCGAGACATAGTCCCCTCCTAGAACTGCCACCTTAACATGATGGAGGGATTTAAGTACCCGAATGACCCTAGGAGTTATGTTGTCTGGGGCTATATGCCCCTGGTAGGGTCTGCCAAGGCAAACAGGTCCTAGGCGATGGTCCTAGGCAAAAAAACCACCCTGGAGCCAGGCCTGGGGTTGGGGCTCATATGCGAGCGGCTGGTGGCCAGGCCTCTCCCCATGGGGTCCGGCCGGGTCAGCCGGAAGGAGTGACGTGGGACTGCCTTCCCGTGGGCTCACCACCTGCAGGAGGAGCCGTAAGGGGCCGGTGCAGAGAGGATCGTGCGGCAGTTGTAGCAAAGAGAGCTTGGGATGATTCTATGCTGACAACCCATTACAAGATGAGGGTGTATCAAGATTGCATGCTCAGTACTCTACTCCTTGGTAGTGAAGCATGGACCCTGTACTCCTGGCAAGAATGCAGACTCAACTCACTCCACCTGCTGGCTAGTCCATGTCAGTCGCATGCAGGATGGTCGTATACTCAAACATCTACTCTACAGCGAGCTTGCCACAGGCTCCAGACCTGCAGGAAGGCCTGTTCTTTGCTACAAAGTCGTTTGTAAACAAGACTTGAAGGACGTCAATCCAGCAGTCTGCAGATGGAGGCAAGCTGTCAAAGCAGGCATTAAAGTGTTTGAGAAGAAAAGAGAGTACGAGTGGGAAGCAGATATAGCACCAACAGATCCAGACCCAGGCACATACTACACCTGTAGCAGAGCCTGGCGCTCCAAAATTGGACTGTACAGTCACAGAAGGTGCATGCAAACCCACTGAGATTCCTTGATGCATATTCCATTGTCTCCAGAGATAGACAGATGCCAACTAACAACAACTAAATGTATGTCATAAATCCCCGCATTTGTATTTCAGCACAAGCTCTCATCAACTCATTAACTTAATCTCAACTCATTGACTTAATCTCTCCCCATTTTCATCAAAAATTAAATGTCTGTAAGAAATGCTGTTCTCAGGATTTGAGGATTAACACCAAAGAAAGCCACTGGGTCGTGGTCCTATCCGGCATCTCTCTCCACACTGACGTTATCAGAGGATGCCTGCACACCGAGGAGATCACATTCATGGTAATGGACGGATTCGCCGCAGACCTCATCCTAGGATGCCCATTGATTTCACAATAGGAATATGACATTTTACAGTGGAGTAATGCCTGATTCCAATCCTGTCTCTCCTCTGTCCAGAAGTTTTCCAAGTCTCATTCTCCATCACTCGCCACCCCGGAATCACCATCGCTCTCCCTCAATGCTACTTCCGTTGAGAGGCCGGAGGTAGAGATCCCTCCAGAATACCGGGCGTTCCAGGATGTCTTCAGAAAGTGATTGGCAACTCAAGCCCAAGGGCAGAATTTATTCACTGTCCATCCCAGAGCAGAAGGCCATGGAGGAGTATATTCAGGAGGCACTTTAACAATGTTTCATCAGACCATCTACATCCCCTGCAGCTATGAGTTTCTTCTTCATAGGAAAGAAGGACGGAGGCTTGAGGCTGTGTATCGAGCTACCGTGACCTCAACTCACAGACTATAAAGTACAGCTATCCACTTCCTCTGGTCATGGCAGCTCTGGAACAACTACAGGGATCCTGCATCTTCTCCAAGCTGGACCCTCGGAGCGCATAAAACCTCATTTGTATAAGCTGAGGTGTTGAGTGGAAAACAGCCTTTGTTAAACTGTCAGGACACTACGAATATTGAGTCATGCCATATAGGCCTGTCCAACTCGCCTTCTGTCTTCCAGGGCTATATGAATGAGGTGTTCCGGGAATTCCTCCAAAGATTCATAGTGGTCTATATCGATGAAATCCTCATCTATATCGAGAACCTGGGTGAACATCTGCTCCACATTACGCAGGTCCTCGAAGCTCCGCCATCACTATCTCTACCTCAAGCTGAAGAAGTGAGAGTTCCATAGCACCTCTGTACATTTCCTGGGATATGTCATCGATCAGACATGACATCTAGATGGACCAGTGGATGGAAGGTGGATACCATTCGGAACTGGCCTCAATCCAACCCACTACCATCAAGGAGCTCCAGTGCTTCCTAGGATTCCCAAACTTCTACAGGCAGTTTATTCACAACTATAGCCTATAGTTCACCTCTGACCTCTTCATTCAAGGGCCGGCCCAAGTCTCTGACCTTAACCCCGTCTGGCGCAGAAGCGTTTATACAACTCAAAGAAGCCTTCCAAGCTGCTCCGGTCCTGGTCCACCCAGATCCAGATCTCCCATTCATTGTCAAGGTTGCTCTCCTATTCATTGTCAAAGTTGCCATCCGATCTCAGCGGCAGGATGATCCTCCTAGCCTTCTATTCCAAGAAGCTGTCCCCGACAGAGCAGAACTATAAAATAGGTAATCAAGAACTGCTCGCCATGGCTGGAGGGAGCATATCACCGGTCTGAGGTAATCATGATCATGGAGATAAAAACTTTAAGAATGATGCTTTATCACATCTTCATCAACCTGATCCAGTGGATTCTTCTCACAAACCAGTTCTCCAGCCATTATCGTAAGTCCTATCCAATGGGCCATCGATGAGCAAATTACCCAAGCTACTCGCTCCAACCCTGCTCCACTGGGAGGTCCAGAAGGGCTCCTCTACGTTCCTTAAACCTACCATATACCCCTTCTGGACTCGGCTCAAACATCCCCGGGCTCTGGACACGCAGGAAGCCGACGTACCCTCTCGCACCTATGTCAGCTCTACTGGTGGCCCACCATAACTCAGGATATCTCCCGGTACATTAAAGGATGCTCAGTTTGTGCCATTACCAACACTCCCCGGAAATGTCCTAAAGGAAAGTTGGTTGCCTGCCTATTCCACATCATCTATGGTCGCATCTGGGCATCGACTCTGTGAGTGACCTTACACCCTCAGCGAACCCTACCTGTGTGTCCGTCATCGTGAACCGCATCTCAAAGGCGTGCAAATTGATTCTCCTCAAGGGGTTATCTACGGCCTTCGAAATGGCCAAAGCCATGTTCCAGAACGTTTTCTGTCACTTCAGTCTTTCCAAAGACATAGTATTGGACCAGCGTACGCAGTTTATCTCTCGGGTCTGGTGGGGCTACAAGCTCCTCGGAGTATCAGTAAGCCTCTCTTCCGGTTACCATCCTCAAACCAATGGCCACACTGAGCAGAAGATCCAGGAAATCAGGAGATACCCGAGTTCCTACTGCCATCAAAACCAGACCAGCTGGAGCCAATTCCTCCCGGTGGCGGAAAACACCCAGAACTCCTTACAACAATCCACCACAGGGCTCACCCCTTTCAAGTGTTTCTTTGGATACCAACCTCCAGTATTCCCCTGGTCCGCACATTCCTGGACCTTATTTTTACGAACAACAGCCCGAGCACGACATGCGGTGCACATCGCAATGTCAAAAGCCACAATTGATCACACACCTCAATTCTTTTTCATTTATTTTATTCACATCCTGTTGGAAAATGACAGACTAATTCAAGGAATTAAATAGATGATGTTTCCAATGAAAGGTGTGCTGGGTCAAAAGGTCATTGATCACATTCAAACCATAGAATTTAAAAAAAAACACCAAAAACGTTCTAAAACGTGTGCTTGTACATCACATGCTTCTAAGTCACAAATACAGACAATACAGGAAGTTACAATCTGTACATCAGACCGGACACATTCAAAGCAGGAGGTGTGTGTGTTCCAGCATGGTTTCCTTTAGGAATGTCTCAGGCTCAGTGCAAGTTCAGTTTGTAAGGGAAGTCTACAACACTGAATAACAAATGAAAAAGATTGGAACTTTTTTACTTTACAATTATCACCTCTTTCTTCTCACAACTTTACTGATATCTTGGAATTTTGTGATATAAACTTCCAATATAGAATTAATGGAGGCAGAATTTCTAAGAACAAAGTCAAAATTGTGAAGTTTATACCCTGAAATTCTGAAAACAAGTTGTAATTATCTTCTTTTTGACGGTGACGTCTAAAAATCGATCTCATCTGACAGTAAAACAATTAATAAATAAGAATAATACAGTAATGCACTTCAACTCCTAACCAGTCATCTTCCTTCTTTTTTTTTACTATTATTTATACACTGAATGTTTTCATGTTTTGAAGTGGCTTGTATTTATATTGTTATGTGATATTTATCATTATCTACATATTACTATATAGGTTTCATTTATTTATTTTTATTTCCGTTTCAGTTATTTATTTCAAATTTGAGTGCTCCAACTTAAATTTATTTTAGTTGGTGTACTCTAATAACAACATTGCAAATTTTCTTTTTGTTTAGTTTTTCATCTAATTAAATTTTATTTCATTCCAACCTTACACGCTAATTTAACACATTTTAGAATAGAAGAACTAATATAAGTGCTTTAAGTAAACCACATTTCCTCCAATGTTTGCCTAAATGTCCATTGTGAATTGCATTATTGTACTACATCTTAACTCTTTCCCGCCGTTGACAGGATGTTTGAGAAGGGTATCTGGCTGTAGCCTGGAGATCTCCTGAACGGGCGAGAGCTCCAAAATAGGGGCGTGGCTTCCTCCTGTCGACAGACAGACATGCCATAGCTGTGTGAGTTTTATCTTCCCTGAAACCAGTTGTGTGCAAACTCCGCCCTCAGCGGGATTCTAAAGATTTAATTGGTCATGTCAATCACACTGCTGATGTCCAACATAAGAACAAAGCAATTCGAATAAATGTTCCCAAGCATGAAAATAACATTTTATTTTAGATCGACTAGAAACTGTTTAATTTAAAGAATATATATTCAAATATATTTTGAAATGTAAGTCAATGACAATTAGCCAGAGCCAATGGTGCAAGTCTTTGTTTTGGGAAGACCCCACCCCCTTTTGAGGCTCTGCCCACTTTTGGAGTTCACGCCCAAGTTCTATCTGTATCTACCACTTTTTTTGTCTTTCCATGTTTTCACTGTTATACGGTACAGAGGCGCTATTACGCATCTTCTGAAGAGTTCAGAATCTCCTGATCAAAACAGGCGAAAAGCAAAAACAAGCTGTCTAGCATAATAAGCAGGTGCATATAAATTAGCACGATCCTCAACATTAAAGGGATAGTTCACTTCGAAATTAATTTTTTATATGTTTTAGCGTACATCAAGGGCATCCAAGATGTAGGTGTCTTTGTTTCCACAGAAGTCTTCAATTTTGATATATAAAGTCAAAACGTTTGTGTCTGTCTAGTCATATAATGCAGGTATAGGGGGTCCAATATAATTACCTGTTCGATTTCTCACACAAACCGCTCGTTTTGTGTCTTAGGCCATCAATGTGTACTTACATTTACGAATCATTAAATCATGTTTGATTTGGACTTCTTTGTGCATGCTCTTTGAGGTGGACCCCATAGACCTCCATTATATGACTGACGGACAAGAACGTGTTTGACCTAAAAATATCAAAATTGAAAATACTGTGGAAACAAAGACACCTACATCTTGGATGCCCTTGAGTAAACTAAACATATTAAAAATTAATTTCAAGTGAACTATCTAAACAGCATATAAATCAAAACTGCCCAATGTTACTGTATGAAAGGACTAGGACTGTGAAGCTTGATGGACTTGTGGTCATCGTTCTCTGAATCATACACATGTAGTCTTTTACAAAAATATTTCTAGTGATTCTGCTCAAGATGGTTGAATAAGGTTGAATGAAACATGGTTTGTTATTGTTTAAAAGCAGAGGCTCTGTTCTTTCTCTCACATATTGCATGGTCAGATATTCATCAGAACAATTCTGCGTTCCCATGAAACGTTTGTGAAAATAATGTAAAATGCTGTCGGTGGCTGGCATCTTTTTTTTTGACCGCTGCAAGGGAAGAGTTAAGTTTGTTCACTGAGTGATTCTATGTGGTAATCTACAGCATGCTTCACATGAGCTAGTGTTAGACCAGAACATCCCTTTCAGAACACAGACAACATTCTTACAGTGTTCTGTAGGGAAAGACAGAAAACTTTTTAAAAATGTTTTATCTTAAAGCAGAAAGAAGACATAGTCTATGTTTTCCAGGGTCTTGTTTCGGCAGTCTTGCCAAGTTCACTTCAACCAAATGCACAGTACGACGACTCGCTGCACTCACATTTTATGCACTTCTACAAGCATGGACAACTCAATAAATAAAAAATGAAAAGCAATTTAAAAACAGCCACTCATTCATAATAATATTACATTATCTTTGTAAGCATTGTTTTGAAGGTCAAATCTATCAACTGTTCTGTGTATGCCAACGTAAAAAAGAAAGAAAAGGTCATGTGATATGGCTAGTTTCTTCACCTTAAACCCTACACTATAAAATGACATTCACTATGTGTGTGCACTTCTTGTTCGGTTGGCTACATTTTCTCTGTGTCGCCGCAGAAGCTGAACTCAAATAAACACTGATGCTCTGACAGTTTGAGGCGTTTTAGTTTTGAGTCATTTGTTCAGCTAGACGTCTACTAGCATGACCACAGCGCTTCCTTGTCACTCTGGAACTGAAGACACTCATTCCAAGGCACGAGAGAATTAGGTCCATGTTGTCCACATCTGTCGGTAAGGTGCCTTCTGTTTCCTTTCTGTTGTGGCCAATGTCTTTTGGTCCACCAGCCGCTGGGAAATACAGCAGTCATGTTGCAGCGGTAACACTGTGTGCTCTGTGTGATGAGATTGACATGTGAAATGAGCTAATTCAGACAGCCAATCAGTGAATTATAAAAATACATTTCATTTGTTGATAGTTCTGCTCCTGATTAAAGGAATAGATCACTGCTAAAAACTTTTGCTGATCATTTCACTCACCCTATGTCATCCAAGATGTCTTTCTTTTTTCAGTCGAAAGAAGAGTTAAGGTTTTTGATGAAATCATTCCAGGATATCTCTATATAATGGACTTCATCTGCGAACCAAATGGTTCGAGGTCTAAATCGAGTTTCAGTGCAGCTTCAAAGGGCTTTAAAAGACACCAGACGATAAATAAGGGTCTTATCTAGCGAAATGATTGGTCATTTGAAAAAAGAAGTTAAGTTTTCTGAGCAAGCTGAAGCTGAAGCTTGAAGCTGCACTGAAACTCTCATTTGGACCTTGAACCGTTTGGTTCCCAATGAGAGTCCATTATATGGAGAAAATCCTGGAATGTTCATCAAAAAACTTAATTTCTTTTCCAACTGAAGAAAGAAAGACATGGACATGCTTGGATGACATGGGTGAGTAAATTATCAGCAAAGTTTTTAAAAGCGCATGACCTCCATTACACATTATTAAAAGAAAAAGGAAGAGTGTTCAGGCATTGAATAAAGTAATCACTGGCATAGATCTTGGCACTGTGCAAATTGCAACAGATTTATCCTTATTAAAACTTACAAAAGTTATTCAGTCAAGAGCATGATTAGTTTTCTTTGTCCTTTGTTGTTTGATTCACGTTTAACAACACAGCATTTTTAGGCTGCTGTCACTTTAAGAGTGTAATGCATGAGTCCAATAGTACCGGTACACATCTTTCCCAACTGTTTACATCCAGTTCAAGCAATAATTGACTATATTTACAAGGATTCTTGCTGAGATGAGCAGTTTAGACTTTTCTGTGTGTGACTTTGTCATTTTACAGCGCTAGACACGTGATAAAGCTCAGTTCAGATATTTGTGAGCTGTCTGAGAGCGTGCTTCGGATGTTTGCTCAAAGAAAACCAATTAAATTGGGAAGGCTCAAATGTATCGTGATCAATGCAGCACTGGCCCGTCAACTGTCCTGAGTGTCATTCACGCTAATGTTCACACATGTCAGAGTTCATAAATATGTCACCAGCCAACTGACGATACTGATTCCCTTTCATATACTTGCCAATATACTTTTACTCACATTTGGTATTTAACGAATGTTTACTTTTTAGACCCTAAGTGCAACGTTATTACATTGCTCAATTGAGACAGCGCCAGTATTTTCTGCCTCCTGCTCCGTTTCTAAACTATCAAGTTTTAGGGCCGGAGCTGATCTTTTCTGCACTGGAAATGTGCAGCACGGTTTGGGAACCGCACTACCAGAGACCGTGTCGTGGAAAAGGGTTGACGGAGTCAGTCTGCTAATTGTAGAAAGTAGAATCACAGGAATGAAAGATGACAGTTTGACGGTGACCATGTCCTCATGTGCTCTTTTAATGGTCTGCGTCGGAACAGCTGGCCATGGCACCGAACACCTCATCCGGCTCTGGTGTGTGAGAGGTGGCACTTTCAGCTGGAAACCTGCCATAAGAGACACAAGAAGAAACAAACATTAAAACTGTCCACATGTCAACCGTTCATGCCTTGAAGTGGAGCTTGTCATAATAATCAAAAAGTTCCATCATAGACACCAAAAAGCCAGAGGACATAGTTTACTTGACTGCTGCAGTCACATAAAAAAGAATGTGGCTGATGCAATCACAAAAAAAAACATTGTAAAAGGGGGTTGATATGGCAGTAAAGTATGGACAAAAGATTTAACTCATCTGACAGTGGTAAACAGAAATTATGATAATCACATAAATGGCATGTGGAAGTTTTAAAGCCTAAAAAGCATTGCAGTTTGGTCTGATGTTCATTTCATCCTGAAAATCACAATCTCAAGTCACAAATCCAGACTGCAACCAAGGTGCAACACTGGCAAGGGTTTTGAAAATGTGTTTGCACTTGTTGGGTGGTTGCTGAAATGTGGTTGCGCTTCCCAAAAGAGGCTGCAACTGATTATCATTGTATTAGGGATATTTCCCGAATACACACAAAAGACCACTATGATCTAATGCAATACTATATTGACCTTGGTCAAGGTAGAAGCCATATTTGACAGGATATAGTGAAAATGATTAATTCCATGACTGTCCAGAGGACCAAAAACACTGGAAACATTAGTCATTACTTGGATCTCTTAAGTCTCAAATCCTCATTTTAATTCTGACTTGTTCAATTTGGCATCCACTGTGATTACCATCCTCCAGCTACAGAACACCAGTCGAAAAGTCACAGTAAGGGCAGAGGTGTGCAATACCTGGTCTGGGAGAATCCTGCACAGTTTACCTTCAACATTAATTATACACACCTCACCCAGCTATTTAAGATCCCAGAATTATTAAAAACTTCCAGGAAGCTGAAACAATACATTCCAGCATCCATGAACATGTATGCATATCAACCCTCAATGGCCTTCTTCATGACCATTATCTAGAAGACAACCAAATAGCTGTTTTGTGGGGCTTGTCCAAAGTTGCTTCACACAGGTTTGTCTTCAAAGAACTCCTTTTTCATCTCACCTGTTGTGTGTTGGGCTTTTAACTGTACGAAGGACTGTAAGCCCCAGCACTCGAGGAAACATCTGGCAATTCACCATCAGTCAGGCCCACTGCTAAATGATTCTGCCAGTTTCCCCTCCGCTGGCAGTAGATGACACTAGTGAGGAAGAAAAAGTGTGACATGTTACATAATGTTAAACGTTAACCTTAAATTTAATTAGAAGAAAATGTTATGGGTAGAAACCAATTCAAAAATTGTCGCTACAATGCTAGGGTGTTGTTTGTGGTTATGGTTACTAGGGTGTTTTGCCCTGTTGGTTGCTCACTGGCCCAAGTCAAAGTTTACACCAAGTCTTTACAATATTCTGGTCTCCAAGTCTGTGGCCAGTTGCAAAAAAGTTTAAAAAGTAAGTCTTCTAATTTAATTCAAGTCAGTTACATAAAAAGTTAGATCAGTCTAATTTGATTTGGAAAAGTTGACGGATTACCCCTTGGTTAACTGCGGGTAGGTCAAACTAGTCTTAAGACAGTCTTAATATATTGGCTAGGTTTATGCAACTAGCCCCTGACTGATTCCCTCATTAAATGCAAATCTACCGGACTTTCTGGCCATTTTAATCGCCTACCTGACTGAAAATTGTAAGTTCAATCGATTTTGAAACTAGCACATTATGAGGTATCAGCCAGAAGTTTATTAAATCTTTCATTCACTCTGGCAGTCAACAACAAATCTATATCTTATTTCTTGTTGATCCATTTCCACTGCACAGAAAAATCAATTCTTATAGTCCTTTAAAATTTGTTGGCTCCTTTTGTAAGTAATCATTTCTGTTATACCACAACAGGTCTGCCAAAAACGGGAGACAACCGGGCCTTTAGTCCCAGGTGCAGGTAGAAGATCCAAAACCCCCAGAGCCCCACATTTGCTAAGCTACCAGAACCTGGCATTTTGTTGCCCATAAGATTCATATTGTCGATTTTACATCAGGCGTTCTTAACTCTGGCCTTCGAGGTTCACTTTCCTGCACTTTCCACTTTCCTGTTATTCTCCAAGTATTATCAAACACGCCTGAACAAGCTAATCCAGGCTAATCCAAGACTACTACAAGCTGAGCCAGGTCAGTTCGATCAAGGTGGGAGCTAAGCTCTGGTCCTCGAGATCCAATTTCCTGCATAGTTTAGCTTCAACCTTGATCAAACTCACCTGAAAAGCTAATCAAGGTCCTTCAATGATACTAGAAAGTTCAGCCCTTTTATAAATGGCACACTTCATATACACTTGCGGCCTTACAGATGGCTGCCCGTGTCCGCATGTCCGTTAAGTCATCCCACAAGACAGTAGGGTGTCCCACTTGTCATTTTAGGTTTCAGAAGTGCCAACGAGTGTCTGTTGTTGTGACAATGCCCTCAATGCGCAGATTTTTGCTGAGATTGGCAGAAGTAATGGGAGTAATGTACTGTAAGGAATAGTGAATGAAGGCATTGATTTCAGAACACAGCCAGGACCATAGAGGCAGGTAAGTTTTGAGAACCCTTATGGCGCTTTTCCACTGCTGGTACGGCTCGGTACGGCTCAGACGTTTCGTTAATCTGTCGCAGCACTGTTTGGCTAGCTTCGCTTTTCACTGCGCGGTACGACTTCAGCTCAGTACGGCACAGCTCGGTTCGCTTTAGCTCGGATTTTGATTTTCCACTGCAGTTAGTACCGCTTCAAAATGGGTGGGATTATAGACTGACCGTCAAAGTTTATCCGACTCCTCGGCACCCAATGAGAGGAGCGTCTGCACTTCGTTCATTGACCACAATTCAGCCATTTCTTTTTTGGAGGTTTCCTTTCTTTGTTCTTCTTCAAAGAAATGCTCAAGCAAGTACCGTAGTTTTAAAACAGGAGCTACAGCGGTGGCTGTTACTGGCTATTTAAATCTAGCGGGTTTAATGTCTGGCAAATACAATGACGCTGGTAGTGACAATTCTGTCTGACTCTGACCCAATCAGTGTCTACAGTGTGTTCATGTCACATTCTAGTATTGGTAGTGTACCCTGAACCTCAACAGAGATGGTACCATTTAAATAAAGCCGAAGCGAGCCGTACCATACCATGCGGAGTGGGAAAAGCGCCATTTGTCTACATTGTGTTTGTTTGAGAAACTGTGCTCACCTGCAGGAGAACGAGTTGGTTCGGCTGGAGTGGCTGAAGGGTGCGGGCAGAGTCTTGGTAGCCTAGGCTGTGTTGGGGACCTCGGTCATATTTGTAGGTGTACACCAGCTGATAGGGACCTGGGTCCTTGTGCCCAGCGCCGCGATTTTAGCCATCCCTTCAAATGCTCTGCCACCAAAGCCTTGTACATGTTCTTCGTCAACACCTCATTCAAGGGTCCCTGCCTTCCTCAGGGGGCCTAACAGTTGCATATGGGATTCTGTGACAAATTATCAGATCCCCTCATTCCATAATGCCTGTTGCGACCACGACCCTGGTAACCATGTGCTGGATACAGTGGGGTTCGATGTTATAGTGCCCCTCGAGTTCGCTCTCAGAACGTGCAGTCCGTTGAGAACAAGCTCATATTCGAAGCTGGGATATCCAGTCACGTAGTAGGCAGTCGGCCCATAGTGATTCTGCTGGTGGCCGTAACAGCTGGAGTTCTGAGGGACCAAGTTGGGCATGCTGCCTGGTATTGCCGTAGATCTCCACTTTGCGGTGGAGCCGGTAGTCGCGGGATTGGCGAGTGCCAGTGTGCGGTAGGGAGGAGTGGCCGAGCAGGGGAGGCAGTAGTCCATGCTGGACATGCTAAGCATAGGACGAGGAGTCATCCAGACACCTCAGTGCTGTTGCTACGCCTCTGAAGGAGACAGTGGGAACACTGCCTTGTTTGCGCAGTGAGAGTGGAGAAGTTGTGACTGAGACTCCAAACTACCGCTGCGGTGTCGGAAACTATGGATGTGACCATTTGACCTACAGGACCACAGATAAACATGTCTTGTTTGTTTTTGTGAAAGGAAGAGCACTGAATAAACTACTTGCATCAAGAAACAAACCACAAGACCAACTTACAAAGAAATGTACATTTATAAAGAAATTGTAAGCAGTGGTTGCTACTGAACCAAGTCAACTTGCCTGAGTTGGCTGCTGCTGGTAGGCATTACGGGGCATGACGGGGAGTTTGCGGTAGCTGCGGGGGTTCTCCAGCATTCTGGGTAAAGTTTTACACGGACTGCTTCTGGGCAGAGAACACCTCTCGGGGTGTAATAATGTCCTGGCACTTGGACCTCATGATCTAACCTGAATTCGAACAGTACCGAGGAATATTACTGATGAAAGAGAACATGTCTGGGTAATCTTTAACTGCAAAAGACAAATAATATTTCTGCATGAAGAGCAACGAAACGTAATTTCACACAAAGCTTTCTGAGGAGACTTGGAAAAATATAATGGGAGGTATAGATACTTAGGGTTTTCCTGCTGATCCAGCCCAGTAGTTCATTAGGTACAGTGAGAATTCCTCACCTGTTAAGAGGTCTATCGTGGTGTGTGTCGCTGGCTGAGGATCGTCTCCGGGGGTCGTACTCCAGGCTCTGGTACGATGACAGAGGAGGACTGAGACACGGGAACACTGGACAGAGCGAGATCGCGGCCTCTGGCTGTCATCTTCCTGAAGGCACAAACATGGCTTTTGACTGCTGTGCTTTTCTGCTTCTGGTTGCATCCGTTTGAATAATATTATGTAAATTCATTGTTGGCTGTGCATGATAAATGATCTATTATCAGTATTAATTTGCATGACTCAGTGTCTACAGTAGGGAACAATGCTGAGGAAGAAGCACTGGCAGTGAGATAGGAGTTGTGTCTTAATTACATAATCAGAGAGCTGATAGTGGTTTCATAATTGATGTCATTACCGTCATCTAGAGGAAGACTATCACACAAGGAGCTGCAGTCAGACTGAGCCATTTCATCTATGGAAGAAAGAGAAATTATTTTTTTGTTAATTAAACACTATATGTAGTTAAGGAGTAGTTCACTTAAAAAAAAACAACTTTTGCTGATAATTTACTCACCCCATGTCATCCAAGATGTCAAAGTCTTTCTTTCTTCAGTCGAAAAGAAATTAAGGTTTTTGATGAAAACATTCCAGGATTTTCTCCATATAATGGACTTCAAATGGGAACCAAAGGGTTCAAGATCGAAATAAGATTTTCAGTGCTGCTTTATAGGGCTTTAAATGACACCAGACGACTGAATAAGGCCGGAGACACACTGGCTGCGTGGCGTGAGTGTGGCGTTTCTGAAGCATGTCAGCTGCATGGCGGCTGTGTTTCTGTGTCTTTGCACACCAGAAGCGTGTCTGACGCGCGTGCTGCTGCTGCTAGATGACATAGAGGGACAGTCTACATTTGGATTATCGGTGTGTTGCTCTTGCCTTTACGACAACAATTTCAACTGTTATCACATCTTACAAAATCCGAAAAATATGGAAGTTGGTTGTCTGTATATTTGCAATAACATTTTCAAATTTTGTGTAGCTTTAAAGAGCCTATATTTAGCCTGATGGTGGACCGTTACTCAGAAGACACACTATTGTTATTCTAGCCTATCGTATATCTTTATATCCTCCTGAGGTACCAAAACATTTTTTTCAAAGTTTTTCTTCTTCACGTAATCACATTGTTATAAGCATAATAAACAAATGAAAAAAAGAAAAAGATAGGACCTCTATAGTGGACACTACAGGACTCGATTGTTTAAAAATAAAAATGATGTGAAATTATATATAGGCAAAAATAATGGCAATATTTGAAAACTGATAATTATTATTGTTATTATTCATTTAAATTACATTGACATCTGAATGTATGTCAAAACCTAGACTTTCAAACATGTAATTTATTCATAGTATTCGTGTACAAAATGACACAGAAACATTGTTTCCTATTGTTTTTTGCCTGGAAACGCTTCCAGCACGCATGCATGCGCTTTTGCGTGCTGGCTCATGCCGCGTGTCACTGTGGCCAGTGTGCAAGCTCTAACCTGTTAACATGGGAGCCGAAATAAAAATGGACACGCCACACTTCCGAGAACGCTGTACGCCACTGCAGCCAGTGTGTCTCCGGCCTAAGAGCTCTTATCTAGGACCCTTCGAAGTCATGACTCCAAAAAGATTTGTTCATTTTGATGAACAAGTTTGAACAGGATAGTCACGAACGTCTCATCACAGAAATAAGCAAAGTGAGCATTTGTGCTAATAAACTTAAACTTTTTTATTTATTTTTTAAATGACATATCGTTTCGCTGAGATAAGACCCTTATTCATCGTCTGGTGTCATTTAAAGCCCTTTGGAGATGCACTGAAACTCTGATTTGGACCTTGAAACGTTTGGTTCCCACTGAAGTCGATTATATGGAGAAAATCCTGGAATGTTTTCATCAAAAACCTTAATTTCTTTTCAACTGAAGAAAGAAAGACATGGACATCTTGGATGACATGGGGGTGAGTAAATAATCAGCAAAAGTTTTTTAAAAAGTGAACTACTTCTTTAATTTAAATAAAGTTTGGTAGACCCTTAATTAAATTCATGACATGGCTAATCAATTATATTGCATATGAATTGCTAATTAAGCCTATTTTTAAATGAATCACATTAAATTAACATGTTAAATTCACAGCCTAATAAACATACAGGTGAAACTCGAAAAATTAAGAATATCGTGCAAAAGTTAATTTATTTCAGTAATTCAACTTAAAAGGTGAAACTAATATATTATATAGACTCATTACATGCAAAGTGAGAATATTCTCAAGCCTTTATTTGTTATAATTTTGATGATTATGGCTACAGCTGATGAAAACCTTTTCACAACATTCCAATTTTGAATTTGGGGTTTTCATAAGCTCATAAAAAACTTTTGCATGATATTATTTTTTTTAGTTTAACCTGATATTTCAGTAATATGATTGCATGAGCTACATTTGTCACTGTAAAACTGCAGTGGTACTTTGTTTTATAGTCACTTCCTGCCCTTTTTGCTTTGTGTGTATCTTTTAGATTCTCTTGCTTTAATGGCTTCCTTCAGATGGACTAAATTTATGAGCATTTGATCAGTCCACAAACCACTTCAGCTTGTTTTATACGGCAGGACAGGTCAAAATATTCTTTACCATCAATGAGGTACACTTTAGAATATTTAAAAATAGCACTTATGTAGTTTCTTAATATTAATCAGTACTTAAATGTATAATTACAGTTAGTAACAAAGACACCTTAAAATAAAGTGGAACATTACTTTAATGTGCCCTTGTTACAGCGTATTACTCATATACATAAGTGCATTAATTAACTACATGTACTTACAATAGGGTAGGATTAGGGTTTGGTTTGGGGTTAGTTCCATGTAATTATGCATCATTTATAGTTATTACTATAACTGTAACTGTAAGTAAATCTTAACATGTAATTTCATAATTACATCTTTTGTGTTTGAAATATGGTTAAAGTGTACTGTCGAATGCACTGATATGCATTTGTGGTAAAATAAACTATAATGTAACAATGTAATTTCTATTGAAACTCAAAATGTCTTATATTTAAGTATATTTGTTATTGCACATTACAAGTTGCAATTTAGTTTATTTAAAATACATTAACTTTAAATGTAAGTTATGTCTACAAACTAAGTGTATTTCTTTAAAGCACTTTGAGTGTTGGGGAAAGTGTTGGGAAAGTTACTTTTAAAAGTTACTTTCAATTTGTTACAATATTGCATGACTCTACAAAAAATAACTAATTGCGTTACTTATTTCCTATTTTTGGAAATGAATGCATTACATTACTTTTGTGTTACTTTTTCTTACCAAAACAAATTTGATGTTTATCTAAAAGTAATTTTTAGTATGGTTGAATTGGATCATCAAAGTTCAGCAGCAAATACACTGTTTAATAAAGTGAGATTAAATGCATAAATTGTATTTGCATTTGTATTATGCTTAAGTGGCCTTTTAGATCTTAATATTATCTGCAAGTACAGTTACTTAAAAATATACTTTTAATATTTGAATACACTACAAGTGTGCATTTAATAGAATTAAGCACGCTTCTTTTTGGAAAAGGATAAAGTGTTGAAAGCATTCTAAATAAAGATATGACATTAATGATATATTAAATAAATATCAGGTCTAAAGATATTTGAGGCAAGTGAGGATTTTGTTTTAAATTTTTTAAGCATTATGTCCTTGCCCAGTCTAATGAGCCACTTCTGTCTTACCGGCTATGATCACAGAAGCTCTCTGTGTGGGTTTCTGTCCTTTCTTCCAGTCTGTACCTGGTTCATTTCATCTTCAATCTCCTGCAGTTTCTGCATGGCATCCAGACAGTTCCTCCTCCTTTTTTCCTCACTAATTTAGAGATTTCAGGATCGGCAGCGAGCTTCTTAGCCGCTTCCACGATTTTCTGTTGCAGCGCAAAACGGCTCTCCAAATTTCTGAGGTATGGATCCTGAGGTAAGGATTGTCAATCAAGAGAAAACTGAGATGTAGTTTAATTTGCATTCATAAATCTGTCCAGAAATGTAAATCCGTCTGTCAGTGCGAGCGAGACGAGTCATCAATATTTGTAGTCGGTTTTCCGAAATGCAAATGCATGTTTGTTTTGTGAACTTTTACAAGTATACTAGCATGTGAATAGTCTCAATGCAAAAGACATTTCACATTTCACAATCTCTTAGGCCACAATCCAAAACAAACGCATCCTGGGTTTTGTTCCCGATCAGAACCTGTGGCTGAAACCACCAATCAATAAACAGAATTCTTTGTCCAAAACAAGTGGCTGTTTTCCAAGTTTGAGCCCCAATACAAGGCCACATGCTGGAGTTATTTGGCAGCTAAAATCCTGCAGGTTATAATAAACAAATGCTTTAAGTTCAGTCATTTCGGATAACACGGCATGTTGGCATTTGGCCAGCTCTGGACAGCCTCAGAGCAATAGAGCCAAACCCCCAGTGTCTAATATTTTATTCAGTCCTCTACTTGGCAACACTGTTGTGTGTGGAAATGTTTCACACTAACCTCATTATATGGGAAAAGGTCATCCAATTTGAAAGCCGTCCCGACTCTCCTCCGAACATGAGGAGGAGTTTCGCCTTTGATGATGGGATACTCTTTTGGAAGTTTGCCGGTGAGTTGCTGAAAAATTCAGATCAAACATACTGTAAAATATCACAAAGAAAATGTGTGGGTCAAATCTCACCCCAAAACTCTTACATAATACATAATATTTTATTTAAAGACAACGGAACCAATTTTAGAACAGGTTTAGAACATTGGTGGAAAACGTAGTGCGTTATGACTATAAACCCTTGTTCCCTGAGAAGGGAACGAGACACTGCGTCGAATAATTTCGACTCTTTGGGACGCTCCCTAAGCGTGCACCTCTGAAGTATGAATGAAACTAATCCAATCCTGATTGGTGTTGCGTCGTGACGTAACATGTAACGGCATACCCCGGAAGTATAAAAGTGACGCTGTCACAACACACACTAGCCTCGCGATGAAGCAAGACGCTCAAGGGTCTTAAGGGGCTTGGCAACACGACGCAGTGTCTCCGTTCCCTTCTTCAGGGAACAAGGGTTATAGTCATAACCCGAGACGTTCCCTATTCGAGGGAACTCAACACTGCGTCTGATATATAATAATTTTGAATCTTTGGGAAACGAGTGCTCACTAGGCCACGCACCGAACAGACCCGTCCTGGAGTGAAACAGTCTAGGCACTCAGCAGGGATTGAGCATGTGTGTACTGGGAAGGTGGAGACTGTAAAACCTAATAAAAGTATGTGGGGTAGCCCAGCCGGCTGCCTCACAGATCTCCTTACCCCTAGTCAGTGGGCCCTTAAGGCCAAAGGTGAAGGCAAACCGTGCACTTTGTAAGCTTCAGTAATAGCCTGGACAATCCAGTTCTTATAGTCTGCTTGGTTGCCGGAAGTCCTCTCTTAGGCCACCCAAAACATACCAACAATTGGTCTGACCTTCTCCAAGAGAGTACCTCTCAAAGCCCTGACGGGGCAGAGCAAGTGAAGCCTCTCCTCTTCCGCCGACACATAAGGTGGAGGATGGAAAGCCTGAGGGTCTATAGAACGAGCCATGTTTGATGGAACTTTAGGCACGTAGCCTGGACTTGGGTGTAAAAAGGCTTTTTACTTTTTTCTGGTGTTCCCTGGCAAGCGGCCGTCCATGACCCTGCCCCAGCCAGTGAGGGAGGCATCGAAACGGTTACCCGGCGACATGACACCCCCAATACTGGCCCTTGGGACAGGAACCAAAGTTTCTTCCATACTTGTAGAGCACGAAGGCACCTACGCGTTGCTCTGATCATACGAAATGGATTCCCCTTGGTTTTCAACCACCACTGAAGCCTCATGTGTAGGAGGCCCAAAGGAATTATGTTGGATGCCGCTGCCATGAGGCCCAGCATCCTCTGAAAATACTTTACAGTGATGGCCTGGCCCAGCTTCACCCGGATACCATCGTCAGCACCTGACTCGACACGTGCGGGAGACATTCGTGCCTGCATCGTAGTCTCGAAGTCCCACATCGACTCCAAAAATGCTGTGCACTGGGATGGTTCTAGCACACTCTTCTTTACATTTGAGTCTCAATCCCAATTTTTTAATATGGGCAAGGATCGACATCTCGATGCAGAACCGCGCATCTCGCGAGACTTAGCCAGAATGAGCCAGTTATCAGATAATTCAATACACGAATTCTGAAGTCTCAGTGGAGCAAGGGCTACGTCCATACACTTGGTGAATGTGCAGGGAGAGAGCGTTAGGCCGAATGGAAGAACCTGCCGAAGAGGCCGAGTGCGCGAACTGCAGTCTGTACCCTGATTTTACTGTCAGCAGGACCCATGCAGATATGTTGGGAAGATGACACCATGCTCTCTACAAAATCTACTAGGGGTACCAGCCTCTCGGGACTGGCCTCTGGTGTTTCTTGAGCATCTCTTCCTGACTACCTGAAGCGGCATACGGCAGGCTGTAGTCGATAAGGTTTCTTGCGACCATAACCGATGCTTCACTATGATATTTTCGCTGGAAAGCTGATGCGGCCCCGAAACGCTGCTAACGCACGGGCAACATACATCCTTTCCTGAGAGGGCTCCGCTGTGAGAACAACCTCGGTTGTCCCCCAGCGGAGGGGCAGCCTCCGAGGTCCCACCCCTCCGGCTAGGACCTCTTTCCCCAAGCCCTCCTAGCCTGAATGCACATCCTTAAGTCGCCCTTCTGGCTGGAGGACATTTTTTTTGAGAGCGTTTCCTTCTGCTCTGCCCGGTGTGAGGAGCTGGTAGATGGCTGGGGCTGCATCCGCCTTGCCCCACTCTACTCGATTTGGACTTCACCTTATGAGGGAGGTACTGCTGGAATGCCGCAGATTGCTTTCGCCTCCTGGAACCTGTCGACGACCGATGTAATGGCGTCGCCAAACAGGCCAGAAGGCGAAAGCGGCGCATCCAGCAGGAAGGACCTATCCTTATCCTCGATGCCGAAAGATTCAGCCACAGATGTCTCTCCGTGGCCACCATGGCCGCCATAGAGTGGCCGATGGCACGGGCCGTCTCTGTCGTGGCCCAGAGAGACAGATCTGTGGCTTTCCTGCAATTCCGCAACATCTTCAGGAGTCGGCCCCTCTCCCTCATTCAAATCTTCTAGGAGGTCGGCCTAGTACTGCCTGGCAAGATCGCCATCGAGTGCAGACACGACCCAGCCCAACCTGCCGCCATGTAAGCCCCTGCCAATAAGTGCAGATGTATCTCTGCAGGGCTTCACTAGGCACACCGGGGTCTTCAGGGAAGACGCCGACTCTGGCGAAAGATAGCTCGCTGAAGCCTCCTCTACCTTCGGCATCTTCCCATATCCCATGTCCCGGGCCCCAACCACATTGCTGTAGTCGATAGAACTGGGGCTCTAAGACATGGACCAATGCGGTTTTCCCCACGATCTCGCAATCTCTTTATGGAGATCGGGGAAAAACCGGCAGACCCCGGCGGAGAGGCTGTGACCTGCGCTGCAGGAAAAGCTTGTCGAGTTTGCTTTTGACCTGCGTTTCCTGCTCATTCTTGTGGCCAGCTGATGTTGAGTCTGGCCACAGTGCTGAGTCACAACTTCTACCAACTCTCCATAGTTCAGGCCTTGTGCTGGCGTGCTGACTCACAGTCGTCCGCGTCAATGCTGAGCATGTCCACTTCCTCAGAAGCAGACAGCTCAAGCATTGGGACCTGATCGCAGGCAGGAGAAACCGCAACACGGGCCTCCGCACCACTCTCAGAGGGCAGGGATGCACACACCTCTTGAATTGCTCACTGGCCATTTCTTTTCAATAATCATAAGAGACAAACGAACACCAAATAAGACAGACAGTTTTGACATATAGCGCTTGCTGAAGAGCGAAAGCTAGTGTGTGTTGTGACAGCGTCAATTTCATTCTTCCGGGTATGTCCTGTCACATGTTACGTCACAACACAACACCAATCAGGATTGGATTAGTTTCATTCATACTTCAGAGGCGCACGCTGCAGGGAGCGTGCCCCAAAGAGTCGAAATTATTCAACGCAAGTGTTCAGTTCCCTCGAGCAGGGAACAAAATATATAAACAAATTGGTCAAATTTAGTCTAAAATATAATATTAACTTCTTGTTTATTACTGACCAGTTGTGCAAATGCAATATAACCAGTGTTGAGGGTAATGCACAGGGATGGAAATTAACTTTTTTGTCCACTGGCCACTGGTGGCTGGTGGATTTCAAAATCTACCAGCCACTCAGTGTTTTTACCAGCCACTTTCTTGTTTTTAACCGACAATGTGTAACTGCATGTGAAAATTAAAAAGCTACTACAAGATCTACAATACTTAACCAGTTTATTTAATCTCAAATCTCAATGAAATACTGACATTTTCTCTTTCTCTCTTTACACACACAAACCATGAACTGATATACATTTCTTTAAATTAGTAGGGCAGATTAAACAAAAAACTGAACCGATGCTAAACTGCACTCTATGATTGAGGTTGATCTCTCTGCGAGAGTGCCGTAAAACTTTAAATAATAGCCAAGTCCCAAATAGACACCTGTCTCTTTTACACGCCTGGTGTGGCGAAGATTTGGGTAAATAAAGGCCTGTCTCAAAACACAAAGGCGGTGCAGTTCGACGTTATTCTGGGAAATAAAAGCCCAGGCTATTATTTGAAGTTTTACGTATGCCTGTTCTGTCATATTTACATCATGCGCCCGCTGCTAGCTCCGAGTCCCACCTCTCGGTGCTCAGCTTCGACGGAAGAAGTGTGTATGCAGTATGCTATTTTTATTTACCCCGGCCGCCACGGTGCCGGTAGGTGAAGTGAGTTTACCCGGTGCTAATTTCCATCCCTGGTTATACACATGTAATCAGATTACTTTTTCAAGTAACTAGTAAAGTAACGCATTACTTTTAAATTTACTACAAAATACCAACGCATTCTCATCCTAGGGCGTCATATAGCGTACGCTTTTGACAATGCGCATACATCCAACGCACATGGCACCCTTTAGTGTCAATATAACGCTTCGGATATGGGCAGAGTTTTAGGTCTAGGGTAGGATTAGGTTTAGACCACTGAGGAGGCGCTAAAGGGTGCCATGTGTGTTGGATGTATATGCATTGTCAAGAGCTTCACTATATGACGCCTTAGGATGAGAACCGGCTGAAAATACCAAAGTTACTTTTTCTAGTAAGTAATGCCAACACTGAATATATCAATACCAGTACATAAGTACTATTTTTTTATTTATTTATAATAAATTAGACTGGATGTTTTTCAGTGCGATTACAAAGAAATACTGTGGCTTGCTCTTACAGCCTCTCGCAGGCAAATTTCCTTCAGCTCTGTCAGTTTTCTGACCAAGGATATCCTGGATCTCTCTCTCTTTCTTCTTCTCAACTCTGCAAGTTTCTCTTTTCTGGTCGTCGTTCATTTCTGAGTCAGCCGAACCTGTGAAATAAAGCATAAAGTAATGAATGCGTTCATAATGACAGGTAATAAAAGAAAACATCACGTCAAGACTTGATGTTTTCAATTATATTTCACTACGAGTCTTGAGAAGAAGCGACCAAATGAGGAAAAGAAGCCATCCGGCTCATTAACGTCGAAGCAAGTGAACAGAGATACTATGGATGTGTGTTGATGTGTGAATAAACGCCGCTTTGTAAAGGAGCAGTTCTCACTCGAGGGTATGACGAGAGCTCGCGTACCTGTTGAGACCAGACTGCCGTCTGCTGGCCATGATGAGCTGATCTTTCACCGCAGCACTCAGTTTGTTCATCTTTGCATGCTCCGTTCTGGGTCAGGTCAGTCGCGATGTCTCTGAAACTGCGGGCTGTGGTGAATTTTTGCCTATTAAATCATGGAAATCATATAAAGAGGATATTGAAATAAATATATATATATAAAAAGTATGCTCTTTATTTCCTATGAGTTCCCAGCTAACAGGGATCGGTTCTACTAAAAGTTTACATTCTTCCAGTATTGTTATAGAAGGTTTGTTCAAGTTATCAGCTGTTGTAAAGTTCACCTGTAGTCAATTTTATCCCTTAAAAACTCAAACAAAGCCTTATTTAACTTTAGCTTTTTTCAGGATAACTCATTTAAATATATTTTGTTTTATAATATTTTTGATTATTATTTAGAATTTTTTTTTGTTGCTTATAATTTTCATTAATTATATAATTTTTATGAGCTATTTTTTCCATTAGAATTAATATATATATTTTTATTTTATTAGAATTTTTTTCAATAAATGCAACATTTCACATCAAAATAGAGTGCCAGCTTAATATAAAAAATGTTCAAGTAGAGAGCGCCATCTTTTGACTTTAAAAATAGCTACATATGTGCAATGTCCTGTACGCCTGTAGGCTGCCTATAGCTTCCTATACATAAATACATAGAAAGGCTTTTTGATTCCTTTTGTTGTTTTAGACATGATTTCTTATTCGTCTTATTTTTTTTTATTTAGATATACATTAAGATATTCTAAAAGACAAAAAGAGTATAGGTTTTGCATTATGATTACAATCAAACTATAGCATTTGGTTAGAAAGGGAACACAATGCAAACCTTTTTGTTACTCAGTATTTTGATCATTTCAAATAATTGAAAAATAGCTTGTATGTAACTTCATTAAGTACATGCGGATTCATGAATATGCAAATGAGCCCTGCCTCCACTCACTCACACCAGTCTAGAGATCCACTCCGGTCAACTTTACCATAGTAAACGCGCTGGATATACTGGTTTAATTCAGCCATAAATGTTTGACGAAGAAAATGATTAAGAAGAAGAAGAGAGGAAGAGCGAAACGTCTACAAGTCGATGTTTCAGAAATGGTGAAAGGCATATAGTTCACACAACAACGGAATGTACATCATGCAGCCGCTATATTGCTAAATTTACCCGATTTTTCATATACAGAAACACATATACAGGGATAACCTGACTTCTCTTGAGAATAAAATAAACACACTCTACGCATGCATCCGAACACACACTCATCTCTGCTGTGATTTAACAAGACAGTGGGTGTAGAGAGACTTTTAATAAGACTAGGAAAAGTTTCATTATTCAGGAAGGTGTAACACCTGCTGTAACGTTTTACACACATTCGGTGTGTGTACTGGTGACTTACTTTGCTCTGTTTTCTGTTCAGGTAGAGCTGGTGTTGGCTGATGGCCATGACCCAGATGGTTTTTGATCAATGAGTGACTGGCATACCAAGTGTGGATCACAAAGCCCCGTCTGGCCGAAAGTCCGCTAGTCACCGTTCGTCTACAAGCAGATAGACACACACACAAACAAACTGCACAATCACTATATACACTCACAGAGGAAACACTCGCAAAACACTCACACTCTGCAGAAAATAGCAGCTAACTCAATGCATGCCAAGACACATTTTTAATAAACAGTGGCTAACCGTTTACAAGCTCATAATAATACCAACTTGATCACATTATTCTGAACGGTAGTGTATATAAGGTGGAAACCAGCTCTCTTATCCAAGATCAGTCTCCAAAACTCACCTGTGAGGGTCGTTCACCTCCACAGCAAACTTCTTCTCTCTGAAGATAAGTTTCTCCAACTGCTTCCACTGGAAGAGCTAATGCGGGTGAAAACAACAAGTGAGAGTTTGACTGGGCTCCATTAGACGGGTTGTTCTCTCAGCCATACACCTCACTGGAAAATGACTCATGGCTCGTTGACACACCACTCAACCAGAGCATTCCTCCATTTATATTCTGTTCCATTCAGTTATGATTTTATGTTAAAAGAATATGAAGGGTGACTAAAGTCATTTGGAAACTTCAACATTATCAGTAATTGATTTAACAGACATGGTCACTATGAACTGCAGGCAGAATCTTTAAAAGAAACTTCCATTGAATAAATACAGGAATGAGAAGAAGGCGAGTAAACAATGACAGAACTGTGAAATAACACATTATTATTAAACTGTTATTAAAACTGCATTCACACTCAAGTTGACTCCATCATATTAAGTACAAATACACTACAAAATATGACTGAACCCCAATATTTAAACAGAAGTGTTTTATAAAGATGTCTGCAATCATCAGCGGCTGCATTTATTTGATCAAAAATACAGTAAAAACAGTAATACTGTGACATCTCATTACAATTCAAAATAACTGTTTCCTATGTGTAAATATTTATAAATTTAAATGTAATTTATTTCTGTAATAAAGCTGTATTTTCCTCAACATTACTCCAGTCTTCAGTGTCACATGATCCTTCAGAAATCAGTCTGATGTGATGAATTTGATGATCAAGAAACATTTCTGATTATTATCAATGTTGAAAACAGCTAAGCTGCTTCAATATTTTTGAGGAAAGAGTAAACAGTATTTATTTGAAATTAAAATATGTGTTACAGTATAAATGTCTTCACTGTAAAAAATATTTTCATGATTTGTAATCACAACATTTTTTCTTTTGTCAAATCAACTTAAATAATTTATGTACATAAATACAAATTTATGAACATAATATTTCAAGTTTCTGATGATTAAATTAATGTCCTTTATTGTATTAACTATTTCAATGAACTTGAGCTCAAATTGAAATTAAGGCAACCAGGTTAATTAATTTTCTTAAAGTTAAACCAACAATATTTTTTTACAGTGTAGTTATATTTGATAAATCCAGTCATTCCTGAAGGTAATAATTTAAAAAAAAAAAAAATTTGCACTGACCCCAAACTTTCGATTTCTAAGTGTATAGACAATAACACAACATGTATTTATGGCTATTCGATCATTAAAAGCAGTAGGCTATGGTTGCCTAGAAAAAACATACAGTTGACACACAGTACCATAGTCATCACAACACTTCAGCGAAGGAGTTGAGATTATCTCGACAATAACATCTCTAGTTTTAACTCTAGAGACTTCACGTGTGAAATCTGAATTATCCAGCTTTTAGAGCCTCTTACCGGGAGCTTCGGAAGGTTAAATGATGTTAATCAAATCCTGAGCCTCTCTCATTATGTTATCGTCGATCTCTGCTGAAGCTGTCTTTACTTCGCGAGTCGGACTGTCTCATCAGGTTTCCTACAGAAGCTTCAGGCATGCGGACTCGTGCCGAGCCTTGCTCATGACATCAGCTCAGATGCCAGAGCAGAGCCTCACGGCTGAAGCGTCTGCGGCTCGCAGCGCCTCTCCTCCTGCTGGGATTCAGGAGTTAAACTGATCTACAGCTCACGGGTGGAGGACTCTCACTTAAGGCTGGGTCACGGCTCCATCCTGTTCTAACCGAGATTTGAGAATTACTAAAACCAATTGTTCAATTCAGTAAAGTCATGTGTGTGTTGTATAACTCGGTATATAGTGCAACACCTGCCACACTTATTTAGTGTGTGATTACATCCACCTGTGTGTCATTAGCTTGTTAACATCGGTGTATAAGACGCTTTCATCAGACGCGTTGCCATGGTGATGAGCTGGCCCAAAGTTAACTTCCGTTCTGTTAGTTTATACTGTTTATTGGATAATACGGCATTGACTGCAAATGCAGTGAAAGTTAAGGTGATGAACAGGTTGTTGAGCTGTGGGATGCAACCTGACCTTGGGAGCAAACGAAAAAAAAATGTTAAGGTTTCCTAACAAAGAGGGAGACGGCGGTATTAAAATAGCTAGGTTTATCCGAGTATCCGGTACAGTGTTTCCCATGCATTTAGTGGCAGCCCACCACATTATCAGCGCTGAACGCCACATATTGATATCCGTGTTTTTTACAATTTAAGATGGGAAAAGTTGTATTTGACTGCAGTTGCGTGCAGCGCATATTCGCACGCTCCCTCCCTCTCTCTCTCTCTCTCACTCTCTCTCTCTCTCTCTCTCTCAAACACATTGACAGCGGAGCAGTCTGTGTATTGAATGTATCATAACAACGCTGCACAGATCCATCCAACATGCTGTCATGTGGAGACCCGCCTTAAAAAAAGGTTAGCAAGCATGTAAGAAGCTAATAAGGAGAGATATGTTCACCTAATAAAGCCTCGTCGCCGCGCTCGCCACAGTTTTTTAACACTGCGGTAAATCAGACACGTCGGTAGAAAAACATCTTGTCTCCTATTTTTGTTCAACGGGTCTGGTAGTGTCACATTTCAGTTTGGCCATGTAACATTTATTTTCTTTGACTGGCAAGAAATACCAGCTACTATGGTTATTTACTTGTTATGGATTGTCTGCGCAAGTTTGACGGAAGTTAAGTTTGGGCCAGTTTTATGCACATGCGCAGTACCGTTTGTTTATGTTGTCACTGCTGAAGCATCTATATACGCCCTGTGTTTTCATCGTCCTCTTTGCGAAGGCTTGATAGTGTCACTAGCTGCATTTTTAAGCACTCTCTTATTTCTCTTGACATGGTTTATGGTCTTGGTCTTGATCTCCTTCCCATTTTCAGTTCTCTGCTCTACAGAACAGAGCAAGAGTCATTGCTTTGTTCTGTAAACACATAGAAAATGGAAAGTTTGAGCTTATAAAACTTAAACTTTGGGGTTTTTTTTAAAGTGAGCGATCGTTTCGCTTGTATAAGACCCTTATTCATCGTCTGGAATTATTTAAAATCCTTTGAACAGTGTGCAGTTTGTACTGAAAGTGTCTTTGGACCTTGAACCGTGTTTGGCTCCCATTGAAGTTCATTATATGGAGAAAAATGCTGGAATGTTTCATCAGAAACTTTACATTTCTTTCGACTTAAGAAAGAATGACATGGACATCTTGGATGACATGGGGGTGAGTAAATTATCAGCAAAAGTTTTTTTAAAAGTGAACTACTCCTTTAAGTAATTATGACACTATGCATTTATTTTTTTAACAACTCAGTGCCATGTTTTATCAAAGAAACATTCAAAAAAAGTCATTTGTGTCAATGCATATTGAAACATTGAAATAAAAAGTTTTCTGTGTGAATGCATATCGAACATTATTAAGTTGATGGTCGGCTATTTGTGGTCACAGTTCGCGGATCTTTTATGTTCAGATACGTCTAGTAGCCTACATCTTGGAATAAGTTCCAAAAAGTTTGGCACCTACAGCACATCTCACAGACATGCATGAACACGGATATGTTCTACATGTCTAAAGTACAGTATATAGCCTAGAAAAGAATAAACCAGTCTTTTAAACTCCTTGATTTTGTGTAACAACTTAAAATATAATCTGAATGCACAATTAACTATAGTACAATTTACTGACATCTCTCAACAGAAAGGTTTTTGCATGTTTAAATAAGATGTTTTTTTAATAGCAGGTAGTCATAATAAGCATATTTCTAGTACGTACTTCAGGCTTGCATATTTTTGCCAACTCAACTCAGCAAATTTTGACAGTTGGTTGAACCTAATTCGGTTCTTTTTGAGTTGAGACGTACTACTTTGCGTCTTGCGTCATCAACCCACAACTAAACTAGTTACATCACTAGTTTGTATCCTTCTGGGTGTTACATGGATTATGATTTTTATATATTTAGTTAATAATGTTATCTAACTGCATTTGGATCTTGCTCTCTATTGTTTGTGAACCACCTGACATTAAAACCATCAGTGTGCCATAATCTCTATCCGATAATGTCCTGTTTTCATTTTAGTCCTAACAACTAAATAAAGCCCCCCCCCCACACACACACATGCAGGTACAAGATGTGCTTTACGGACCAGTGTGTTTCAACAGCAGTTCTCTGTTGCGTAACACAAGCAACGTCCTGAATAGACTGTATAGTTGAATGTAACACCTCATTTCCATATCATCATAGTGGTCTCAAGTGCATATAAAATATGAATGCGAGTGCCGACATGCTATGAGTCACATCTGGGAAAATAAAAGTCTGATTTGACAGGATATTGAACTCTGTGCAATGACTCAGATTTATATTTCAGATAACACATATTTCTCCTATGCCCAGAGGCAGGGAAACACAACGTACCTTTCGGGGTTTTACTTTATCCTGTTGGTCATACTGTCCAATGCCTTTATAGCTGATGCCCAGCCACCACGGCATGCCTTGCTTATCCTAGGAGACGAGAAGAACCTTTCATTAGTTACACAAGACCGATACCTTTCAGAGATCTTCTTTTATTAAATGAATAAATATATTCATAAATATATATATTATTAAATACTGAAATGTTTATACATTTACACTAAAATGATTTAGTCACATAAAAAAATTATGATCCATGACTTGCCACCAAAAGTAACAAAGATATTAAACACAGTGAGAAAACGTTCTTATCGAGTTACTTATTAGAAAGATGCATTTTCAAAAATGAACATATCTGCGTCAAAATGCACTCTTTCTGTATGGGTGTGTGTAGTATTGTTAAGTTTGTTGACCAAAGGCTTTATTTTACACATAACTTGACAAACCCGATCATAAAACTCCATGGGACAGTCTTGAAGGAACCAGTGGGTACCATCAAATTAGTTTTTATTGTGTTCAGATATCTTGTATTTACAGGTTTATATTTTGAAAATTATTGTATTTAGTAATAATAACATGTTCGGAATTAATTTACTGATAATCAATTAATTGTAATATACACTCATGTAAAGGATTTCCTAACCCTAACCCTAACACCTTCAGAACTGCCTTAATTCTATGTGTCATTGATTCAACAAGGTGCTGAAAGCATTCTTTAGAAATGTTGGCCCATATTGATAGGATATTATCTTGCAGTTGATGGAGATTTGTGGGATGCACATCCAGGACATCAAAGCTTCCGTTCCACCACATCCCAAAGATGCTCTATTGGTTTAAGATCTGGTGACTGTGGGGCCATTTTAGTACAGTAAACTCATTGTCATGTTCAAGAAAACAATTTGAAATAATTCAAGTTTTGTGACATGGTGCATTATCTTGCCTTTAAGTTGCCATCATAGGATGGGGACATGGTGGCCATTAAAGGGGTGGACATGGTCAGAAACATTTAAATGATGCCCAATTGGCACTAAGGGGCCTAAAGTGTGCCAAGAAAACATCCCCACACCATTACACCACCACCAGCCTGCACAGTGGTAACAAGGCATGATTGATCCATGGTCTCATTCTCTTACGCCAAATCCTGACTCCACCATCTGAATGTCTCAACAGAAATTGTGACTCATCAGACCAGGCAACATTTATCCAGTCTTCAACTGTCCAGTCTTCAACTTCTAGCATCAACAAGGCATTTTCGCCCCCAGGACTGCCTCATACTGGATGTTTTTCCCTTTTCACACCATTCTTTGTAAACCCTGGAGATGGTTGTGCGTGAATATCCCAGTAATGGAGCAGACTGTGAAATACCCAGACTGGCCCGTCTGGCACCAACAACCATGCCACGCTCAAAATTGCTTAAATCACCTTTCTTTCCCATTCTGACAATTAGTTTGGAGTTCAGGAGATTGTCTTGACCAGGACCACACCCCTAAATACATTGAAGCAACTGCCATGTGATTGGTTGATCAGATAATTGCATTAATGAGAAATTGAACAGGTGTTCCTAATAATCCTTTAGGTGAGTGTATATATATATATATATATATATATATATATATATATATAAAATATAAACCTGTAAATACTTTTCTAAAAATCAGTTTTGATACTATAACCCATGAATAAAAGAGTATAGCAATTGGTCTAGATCTTTATGCATATAGTTTTTACCTTCACTTCATAATAATGCACTCCATATGTAGGCAGCGACTCCACCAGGGTCAAATACCTAAAAAAACAAAGGTAATGTAGGCAAGATTGATGTTTAACTGCATCTTCAGGATCTATCAGCACACAGCAGGCCTGAGGTGTGGGCGTGAAGCATTTAAGTAGCCAATCATAAATCACACCGCCTCTGATGACCTGCCCCCCGAGGCTAATCATTGTTTTTCCGATACTCACTGCACAATGGCCTGCCCTCTGGAGAGCCCTTTCAACAGCTTGTAGTGCTCAATCACACGCTCCTCGCTGCAAAAGAGAAGGATGCATGAAATCTGCTCCACGGAGGATATATTCCCCACCCATGAGATAAGGCAACCCTCCCCCAAATCCCAGCATAAAGACAGGACAGCACGAATCATCAGCCACAACGGCTATAAATGCAGCTTCAGCATCACGAACTCGTCTGCTCTGACTGTAAAAATCATGGCTGTCTGTGCCGCTACCTTAAATGACACATCAGCAATGGTAGCATTTAAACATCAGATAAAAATGCACTTAAAAAAGAAAGAAAGTAAAAAGCCAGTTTTACCAGTATGCTAGAGACGGGTGCTCCTTCAGTACTTTGGTGGGCAATGCTGGAAAGCTTCTTTCAGCTCTGCTCTGGTGTTTTCATCACTGAAAATCAACACAAATACACTTTCAACATGCAACAAGATTCAATAACTGAAACTTAACATGTTTTATGTTACACATTATGTTAATTTTTCACAAAAGGATTCATTAGACAATTAACAATCAATTTGTATACACAATCAAACCAAAAATTATTCAGAGACCAGATATAATTTTTTAAAGTGGGCGCAGGACACTATAGTTTATTTATGTAAGCGAGGATTGCAAAATAAAGTAAACTGTGACATATAACACTCAAACATTCTTCATACAGTGACTACCAGTAAAATGTATAAAATTTGGGACCAAAAGTTATTCAGACACTTTGACCTGAGCATGTTTTGCTGAAGAATTTTTTCTCTGATTGCTAACGCACCTTTTTACACACAAACAAAACACAATGAAGCATTGCTTGCAGATTGTTTGACCTATATTGGCATTATCTTAATTGTGTAGGTAAATTTAACATATTCATCATAATTCATCTGTGAGAAGTCTAACAGAAGGACGGACAAAACCAGTCAAATATCAACTGACTTCATCAAGCTGTGAGTTATTGTCATATTTTATTACACGTTTTCTAAATGATAGCTGAATAAACTGTGATAATATGAGAAATGTTGAAGGTGTCTGAATACATTTAAGTTTGACTGTAGTTTGCTCTAGTTCTAACAGCTTAAATTAAAAGCTATCATATAACCTCAGAACTCTGGAATATAGCACACAAATTGCATTGTATGCTATACAATGCAATTTGTGTGCATATATATTGCATTGCATATGGCACAGTCAATTGCATGGACTACTTTATGGTGCTTTTTAGACCTTCATTCATGCTTTTTAGCTATTTCTAAAACAGCAGCTTGAACATCCCACTAAAAACCCATTAATGAAAGTCATATAGGTTTGGAAAGATGCCAGACATTTCCTTTAAATACAGAGCTTGTCCAACTTTCAAACTTATCTGACCCAAGGAACTTTCATTATTACATTATTCTAATCTCATGCTGACCTTGTTTCTCAATTAACAACCCTTAATGTCTTTTGCCATATCTTGGATTCACTGCCTGGCAGACAGAGATTTACTTTAAAATGTCTCTATTGAAGCAACCAATTAATCTTAAGAATATATATTTTATATATTATATGAGTGCAGAGACCTCCTGCAGTGCCTTCATTTTGTCCTGGGTGAAAACGAGGTTTATCACAACACTTGACAGTAGAAAGTGATATTAAAGCCTGGAAATAAAGACAATTTCAAGTTTGTGAACTTTGCGTTAAATAAGTGTGGTGGAACTTACACACCTTGTGTAGTCTCCTTTAGATTCCTGTAAAACAAAATATGTAAAGCATGTGCATTTAATACATGACACTGACTGAAAACAGAAACACATGTCATAATATATTAAAGCTCTGATACCTGCAATGCATGAGCAGCTAATTTAAAAACCAGCTCACTCTCCACCTCAATGTCACCCTGTGGACAAACAAGCACAACTCATTCTGAATCACTGAATCATACATGCTCTGAATGCTTCAAAATCATTCTCATCACGTCCATTTATTAATGTAATGAGGAAGAAACAGAAACAGTGTTTGAACTATGCATGTGACATTCCTGCCACGGGCATCGATTTGTTTTGGCGAAATGGCTTAGCTAATGAATAATAATTAAGTTGCACAAAAAATAATTGAAAATAATTATTACTATTTTCATAAATAAGTAGTCTGTCATGTATATGAAATAGTCCCTGAACCAACTGCTTTAGAACAGTTTATTATAATATAAATAGTTTGCCGCTGTATGTTGGAAACACACGTTTACATAATGTTTGTCATTTCACTGGAACGGAGAGTGAGCTGTGGGAAAGATTGAGATTAGAGAGAGGTGTGTGTGGGAGAGAACATATAAATCGGCTGTCGCTTTCTGCCACTGATAACACTCACAACAACCACTCAACAAACAGAACACACAACTATGGAAAATTGTGTTACCCAAGAAACTCCATTTCTCACAACTCTTATAAACTTATGAAAATCAGAATTGCGATAAATAAAGCCTGAATTGACATTGTTGATATATTAAGATATACAAGCTATAAACTTGAATTCTGAAAAATAAAGTCGGAATTTATTTTATTTTTATATATATTGAGATATAAAGAGATATATTCTTACTTTTTCCCCACAATTGAACACACATCTATGGAGGCTTGTGTCACCCAGAAACTCTATGGGCCCTATTTTAACGATCTGAAATGCAAGTAGCAAGCGCAAAGCGCAAGTAACTTTGTGGGCGGGTCTTGGGCGCTGTTGCTATTTTATCGGCGGGATAAATGACTCTTGCGCCGGACGCAAGTTTAAAAGGGGTTGGTCTGAAGTAGCCTCATTATTCATAGGTGTGGTTTGGGCATAACGGGAAACAAACCAATAAGAGCGTCATATCACATTCCCTTTCCATGGCACAATACTATTATAACGGCACATTTTCCAGGCGCGCTTCACGATCGGATTCACAGCCGAGGAAATCGATGTCATCAGGGTCGTAAAAAGAAAGAGAAGTGACATTGGGGATGGGACAAACACACCCAAATTATCTTCAGTTAAACATGCATATAATAATTTGGGTAAATGTGTAAGCTTTATGCCTATTTTTCCCATCGTCATGGACACAATAATGATTTCCCTCATGTTTATATATTTTTCCTTATAATAATGTATCATTTGCAAAAAGTAAAATGCATCTGTGTAGATGAGAGTATCATCTACAGTGTATGCGCGTTGTTCACACTCTGTATTATGGCCAAGCATGCGCTTAAAATAGCATCTGAATGTACGCGCAATGCGCCACTGACTTTAGACCAGTTTTTTTTCTGGTCAGGGGCGCAAATGTTTTCTGGAACTGTAAAATAGCACTAGGGAATATTTACGCCAAAACACACCTCCTTTTTGCGCCGACCCGCCCAGGAAGCGCAAGTTCATTACCTAGTTCACCGACGTGCGTCTGTGGAGGGAAAAGCAAGCTTTGCGCCGGGTGCAAAATAGGAATGATACATGCGTCAGTGTATAAAGTCATAAGTCTGAATTCACATTATTTATATATTTAGATTTACAAGCTATAAACTTGATAAATTCTGAAAAATAAAGTCGGAATTTACTTTATTTTTTATATATATTGAGATATAGAGAGATATATTCTGACTTTTTCCCCACAATTTCGAGTTTGTAACTTTCTAAGAATTGCAAGTTATAAACTCGCAATTGTGGGAAAAAGTCAGAATATATCTCTCTATATCTCAATATATTAAAAAAATAAAGTAAATTCTGGCTTTATTTTTCAGAATTTATAAAGTATATAACTTGTGTATCTTAAATTATAAACAATGTCAATTCCGAGTTTACATCTCACTATTTGAACTTTTTTGTCTAAATTTACTTTATTTGTTTATATATTTAGACATAAACATGCAATTCTGACTTTATTTCCTCGCAATTGCATTGCATTGACTATTATTTATATGTATATATTGAGATTTAAACTCACAATTCTGAGTTTATATCTCACAATTGAGTTTATATCTCACAATTTTAACTTTATAAACTTTGCGAAGAAATAAAATTCAAACTGACTTTATTCATTTATATATTTAGATATAGTCAAATATAAACACACACTTCAGATTTTTTCTCACAATTGTGAGTTTAAAACTTGCAATTCAGAATTGATTTCACCTAACCGCAAGCTATAAACTCAAAATTATGAGAAATAAAGTCAGAGTTTACTTAATTTGATTATATATATTTAGATATAAACAAGCAATTCTGACATTTTTTATCGCTATTGAGAGTTTAGATCTCACAAAAAATAGTTTTTAATAAAATTATATATATATATATATATATATATATATATATATATATATATATATATGTATATATATATATATATATATATATATATATATATATATATATATATATATATATATATATATATATATATATAGACCATTTCACAAGATGTAAACAACACTGGTCCAGAAGCACTTCCTGTTTCATTTTTTAAGACTACATAAAAGCTGGGATAAAATATAACCAACAGAACATTTAAAACTGAATCAAAAAGTTAAACAAACATCTTTAAGATGTTTTCTTTACATGTGAAATAAAGAAATCAGTTACTGTACAAACTGTAACAGGAAGTGTTTCTGGACCAGTCTTGTTTACATCTTGTGAAATGGTATATATATATATATATATATATATATATATATATATATATATAATATAAAAAAAGTCTAATTTGTGAGATAAAAAAAGTCACTATTATATATATATTTTTTTTAATTCTGTGGCGGAAACAAGCTTCCATACAACTGAAATGCTTCCTCTGTGTGACAATTCTGCCACAAGCTCATAAAGTGTTGAGGGAAAACCAGGCCATGGTGAAGAGTGACAAAAATGTTGCCCATGCTGCAATCACACAAAACAATCCTTATGTTGGTCATGATGGAAGAATCTTAGAGGAAATGCTCTGCTTTCTTGATTCACAAGCCAATCGGTTACACATACTTCTTCTATGGCCTTGGGACACAATAACTCATATTAACGCTCCGAGGTCTTTGGCTTTTTAATTGTTTATGGAGGCAAGAAATGAGACCGTGAATCACTTCAGCGGCTAAACAGGCACAAATATACTCACGTTATAGATGGCAGACTTGGCATTCAGAAAGAATAGCTCCACAGTCGTGTGCTCCTTTAAAAGTGAAATGCTCTCAATGTAAAACCTGCAAATGACAAACCCGTCAGTTAATCGCAATTTCGTGGTAATAAAACAGGCCGAAAAGACAAAAACCTCACTTCAAATCTAAAACAAGGTGCTTCTTTGGAGCAGCACCACAGTGATTGAGTCCAGGAATGTGCTGCATTCTGTGGTCGATGTGGTCATGTGACTTAAGACGTCATGAGGTAGCGATCACATACCTCACCAGGAACTGAAGAGCAATAGGCCCTGATTTCTTGGAGAAGTCGTGTTCCAGCACTCTGCGGTCCAGCTGCAACCATTTGCACTGACCACTGGAAGAGGAAAGTTAATATGGCTCAAATGTGCGATCCGACATTCCTTATTCAACCCAGCAAACGCTCTGCAATTTAGCACTAATATATGAAAATCATCTGCACAAAGACAACTTCAACAGGACTCAAATGAGCAGATTTTGCAGTAGTGATGACTGAAACACTGTTAGGCTATGCATAAATAGTGTTTCTGAACTGGTCAAACACATTTGTGATTTGTTTGTACAACCTTTAACTGTAAGTTTGGGAGTAAAAAGAGAGGAGGATGACATTTTAGAATAATAATAACAGTAACATAACACTGCCATAGTATTAATGTTTTTTGATCATGGTACCTTGATAATACTGTATATGTTTCCCATATGTACTATCACAGTACAGTTGGTGTTCTATGAAGTACCATATACTGTAAATACCATGGTATAGAGGATATGGTAATTATTCAGTATCAAATATATGATTCAGTATATATTAGTAAAATGGTATTGTAAAACAATCCTATATTATGGTACCACAATAGTATTTTTTGTGAGGGAAACTGATATAATCTGTGAAAAACAGCAGTATTAAGAGAAAAAATATATACATTTTTAGCATTCCACTTTTATCCCACTGATTTTATCCTACTTTTTTTGTAGAATTTTTAATTTCGTCGGAATGGTACGTAATTTGTGTAAAACTTGATTGAAAAGGTTTAATGATCCTGAAAAAATAGTCACACTTGTATTGTTCACAGTCAAATATGGCTGCATTGGAAATGAATGGGAGACAAATTTAATTAATTGGAGTACTACATGTTTTGCATGTGCAAGTACTCAACCAAACAAAATCTTGTTTGGTACTGCGGCCAAACAAAATCTTACTGAAAGCTAATTTTCTGAGATATCAACCTCAAATTTGGAGCACAGCTTGTTAAAATTTATGGTTTTGATTTTATCACAGCTTTAGAATAAAACCTGTTTTGGTGTTTTAGCACTCAAGATCTATCTCCGTTTAAATTGGAAATTTAATTTTCAGGTCCATGAAGTGAATATAGTACATGAATAATAACTACTAAATTTCTCTGGCATTTCTTTCTTTTTGCTGTATCGAAAACATACCGAACTGTGACTTTAAAACCGAGGTACTTGTACCGAACCGTGATTTTTGTGTACCATTACACCCCTATTTAGAGCCATTAATCCTTTACTTGTCCTCATGTTGTTCCAAAACCCATACAACTTTTGTCCCTCTTCAAAACTCAAATTAAGATATTTTTAATTTATAAGTCTCTCCATTGAAAGTCCATTCCACCAAAGACATTGTAAAATTAATCCATATAAATAGAGCAGCGGGTAATTAATGAAAGAATTTTAATTTTTAGGTGATCTACCCATTTAAATTTAGGCTTGACATATCTTTCATCCTTTTCTGTTTTCATAAAGCTATATTTTTGCAAATGTTCCATGGGAACAATGCACCTCTGTAGATAACATCATTAAAAAGAGGCACTCACGTGTCATCCACATAGGTGAACCCAAAGTATTCCTTCTCCTTAAGGTTAAAATGCGATGAGACCAAATCCAAGAGTTCACGAGACAACAGCTTCGGCTGCGAGAGAAAATCCATTGATCAATATAATGGTGAGACAGAGAGGTTTACTGAGGTCCATTACCCTTGAGTGGGACGTGTAAGACATTATACCTGAACCAACATCTCCAGCTTTCTGTCGTCAAGGAGCTGCACCTGGCAGAGGCGTCCCTCGGTCATCTGTGGACACAATTATGACGTCAAATGATTACAACTGCACTGTTGTCACCTTCTCTCCTCACAATAGTGACACACTGAACATTTCATACATTTTCACATAATAACATCTCATCAAAACCAGAGGTATAAATCACTTAGAAATAATCTGTTATGTCAGCATATTGAGATGGAGTTGAGACATATCTGCAAATGGCTGGTTAATTCTCAAGTCCTTAATGCTGAAATTTCACTAGCACTAATTTCATTTAAGCATGACATAGTTATTTTTATTTTCAAATTAAAATGATTAAACTACATTATTATTAAGTTTGGAATCCAGCCAGCCAGCCGGCCGACCTACAAACCAACCAAACAAACAAACAAAAAGAACCAACCAAAACAACAACCAAATAAACAACCAAACAAACAAAACAACCAACCAACATACCAATCAACCAACCAAACAACCAACCAACCAGCAGAAAAAAACAAGAACCAAAAAACAAACCAGACAACCAAAATCTACTGAACAAACAACCAACCAAAACAATAGCCAATCAACCAAGCAAACAAAAATCAACCAGCAAAAAAACAAACAAATAAACAAACACAAACCAGTCACCCAAACTAGCAAACACACAAACAAACAAACCTGAAAACCAACTGATCAAACAAACAAAACATCCAATCAACAAAAAACTAACAACCAGACAAATAAGCAAATAAATAAACAAAACAACCAACCAAAAAACAACCAGACAAATAAGCAAGCAAATATACAATACAACTAACCTACCAACCAACAAAAACAAACAAAAAACAGCCAATTAACCAACTAAACAAGTAAACAACCAGCAAACAAACAAACAAATAAACAACCTAGCAAGCAAACAAACCAGAAAACTAACCAACCAACCAACCCCACAAAAATAAATTAAAAATGATCAAACAAACAAACAAACAAACCAGAAAAAACAACCAATCAAACAAAAACAAATGATCAACAAAAAACTAACAACCAGACAAATAAGCAAACAAATACTGTAAACAATACAACTAACCTACCAACCAACAAAAACAAACAAACAGCTAATTAACCAACCAAGCGAATATACAACCAGCAAACAAACAAACAATTAAACAACCAGCAACCCAAACTTGCAAGCAAACAAACCAGAAAACCAACCAACCCCACAAAAAAATAAAGAATAAAGAATAAACAAACAAATACCCCATTACCTTTCTCTTACAGAACCCTATAACATTTAGGGCTGAACATTGCAGGGATGAAGGTCAGCTCTGTGCATAATGTCAGTAATAAGCATTGTATTCTTTATTTAGTATCGCTGCTAATCCAGGGGCAATTTGGTGACAAATTCAATAAAACTGTTAATCTGTTTTTAATGAGATGCATTTAAACCAGTAGAGGCGTTGTTCCAGGACTGTAGATTCCTCATGTATCTGCATAGCAGAGGTCACACACAGATGCACACACAGATTATTGTGGAAAACACACATTTGGTGCGCAGAACCAAACAGAAACTAGTTATTTTTCTGTCACTGAAAATAACAACAAGATTTTAGACAACGTGAATGTTAGAACATTTTAAAATAGACAAAACATCTGTTAAAAACCAGTAGAATCTTACATAACCACAAAACGACACAAAATTGCTTTGTTTTTCAGCTCAGCACAGAGACTGTGCTATAAAACGATACCAAAAATCTCTGTTTACGATATACTGTGGTGGAGTTGATGTATAATTTCATGTAGCTGTTGGTGTTCATGTAAAAGTCTATTTCAAATTATTCAAAATATGATTTATCTTTGGTCAGGATAAACATGGATAATAACACTTTAAGTTTTATTAGTAGACTAGCTTTCTTACTATAGCACAGATCTTTCATTTGCACTGGGAGAGCTGAACATACGTGCTGTCATTCTCAGAGCTATTGCATTATGGGACTGATATTTTGGAAAAGTTTCAAATGCCCTTCTCCAAGCCTGTAATTTGTGTTTGAATGAGCTTTTGGAGAAAATTAACTTTTACAATGACATTACAATGAACAATGTACAGTGGGATCCAAGGATCCTAATAAAAAAGCTTTAATTTGGTATTTTCCCGTTTTTGTTTAATTACAAATGAAATTATACTATCATTATATGATCAAGTTTGCTTGGTGACCTAGAAATAGAAGGCCTACAAGTAATATTAACAATATCAATCTTACATATAAAAAAAAACAGTATGTCAGTATGAATATGACTCATCATAGCCAGAGAAAAAAAGTATTTTAATAAAAAGTAACTCTCACTTAAAGAAGTTCACAGTTCTGTATAAAAGCATCAATGTCGTCTCCGATGTTTCTCCAAAAATAACAAGAGAAATACAAATAGACAAAACAAGACATTTTTGTATTTTTGTCTATATGGATAGATCAGATTATTCAGCCTTGAAACATTTTCAGATCGAGTTTATTATGTGTTTCCTTTTGAAATCTTGGTAACACTTAACAATAAGCGTCATTAGTAAATATTAGTTAATGTATTATCTAGCATGCCATGAACTAACAATGAGCAATACATTTGTTACAGTATTTATTTGGATGCTGTTCATGTTAGTTCACAGTGCATTAACTAATGTTAGCAGATACAACCTTAGATTTTAACAATGTATTAATAAATGTTAATTAATATTAACTAAGATTAATTAATGCTGTCAAAGTATTGTTCATTCTTAGGTAATGTTAACTAAGGAAGATAACTAATGTTAACTAATTAACCTTATTGTAAACTCTGAGAAAATTCTGACATTGAGAACTAAAGAAATTAAAGACCAAACAACAATCTCCACTGTAAAAGATTCAAAGATCCAAAACCAGACCATCACATGTGACGCACAAACACAATCCAGACTGAAATCATCCCAAAAGCACCACAGCCTCCTCAAGCTGCTCAGGAAAGAGCGCCAGTACCTGATAACGTGGCCCGGGTTCGAAGCAGGTTCGTAGGCAGTGTTGACATGACCGCATCCTCAGCAGAAAACACCTCTGGATCATCCACAGGACGATCTGCCATATGAAAGTGAGCAGAGCTTCCACCCCGCACACTAAACCCCACGCCATGCCTGTCCCGCCACCGGCTGGTGACTCAGGTCGCCCCCGTCTCACGCAACCAGACCTAGCCTGGGTCAAACTCGAAACAGACCGTTCTTTCACCACCTCCTAATCCTTTGCTCCCTCGTGCAAGATCGACAACTCAGGTGACATGCATTTCCACTACATTCCCCATGAGTGTGGAGACTCGGCTGCGCCCCTGGAGAAGATGGAAGGGGGATTTCTCTTTTCCGTGTGTGCGCTGAGGTTAGAGCCGGAGACTCTGGGAGGCCGGCCAGGCTGAGGAGGAAAGAGCTGAGGTTTGTGGAGGTAAGGGCTGCCCTGCCAGCCACGGTTTTAGCTCACGATTCCACTGGTCCTTTTCCAGCACACGTTGGAGACTCAAAGGGCAGATTTGTTTCGCACACACACACAAGCACAAAAAACACAATCCTGCCATTTTGCTTCCAAAAGTAAACCAGGCTCTGCCACATCGATTTCTGCGGCCTGTCCACGTGTCCCAGAAGCTGCTCCTGCTTTACTGCCTGACACAAAGTAAAGGATTTGCAGCAATACTGCTTAAAATATACATAATCTTAAGGGCCCTAGTTTAAACAATCTAAGCACATGGTCTAAAGTGCACGGCGCAAGTGCACTTAGGGCGTGTCCAAATCCACTTTCGCTAGTTTAACGACGGGGAAAATAGGTTGACGCTTCCGGTGCATGATCTAAAAGGGTTGTCCCTATTTCTTAATGAGTAGAGCTGAAACGATTAGTCAACATTGTTCACAATGTCGACAATAAAAAGTTGACGACAAATATCGTTGTTGTCTAGTAGTCGTTTGATCTTACTTGACCTAATGTAAGGGGCGTGCAATATCGCAATTTGACCGCTACAGCAGTGTAATGCAGCCCTTTAGCTACAAATGCTATTGCGGTAAGAAAAAAACAGCGGCAATTATGACGGAGTGCAAACTGATTCCGAACTAGCAAGGTTTGGGAAAGATTTCACAAAACTTAAAACCAACAATGCTGTCATGTACAATACATGCAAGGCGGAACTTGCTTTTCACGGGAGCACAACATGCACTTTGGAGCACTTAAAGAGGAAACATCCCGGCAAAAGAGGGGCCGGTGAGGAATTCAGTGTTCACCAGCTGGAGCTAACTAGTTACTTTTTCTTTTTCATACTGTGAATTAAAAGGTGAATGAAAACATCTCTGTCAGCTCAAATGTCATGTAAAAAAGATTGTAATTTTATATTTATAATAATGCTTTATAGAATAATATTTCATCATTCTTTGTGTCCTGAAGTAAACGTTCCTTTTTCTGTTTCAGTTCTAAGAAAAGCAGTGGTCCTTTAAACAATGCTTAGAGAGCATTTGTATGTGATTTGAGTTGGACTGAAATCTGAAAACTTAAACAGAATGACCTGTTTAGATTGCTCTAAGTTCTGATTTTCTTTTTGTATATTATAGCAGTTCTCAACTCCAGTCCTTGCGACCCACTGCTCTGCTTATTGTGTATGTCTCCCTCATTTAACACACCTGATTCAGATACTCAGCTCGTTAGGATTGAGTATCTGAATCAGGTGTGTTAAATGAGGGAGACATACACAATATGAAGAGCAGTGGGTTGCCGAGGACTGGAGTTGAGAACCCCTGTATTATAGTAAGAATATGTATAACTTGAAAAAGCTGAAAAATCGTTCCAAACTTACTGATTAGCTGAGAGTAATTGATCATTAGTCGATTAATCGTTCTAACAATGATTAATCGATTATCAAAATATTCATTTGTTGCAGCCCTATTAATGAGTAATGGGTGTGTTTTGGGCGTAAAATGCAATAAAACAATCAGGCGCTGTTTACATGAGAACGCTCGCAGGTGAAAACGTAAAAATATTTTATCGGATGTGCCTTTCGTTTACACGGCGACGTGTTTTTGAGGCTTAAAAACGCAAAAAGTGAAACCACCCTCCAGAGTGGAAATCTTAAAAATGCTCCACCGTCGCGTTCCCGTGTAAAGGGTAAAAACGCAAAGTCTGCTTGACAGTGAAGGCTGTACGCAGGCGCGTGGACTTGGTGTTGCTGCAGTATGCACTCCTAGCCACCTGGAGTGCATACTACATTGAATTTCTCAGACATTTGCGTCACCATTTGCACGCGAATTTCCCACAAAACGCTCGTCTCAACGCAGAATAAAAAATGATGACGCAACAGCATTTTTGCGTTTTCTCTTCAGAATCGTTTCCGCTGAAAACAGCCTCAGAGTCTCATCTCTCATTCCTTTTAAAAAGCAAGTTGTACTCTGCACCATGGCCGATTTGCTATTTAAATGTCGGGATTTAGACAGAACATGAGCAGAGTGTGTGTAATAAGCTGAGTGTATGTGCACTGTGCACCCGCCTATAGGCTCATATTACTAACATGCTCATTAAATAACAAAAATACTGCACCATTGATTTGGCCATCGACAGGTTACAGTTGGTCAATGGTGCAGTCTATTTCAGTTCTTCAAAATAGCAACGTGCCAACAATATGCCTGAACACACGCTTGTTTTCAGACCAGCCACCCATGAGCGCACATATGAGCGCAAATGTCTTGCTATTTGAATAATGTGGCACAGGACATGAAAATGATAACTGCGTCAGGCTGAAACTAGCAAAAAATCTCTTGCTTTGCAGGTTCAACGCTTGGCGCTGCATTCCACCGGGTGTATAACAGGGCCAAAAATGTCTGTGATTGGTGACATTTTGGTTGGTGACCCTGGTGATTATTTTGATATTTTTGGGTGCATGTATCAGCTGCATAAAATTTCACCTATACAAATTCCCTGGTAAAACCCACAAACACCCCCAAAATTGTAAAAATTAAAAACAAATTGCTTCACTGCTTATTAATGTTAAATAGTTTGACTGCCAAAAGCCATGCAGAAACAAAGTTATGTAATCCAACTAAAATACAAAAACAGGAAATGTCACAGAGCGGACCCCAGCAGACCCTCTGTGTCAATTGTCATATAAGATTGTGATGCAACCAAAAAAAAAAAAAAAAAAAGAAGATATTTGTGAACGCTTAATGATATTTGTAAAAATTATATTTGTACCTTTACATTTTTAAGATAATAACTAAAGGGGCTATATGTAGAATTCAGAAACCCCTGATATTAGCGACACCGGTGGCCATTAAGTGAACTGCAACCAGCTTATTGCTCGTGCAATTCTCATTGGCTTTTTCTGAAGTATCAGAGGTGTTTGGGGCTCCCAAATGTGACCCCTAGTGTTACTACATCAACAGTACGTCAAAGTGAGTGACAGACAGAGAACTAAGAACCTCATATCTCTTCTTCTTAGCTACCACTCAATGTATTTGAGGAATATATTTGTAATGCAACACATCTGTCTTGATGTTCAGAAATATTGTTTTGGATGCAGAGGATTCCAGCGAGGGAGGACATGTTCAAATCAATCGGCATTGTTCTAGCAAATGCGTCTCCTAGACTGACTTGACGTGTTATGCCACAATGTGTGTGAAAAATGTACAGAAGAGGTTAACCCAGCCTCATGACTCACCATTACTTCATCAGATCACGGAAAATAAAGAACAACTGCTATATTTCTGAGTATCAGGCCATGCAAGGAGCAAATACACCCATTTGATTGCATTTTATTAGCAGATTCTTTTAAACTGAGGGATTTATCGTGCTGAGGGGAGTGTGTGGAAAAGTGCAGCATGTTAAATTATAGCCTGTTCTGTTGAGCGGCCCATAATGCAATGCTGTTATTAGGAAGAAACCAGCAGAAACCAGAAAAACAGACTCAGACTTTCATCTGGAAACACTACAACATTGTGTTAATGTCTTAAAACATAATGACACTGCTGATGTCTCATAAAAATACCCATACAAAAACGAATGAAAGTGGGAGTTAGAAATCTGTAAGCAATGTTCTTTCAATAATTGGGACGTTTGTAACTTCCGAAGCCCTAAATGTCACATCTGATAACCTTTAGACAAGAGGTTAATGACTGCAATGCTTATTTCTCAATATAAACTGAATCATGAGTTGATAAAAAGCAAGAAATCTGTCAAGCCACACACACAGGATTGTGGGGCATCATAGAGAGTGAACAATGCATCTATGCCGATTTAAAAACAACTGTCATTTCAGAAAATAATCGTCAGAATTATGTCAAACTATTTTTACAGAAAAAATAATAAAGTGCATTGTCATAATTGTCCATGAGAGTAAATCCACTTGCTTGTTTTTTGCTAGGATGTTCTATGTGGTTGTTTACATTAAAGTTTAATACAAATTCAAATTATGTCATTTTGTTACTCAATTTACTCATTTTGTTACTTTCATCTGTGAAACAGAAAAGAAGATATTTTGAGAAATGTCCCAAAACATAAAATCAAAATGAAACATAACATTATACAATTTCAATAATATTAATAAATAATATAAACCTTACCGTTCTGGCAAGGTTCCCTTTAAGTTTTATAAGCTCAAATGCTCGCCTTGCTCTGTTCTGCGATGCACATTCGTAGAATCCCTGTTCGAACTCGTTCATCAAAATGAACAAATCTTTTTCTGAGTCAATTCATTCATTACGTTCGTTGAATTAAATTAAATGACTCGGAAAAAGATTTGTTCATTTGATGAACGAGTTTGGCGAGAAGTCACGAACGGCGCATTGACAGAACAGAGCAAGGTGAGCATTTGTGCTTATAAAACTTAAACTTTGTTATTTTTATTTTTTAAATGAGTGATCGTTTTGCTTGATAAGACCCTTATTCATCGTCTGGAATCATTTTAAAGCCCTTTGAACAGTTTGCATTTTGCACACTGAAAATGTCTTTTGGACCTTGAACCGTTTGGTTCCCATTGAAGTGCATTATATGGAGAAAAATCCTGGAACGTTGTCATCAAAAACCTTAATTTCTTTTCAACTGAAGAAAGAATGACATGGACATCTTGGATGACATGGGGTGAGTAAATTATCAGCAAAAGTTTTTTCAAAGGTGAACTATTCCTTTAAAGCCCCAGCTGAAGTGCCTTAGAAACAAACAATTTTGTATGATGCATTGACGTAATTTCCACCGAAACAGGAACCTAAGGCGGGACATCTTGAATGGCCCCTCCCCCAAGCGGCAACATTCTAATCTGAAAGCTGAAGCCAACCCGGAAGTGCGAAAAACTACAACACATCTCAAATCCACTAAAGGCCGGTCCCAAAAAGGTGCAAATATCCATATACCCCATGTTAAAATGTCTGTTTTCACAGATTTATATGTTTACAGTTTGGCCCCATGGACTTTTATTGTATTTTTCAATAGGCTCCGAGTGCCTGACAACTGTGAGGGGGGTGAATTTTTTTTTCTAACTCGTTAGTTTAGATCATATTTAGATATAAAATGTATGACAAATAAGGGCAAATAAGAGTGAATTTGACGTCTCGGCCATGATCTGACAACACATACATACCACCTCTGTATCCTTTCTGAAGCTTTACAATTTTGTATTTCCCAAGATTTTACAGTATGGTGTCGCCCACACCCCCATTAACAGCCTCAAACCCGTTCTTCAGAAAGTCTATGGGTGACGTCACATACGCTTTGTCCATATTTTTACAGTCTATGCCCCTCCCCCTTTCAAATAGCCAATAGCGTTTAGCCAAGTCGTCACAGCAACCGAACTCACATCTCTAACCCATATTGCTCTGTGATGTGTCAACTGTTGCTTTGACCAAGTGGTATTTATCGCACAGGGGGCAGAGCTTGGATTCTAGAGAGCGTTTGATTGGACAGAAACTGGAAAAATTGTAAGTTTTGAATGCTTATATCTCCTAAATGTGAATTTTGTCATTGTTGTGGAACACACCAGCTTATTCATAACCTTAAGGCTAACATATGCTTACAGTGAAGCAGCTTTGATACTGTATTATGAAAAGCACTACATAAATATAATATATTATATTGACTTGACTTGACTTGACATATTCATACAAGAAGCTAAAAAAACCTAAATTTTGATTTCTGGGGGACCTTTAACATTTGTATAACCACATATAACAAAAGTTTAAAAAAGTAAAAAAAAAAAACAACAACAAAAACTGGACAGTTTGAATGTTCAGAGAACAATTAAGAGAAAATAACGTTGTTTATAACTTAGTGGGAATGTCAGCAAAATGTTCTTAGAACATATTTTTGTCAGCTGGGGAGATTACAGATGTTGCATAGCAAGACAGCAGATTCAGATCAGAGAAACCTGATTAAACTGATAGATCTCTTCCACACTCCCACACACACAATCAGACAGGTCATGTGACCAGCATTACGCCTCGGCATCAATTAAAACCCATAATAAACATCCATTCAGCGTTCTAATGATATACACATCAAGAGCTGCACTGACTGTCCTCTACACGCTAAAGTATACATTTCATTGTTTGGATTAATTTGAGAGAAAATGGTTCTGGAGTAACCGAGGGGCAAGCAGAAAATCTATTTTGGTATAATAACTTGCATCTCTCCACTTCAGTTGTTCCATCTTTATTGGTTTTCGGTATCATAAGCTTCATAAAAATTTGACTGGCTGCGTTTAATACCACAGCTTGAAAGCACTCAACACATTGCGCACACTCAAATAAAAACTGATGCTGGCTGTGAAGATAAACCTGTGAGGATTTTGAAAGCGTGGATGATATTTGCCATGGCAGATATTAGATGTTTATCTATGACATCTGTAATTTTCTATTTATAAGTGCTTCTGCTGCCATCAGAGCTCATATCCTGTCAGGCGTCTTTTCATGTTGTAATTACACATGCTTCCAGATGATGGCAGCACATTTCACAATCAGTTCACTCGACATCAAAACATGTCAATTCTGTCCGCTCAACTGCTAATAAATATAACAGAATATAAATCAATTTAAATATATCAATAATATGTTATACTTTATATACACTAATGTTCAAAAGGTTAGGGTTGGTTAGATTTGTATAATGTTTTTGAAAGAAGTCTCCTATACTCATAAAGGCTACATTTATTTGATCAAAAATACAGAAAAACAGTCATTTTGCAAAATCACTGTGAAGTACATTTTGCAAAATATTACAATTGTTTTCTATGTGAATATATAGTAAAGTGTATTTTATTCCTGTGATCAAAGTGTCACATGATCTATCCGAAATCATTATAATATGCTGATTTGATGCTCAAAAAGCATTTATTATTATTATTATTATTATTATTATTATTATTATCAGATGATTATATCAGTTGTTTATTAACAGTTTTGCAGCTTCATATTTTTGTGGAAACTGTCTTTATTGTCACTTTTGATCAATTTAATGCGTAGTTGCTGAATACAAGTATTAATTTCTTTTAACACACTTTTGACTGTGTAAATACGCTTCAAGTGATTTCCATTGATTATCAAAGATAATTGCCGTCTGTGACAACTGAATTCAATGAATCACACAGAATGAATGAACCAAAAAGTAAATAAATAGAAAAAAAAGCTTTGTTTTCTCCTCAGTAGACCACTGTCACAAATGAGACTCCCATGGTTCTTTCTGCTCGCCACCAGAGGGATCTCTCTCCCGAAGGAAAACATGCTTAACCTTTGGGTAAGAGTTTAAATCGATGACATTCTCATCTATTCCAACACCTTTGAGGAACCAGTGCAACATGTAAGGACAGTATTACAATGACTCACTGATGACTCACTTACGTGCCAAAGCAGAGTGAATTTCACCAGACTACCACATTATTTTTGGGCTACATCATCAGTCAGGAGGGAGTCGCTATGGACGAGAAGAAAGTCAAAGCTGTTCTAGTCGTTACTTACTTACTACACAGGCCAAAACCGGCAATTTTTAAGGAATTCCAAAGATTTTTGGGATTTCCTAATTACTACGACGATTAATCAGAAGTTTCAGTTTGGTGGCTTCTCCCTTAACCTCTAGAGCCCCTTTCACACATAGATTCCGGAAAATACACGGATTATGTGACCCGGCATTTGTCCCGGGATTGTTTGATTTCGGTTCATTCACACTGCCAGTGATTTGCCGGGATCTGTGAGTGCGTTCACACACAATCCGTAAAGATCCAGAAAGACACATGACGTCAGGATGAGACATGTAACGTACATGTCGAAAACATGTACACCCGCATACCGTTCCACAAAGCTGGTGAACGATCTCAGCTTCAGCGCGGATAGAGAGGAGCTCCTGGTCTCTGCTTCTTTCCAGTTTGGACATTTGTTCGTCCTTTCTTTGTTGATGACAAACACAAACTGTCTTCTAGAGCAACAGAGTTCGAAGCGATGGCACGAGTGTCATCACTATGACACACCCCTTACGGCATTGGTCCTGGCTTTTGTTCACACAGCGCGCCGTTCTGGGACTGATCTGGAAATGTTACTAGGTCCCCAACCCGCCATCGATGCCGATATCAATCCCGGGTTATGTTTACGTTCACACAGAAGGCGTTCTGGCAATTTCCCGGCAATTTCCCAGGATCAATGCGCAGTGTGAATAGGGCTTTAAAGGAATTCCAAAGATTTTTGGGATTTCCTAATTTCTACCGACACTTAATCAGGAATTTCAGTTTGGTGGCTTCTCCCTTAAAAGGAGCAGTATGCAAGATTGTGGACAAAACTGGTACTGCAATCACTTTCAAATTAGGGTGTATCCCCGCCTTACCCCATGACTCGAGGTTGCCAGATATGCTGCAGGATCCAGCAGGAATGTAGGCTACTACAAGATGCTCCAATGGGCAAGTGATGAGTTCTACACAGTGAGTTTTTTTCTGTTGATTTTTTATTTCAGACTTTGTAATAAAGTACTTTAGATTCATATTGATTTACATCATTTCTTAATGCCTAGTGAAATATCATTAATATTGATTCTATGAACTCTTTGACTAAGAGAAATTCATCACATCCTGCATGGTCACCTGCAGCTCAGGAGGCTTTTGCAGAACTTCAGTCACGTTTCACATCTGCTCCCATCCTCCATTACCCTGATCTGGACCTCCTGTTTATTGTTGAGGTGGACGCTTCAAATATGGGCATTGGAGCCATCCTCTCCCAGCGGACGGTTCCCCACCTAAGCTCTATCCTTGCGCCTATTTTTTCTGCAAACTCAATCCAGCCGATTTGATTTGATTTCACCGTTTCTTTCTTTACACGGTTTGATTTCACTGTTACCTATCATCCCGGTTCAAAGAACACCAAAGCAGACGCCTTATCACAACAATACGACTGTTTAACTCCCATTAAGCCCACAGAAATCCTTCTTCCAGAGTCATTCATCGTGGCCTCGGTTCAGCGGGACATCATGACAGAACTTTTGTACCTCAGGATCTCTTTAAGAAAGTATTAGAGCAAGTTCATTCCTCGCTCAGCTCCAGTCATCCTGGAATTTCTGCCACTTTTCACCTTCTTCAGAACAGCTTCTGGTGGCCAACCATGCGGGCAGACACAGATAAAATGTATCCACGAATGCATCACCTGTAACACAAGCAAGCATCCCAGACAATTACCCTCTGGATTACTGCATCCATTTCCAGTTCCTCACCGACCATGGTTCCATCTTGCCATAGACTTTTTTACTGATCTCCCCAAATCCAATGGTAATACCACAATACTCACTTGACTTGACTCACTATCAAGTCAAGTCAAGTCATCTTTATTTATATATATACAGATTGTATCAAAGCAGCTTTACAGTGAAAACATGAAAATAATACAACACAGATCAATAATATTGTTGAATATTAAATGTCCCCAACTAAGCAAGCCAAAAGCCAAGGCAACAGTGGCAAGGAACCAAAACTCCATCAGGTGACAGAATGGAGAAAGAACCTTGGGAGAAACCAGGCTCATTCGGGAGCCAGTTCTCTCTGGCCAACAAAGGAACAGTGTGTGGTTTGGGTAGCATTACAAGACAAATTGGATTGAAACATTAAGAGTATTAGTCAATTTCCATCTGTTTGGAAGTCAGAGTAAACACGTCGGAATGGAGATAAGTTGTTAAGGATCAATGCCGATAGCTGTCGTGAACCCAAGAATGGGTGTGGGAAGGGACCCACATACCTGGGACTGAGGAACCGGGTGATTGTCACTGTCATAGATCGCTTCTCCAAGGCCTGTCGTTTAATTCCATTGCCCAAGCTGCCCACAGCATCTAAGACAGCTGAACTCATGTGCAACTTTGTGTTTCGCTTCTATGGCCTCCCTTAGGACACCTTGTCGGGTCAAGGCTCTCAATTCACATCTAGAGTATGGTCAGCATTCTTCCAACAACTCTAACTTGACGTCAAAATTAGCCTTGCTTCAGGATATCACCCTCAATCTAATGGTCAAACAGAGTGTCTCAACCAGGAAATCACCTGGTTCTTTAGGTCCTATTGCAATCAGAATCAAACAGATTGGAGCTCGATACCTAATGTGGGCAGAGTATGCACAGAACTCACTTCAAAAGCCCTCCACCGGACTAACTCTATTCCAATGTGCAATGGGGTTCCAACCTCCTCTACTTCCATGGTCAGGGGAACCTACCGACGTATCCTCTGCCAATGAGAGGTGAGAAGAGAAGCGATGACATCTGGAATCAGGCTCACACGCACTTGCTACATGCTGTCAGGAGACAAAAGATGCAGGCCGATTGTCACAGTCGCTCCAATCCTTAATATTCTCCAGGTCAATGGGTCTGGGTATCCACCCGAGACCTTCGCCTCTGACTTCCATGCAAAAAACTCAGTCCCAGGTATGTGGGTCCCTTCCAACTTGTTAAAAAGATTACACCAGTTTCTTTTCGTTTGGCATTGCCTTCTAATTATCGTATCCCTCACACTTTTCAAACCTGTTGGTTATCCGAGAGGTGCATACCAGGTTTGAGATCTACTTGATTCCAGATGCCGGGGTAGGCTCCTCCAATATCTGGTGGATTGGGAGAGGTACAGACTGGAGGAGCGATCCTAAATTAATGCAGAGGACATACTCGACCCCACACTCGTGAAAAAAGCATGATACAATCACAAATTGAGATGCCAATAAATGTTAATTTAATTTAGAAAATGAAACATGGATTTTGGATCCTTTAACCCAATAGAACACAACAGTAACAACCTCTTTATCAGCAGCTCTGAAGTGTTCAATCATTTAAATCAATTTCTTAAAAAGAATTCTTCAAAGCCAATAACCAAACAAACCAGCGCCAATATGAATTAAAACATTAAAAATGTGATAATGCATATAATATTAGGGATACAGTAATGTATTCTGAGTATTTGTCTATGTTGACTTGTTCTAAAATAGCGTATTATATACAGTATAGGCTATTTATTTACTTTTAAGCACGAAAACTGCTCATTTGGACAGTCTATGAAATGCCACTGTTGCACAGCCTGTGTGTGTGTGATTTTTGTGACTGGATGTCACGAGTGTTGAGTGTCACGGGGAAGGGTACACAAGACAAGACCCTTGGGCTCAATGAGGCCACATTTAAACGGCCTGTCCTGAGTAGGGCAGTCAACCTCCAGACTGCAGTAAATCCATGTAAAGCCTCTAACAAAAACCCTTTGTCCTTTAATCTGCCACACTGAGCAGAGCTCTTCTGCTTATTAACAAAAGAAACCTAATTTAGTTGAATTAACGTACAGTTTCCCCAATGGAGAAACATCTAAGAACATTTAAAGACTGAGAAACGAGTCACGGATGGGGCCCTTTTGTGAGGCAACAGCCTTAATGGATGAAGATCCTAAAACTACATCTTTCAATCTGTTTCTTTTGAGTTTAGTCAAATACACAATTTAAATAAAAAACAGTGAATTGTTTGAGACTTAACAGATGACACAATTACATCATTTAATGACTAGGACATTGATGGCAGGGATTGAATCCCCTCTTTTAGAGGCTCTGGATGAGAGGAAGGGTGAAAAGGACTGGAGAGTGTGTGTATTGTTCATCTAATAGCCACCTGTCCACTTCACTGATGTTAGCAAACAAACAGCATGCAGCTGAGGCCCCAGTATCAAACACACTACTATAAAACAGTACAGCCTCTAAAATTGATGGCCTATAACAAAGTAATGATGTCTTTAGGCTTTTGTGAAGTCCTTATGAGTTTGTAAGTGCGTTTGAGTCCCTTTAAGGCAAGTCGGTTCACTCAGAGGCCATCTTGTAATGTCTCCAGGCAGCTGTTTCCCATGAGCTAACTAATGCAGCTCTATCGACTTGAATGGGGAAAGACCAACATGTATTGTCAAGGTTATGTTTTGATAACATGATGGCAATAGAATCTGACAACAACCACTGTATCATGATTATATATATATATATATATATATATATATATATATATATATATATATATATATATATATATATATATAGCTAAAATCATGTTAAAAACTGCTTATTTGGGCTGATTCATTTAATGTTTATGTACATTCTATGGTTATCAAACTATAGCAAAAAGGCAACTGGAACTTTGAACTGAATTTTTTTTTAACAAAACAGAAGTGTGCTTAATTGTGCTAAATCTACACTTGTAGTTGTGTACTTGCATAGTAGATTATGATATTAATGACATAAAGGTCACTTAAAGCTGCTGTAAGCTATGTCATGAGTTGTTTATGCTTACTGGGAAACGCAAAGCTAACGTTATCTTGCTATTATTGCATCCTTGTATGGGAGCTAAAGTTGTAAAGCTACACTGTGTAACTCTTTTAGTTTATTCTTAGCTAAAACACTTAGTTCTTTCAAAAATATATGTGCTCATTAATGTATATTTACTTCGTTCAAGTAATAAAATATTCTCATAAGTGTATAATATGCCATTGAAAATACATACGGGTAAGGGGTTCTAATGTCGTTCACCATGTTGCCCCACCATCTTGAAAGTACATTAGCCAAAGAGGGACATACTCGTTAATTCAAGCTTCGCCTTTCGCGTTTACATTTGAGTTAACACTCATGGACGAGGTTGAACTGGAAGCCATGTTGATCTTGGACTACATTGGCCACCGTAGGAGTTAAAACGAAATTGGAATTGAGAGGAACAGAAACTAATATTCACTGGATGGTCATATACCTTTTCACTGCTAGATGGGGGTAAAAATCACACAGTGTAGCTTTAACCTCAGGTGGTGAAACGTTTAATCGTGTTTTTCTGGTAATGTTTCTCTTTTCTGCATTCTGTTCTGCATTATATGAAAGCATTTGTCTAAACTGGCGGCATTACACCTTGAATGAAGGATCAGTAAAACTACAGGGGGAGGGGACGGGATGAGGAGGAAGGAGGGTCTAGCTAGCCTCCATTTTGTTTGACAATACTTCGAACCCGAAATCGCTTAGAGCACCTTTAAGTGCCCTCAAAGAGAGTGCCTTTTCATGACTGTTTCTTTACACAATTATACACTTAGATAAAATTTTTGTTTACACTTTATTTTAGTGACCTTGTTACAGTGTAGTTATACATTCCAGCAGTGTTGGGGAGTAGATAACTGCAAGTAACAATCAACAAAAACAGTAGCTTTTCCAGTAGCGAATTACTTTTTTCAGCAAGAAGTTTTGATGAGCCTGCAATGAATTGAATTGTCTTATTTTGATTAAATCACAAACTAAAAGCATGCGTTTCAACAATCTGTTATATCACACATCTTACGGCTTTACAGTTTAATGTAAAGAGATCGTCCAATGATTATGTAAAGGATATACAGTTCATTTGAGAGTTCACCTAAATCGATTAGTAAAGTTTACACTTTTGTAATTTATGCAGGTTGTCGCTCTGTGCATCAAAGACTTTAGAACTTGATTAATAGCAATTTTAAATTGATTAATTGTCCTGCTTTATTACACTCTATATCAAATTCTGATTTTATGATGTCCCGTCATAGTTTAACTTTCCCGCCACAGTTTTATAATGAACCTAAAAGATCACCAGCGTTGTGTATTGAGCTGTGGCTTTGGTAAAGCATCTGTCATTTGACAAGCAGCATTCACGTAAATATCTAGGACATTGCCTGTTTATATGGCCATGCGAGGAACGCTTAACAAACAGTATGAAATGACTGTGGCACACCCATGTTTGTCGACCCAAATCGTTTCCACATTTTTAATGGCTTGAATCATGCTCTTATATGCCTTACCACAACAAAGATTAAAAACCAAGACAATTCATCTCCTCCTCACCACAAGACTCTATTCAGTGGCATGCTGTTTACAATTCATTCAGACCTATTCCAGGAATCTTCCGGGACAGAGATGCATCTCTCCAGGCCTAGCATGTGCTCGGAGTCAGATTTGCCGTGGATATCATGTCCAAGAGTGAACCCAAGTGGGAGCCTTTATTAAACTCCGTCCCAGTCTGTGTTCAGCTTATCTCTGTTTGCTCCATGTGATGAATAATTGAACAGCACTTGTGTCACAGTCTATCCCGGTATGAGCGTTCTATCACACTGAACGTACCCTTCTCTAGTCAAAAGCAATCTAAAGATCAAGGCTAAAATGTGCAACTGCATATCTGTCTGATTCCCCACCGTAGAGTGCAACATCTAACTGTAACGTGACTGTAAAGGCCCTGATATTCTCTCAGCGAAGTTCTTTTAGTCCTTTAAACCAAACAGATTTACAGTATTAAAGGGGCGGGGGACTCTTCTCTGTCCCCTGAACGAACCGGTTGACTTTCTGAGTCTATGAAACCACTTCCTTTAGAAAAAGGCAGAGGGCTCAGATTGGTTAAAACTTAACAGCTGATCACACTTAACAGCACTTGCGAGTTATCAGGCCAATTCTATGGGGAAAAAAAGACTAACCTTTTTCCCTCTCAGAATAGTTTATCTCACAATTCTGACTTTATATCATGCATTTCTGACTTTATATCATGCAATTCTGACTTTATATCATGCACTTCTGACTTTATAACACGCAATTGCGACTTTATATCACGCAACTGTGACTTTATATCCTGCAATTTGTGACTTTATATCACGCAATTCTGATTTTATATCATGTATTTCTGACTTTATAACACGCAATTGCGACTTTATATCACGCAATTCTGACTTTATATCACGCAATTCTGACTTTATATCACGCAATTCTGACTTTATATCTAGCAATTCTAAGAAATAAAGTCAGAATTGCGAGATGTAAACTCTCAATTGTGAGAAAAAAAGTCGCAATTACCTTTTTTATTTTCCATTCTGTGGCGGAAACAAACTTCCATTGTTCCCGGCTTACAGTGGAATCCAAAATGAGCCCAAACGTCGGCTTTTAATGTTGGTGGTGCAGCCTTGAATCAGGCTTGAACGGAGTGCAGCTGCTGTCCATCATTGCGCTGTTTTTCCAAAGCGCGACTTGTACAACGCTGAACGCTCTCACTAGAGTGTACCCCACAGCGCCGCCACTGGCCTGGATGGCTGAATCGATTCATAGGATTTGATGAATCGATATTGAATTGAGAAGCAAAAAATTGTAATGCATTGATGAATCAATATTTTAACCCAGCCCTAGAATCCGGCATTGAATTTGTGGAGATTCTGGAAGCTGTCTTCCGTAAAATGCGCAGCACAGAGAGCTAAATCACGATCGTCATTTTCAGGAACATTATCAAACATAAATTGTATCCATTGTTGACGAAGTACAGCGTCCGTGGGAGGCTCGAACACAGAAGACCTGACAGCTGGATGAACACAACACACTCGACGAGCCGCAGAAATATGCGCATGCCCTTTTTTGCATTTTCCGAGGGAGGGGTTGATGCAAATGTATGGGTTAGTGATGTCTAAAACCCAGTGCAATCTAAAACCCAATCGAGTCGTTTCTGTAGGCATTAAACTTCCTGATTTTTAAAAGACGATATCTCTGCTTACACTGAACTTTCAGCATTGCAACTTTGTTCATGCACCAACAGCAACATTAAATGGAGCATAGCCTATATTTGCACTAAAGCCGCCTTCAGTGCCCGTCTCTATAGCAAAAACACGCCTGCCACGGAACAGCTACAGTGGCGTAGAGTCGTCGAGACGTGTAGTTCATGAAAGAGCTTTTGATGCTCTCAGACCCGAGTTCGAATCCGCCTTTTGCCACACATATGAGATGTAAAATGTATAAACTAACATGAATGTTTCTAGCGTTATATTTTGCCAATGAACTAAAAAAACGAAACCATGATATTGCTTTTTGCCTTCATAAAACAGTCTTTAATAGACTTTAAAGGGCAACTCCACCCATTTGCATTAAGCTTTCCATTGTTAGAAACCCAGTTATACTATTGAATGGTCATGCAACACTTTATCATTTTCCCCTGAGACGAGAGAAATCTGCTATTTATCTTTTTCACTTCCTCCAACAATGACGCAAAAATCGTCATTTTACGTCATTGTTGGCGGAAGTGTAAGAGAGGGCGATTTCAGTAAAAAACTACAAGCCCGAGTCCCCACCCTTTCAAACCCGCCAATAGGGGGTTGGACCTATTGCGCTAACAGACCTATCACAGATCAGTGCCAATGCGTTTGATTTCACTGGCAGAAACGTTTTGAAAATGTGAACGAAACTACTGAATACGCTGACGGATGCGTTATGGAGGATTGGGATTAACATTACACATCTTTTTTGGACGCTAAGCTAGCAGGCTCTTGTTCTGTGGAGAAAGCTGAGTAGTAGGGGTTACCGTCCTCTTTTTCCTGGACATGTCCGGCCGTCGATGTCCGGGATTCAGCTTTTAATTTCTGAAGTCGCCATTCATTGTTTACATGTAAGTTACAGCTTTTGTTTCAATCTAACTCAATTCCTTATGATTGGTGAATCTGACTGTTGAGTTTACATGAACGCCAAACAAGTGATCGGTTCGATGCGTTTTAACATTGCTAAGAAAATTCCTGCTCCTCCGTGAGAGATACGAGACCGGTAACTTACGTCTTAGGTGCCGCTCATCGGTAATCACGCACCGGCCTCGCGCGTCTATCCACACAGCCGGCACTCATCCCGGTTCGACACAGTAAACCTGGCTCGTCTCGCGCCGTCATACATACAGCTCGCACTCGTTCCGCTTGCCACAGTAAACATGATGAATGACGACTGTAGAACGCAAAAGCCGAATTGCGGACATTTTGGGCGATCTCGAAACACATTTTCGGACAGACTCATCACGGAGAATCACTAGTAGACTGTTGTTTACATACTGCGAGGTTAGCGGTAGGCGTGGCCTCCTAGGGCAGCGAAGCAAATGAATTCTGGGAGTTGATGTTTTTCATTCACATAAGCCAAAAATACATTTTCTGTATTTTCTCAGTCTAGAAAGCTCCAAATTAAAAAATAATTTCACATTTCTTCTACATAAATGACCCATTTTAAATACACATTCATCTTTCCAGAGGTGGAATTGCCCTTTAAGAATAGGCATTCTGTTTGTGCTGGGTGTTTTGGAGAAACGTGTGCACTTTGCTCACGCGAACACGGAGCAGTTTTTCCTGTGAGTGAGACTGGAAAACCCGTAGTGGATGTAATCGGACTGATAACAGAACGTTTAGAGTGCAGAGAGGAATTGGCTTTGACTCCAGTCCTGGTTTTGCGTCCGCGCCGTTAGGAGCTCAACATCTGTCTCATGTGCACGATCGTTCTAGACTAGATTAGAGGATATTTTAACTAATATGCGGTAAAACTAGTCGATCACGAGTGGCTCAACTGGTGGATTTATAGATAAACTTATCTTTCAGATATTTTGCTGACTGGCATAACACTTCAGCGTGAGAAATCGGGGGTGTGGCGTGAGAGCGTAAGAATTAGCTCAATTGCGTGAGTCTCACACTCAATGCGTGAGAGTTGGCAGCCCTATTGGGGCCTTTAATCAACATGCATGCGAATTCAACATCACAAGATTAAAAAAATGATTTAGAAGCTACTACGTCATGTACTGAAGACAAAAGACTTACTCTATGTGTATGGATGGGGAATCACAAGAAATGTCACGATTCTGATTCCTATTAATGATTGTGGTTCATTAACAATTCCATTAATTATACTTTTAGTTCTTTTAGTCGAGGAAACTATATACTAAACTAAGATGCTAAACTAAAATCTGTATTTTTCATTTAACATTTTAACGTGTTTATTTTATTATTTGACTATTATTCATTTTTTTTGTATATTTAAACTTTATCAAGAAATTGTATTAAAACTGAAAATATAAAATTCAAATATGAATTCAAACTCAATGACACAAGTAATTATTGAATCACTAATAGAAGCGAACTTCATAAAAAAAGTGTTTCCTTCAGTTAAAAAATATCCCTAACCCTAGAGATCATTCCAGTTTTTCACGGGTGTTTTTTAAAGGCCTTGATCTCAAAGCACAGACGCACGTGCTGACAGGCCGCTTCACGGGTTATCAAGACCCTGCTTTCAAACAAAGCAAAACTTTCCTTCTGGCCAAAATAATGTCTTCCTGTCAGTCTACATCCTTGTAAACATTCTCATCCACGCAGGATACTCTCTCTCTCAAACAATCAAGTCCTTGTCACACACATTTACTGCAACTCATGTTTACCGCAATACCAATTCTGAAGAGAATCTCTCTCACAGAGCTGTGTCAAACTCTCTCTCTCGTGTGTGTGTGTGTGTGTGTGTGTGTGTGTGTGTGTGTGTGTGTGTGTGTGTGTGTGTGTGTGTGTGTGTGTGTGTGTGTGTGTGTGTAACACTCTACGCAAATCTTGGAAAATATATCGCCATTGCTTGTATTTTTTAGATTATTTTTTTGATTTTTAGATTATTTTAGATTTCATTTAAAAATAGATTTAAATATTTTAAATGTACTTTAAAGTAAAACTTTAAACTTAAACTATTTTAAATAAGCACCTTTTAAAGATGTACTTAAGTGTGTTATAGTCATGAAAGGTATTCTCTTTAAATACACTAAGTGTCCTTTTATTTCATAAAAATGGCATAAACTGCAGTTATTTACAAGTATGCTTTTAGGATTTGAAGAGCACATTCAATACAATTAAGTAAACTTCTTTTTCTTAAAAGGGAAAGGATGTTCTCATCTCAAGCCTGCATGAACTAGACGGAAGAACTGAAGAAGACTGCTACTACTTCACTAATCGATGTTTTTTTTTCCACCTGGCAGATGATTTAACGCAAATAAATAAATCCCATAGACGTACACTGAGCAAGGAACCCGAGCCATATATACAGACCAAAATATCTTGCAGGAGAGCCAGTCAACAACACCCTAGCGACTGCCCACAACACCCTAGCAACCACATAGCAATGCACTGGCAACCACCCACAACACTGTGACAGTGATTTTGGTACAGGCAAACAAAAATCTATGTATATGTTACAAGAAGCTTAAATATCAAGACCTAGTATCCAGATAATTTTGGATCCTGCACAATCCTGCACTTTTTAAATCACTCACCTACGTGGTTTGATTTAATGTCAATGTAGACAGCTGGCCAAGCAGGCAGGAGACGTCAAGTCAGTTCATTATACATTGAGATGGAGCCAGTGCTTTGAGAGGATTTCTTTCTGGCACTGCTGGTGTTGTGGTGTGGCTACAAGCGCTGAGTTATAACATCCCCTGAGAGGCTGTGTAGGGGTTAAGTGGCTCAATCAAGGGCGCAACAGATGTACTTTTCAGCAGGACTCTTTGAACTTGCACGTTTAATATTTTATTATTCCAATGGGCCACCGTGTCAATGTTCAGGAATAAAGGCAGAAGCACTCCTGGAAATATGTCAAAAGCACTGCACTGCCGCTACATCAATGAAACCTGTGATTGGTGGATAAATGTATACATTTGTATTTTACAGCATTATATATCATTAGTCAATCACAACGAAATAAAGCCGCAACACAATGGAAATGCTACCGACCACTAGAGGGCTCTCGGAGCGTGTTAAAGTTAGTTTTCCTTGCCGTCTAAAAAATATATCAACACCACGATTAGATTTAACAGTATGTACCATTGTACATCAACATTATTACTTCAAAATGACCTACGTGCATTATATCTTTGATGCGCTTCCACATCGCATGATCCCTAAAGGGAACGTCTGCCCAATCCTCCAAGTTGTTAGAACGTATAATTTGTTTTAATTAAAATGACTTTAACACTCAAAAACAGACATGTTTAAAATCCAAAGCTTGATTATATTGGGAGTAGACTGACTTACTACAGCTGATTTTTTTCCCAATACCCTTCATTTATTTACTGTATTTACTATGTACTTTTATCATGTTTCAAAAGTTCTAGTTTCTATTAACCAGACTGACTTACAACAGGTAAAATTGTGCCAATAGCTCCCTGCATGCACAGTACAAAATTTTTTTATATATATATAAAAACATTAGGACTGAGCAATTCACCTAAAGGTTTTTTTTTATGTCCCAAAGATGGTAGATTCCCAGTAACCAGCCTGACTTATTACGGGTAAAACTGTGCCAATACCTGTTCCTGTAATTCTGCAAATCACCAAATGCGTTTTCTTCTTTTTTTCAAATTATAATAAATTATATGTTTTACCGCCACCTACCGTATAAGATGATGATCGCACTCCGGCTATATCAGCACATCATCTTATACGGTAGGTGGCGGTAATACTTTCCTAAGCGGTGAGCAGCTGGTAACAAGAAGTACTCGAAGAAGAATGTCGTCATCTCAGTTCTCGCGCATGCGCCCATAAGGAAGTAATGGAATAGTCGAATAAAGTCGTTATTTATGTTTTTTCGCACAAAAAGTAGTCTCGTCACTTGATAAACTTATAATTGAGCCACTGTAGGCACATGGAATTTTTAATCATTTTCTTTAATGTCTTTATGGGCCGTCAAGAGCCAGTCCCTTAGGCAGTCTATGGAGGAGTGATCCAGCTCTCAGATTTAATCAAAAATATCTTTATTTGTGTTCCGAAGATGAACGAAGGTCTTACGGGGTTGATACAGCATGGGGGTGAGTAATTAATTACTTAATTTTCATTTTTGGGTGAACTAACCCTTTAAGATGACCAACTATAGAGCAATGGCAAGGAAATCTAACTTTACAGCGCTCCGAGAGCCCTCTAGTGGTCAGAAGCATTTACGTTGTGCTGCCACTTTATTTTGTTGTGTTGTAGATTTTCCGTTGTGTTATGGCTCATTTCCGTTGTGTTGTGAATTTGTGTTTGCTTTTTAAATTTCGTTGTGTTGTGCACTACTGAGCCACCGTAGTTTTCACTGTTCCCGTTTCCCTGTGTTCACTGTCATTGCAAGTTGACTTAGTTTCCTAGTGTGTGCCAGTTTGTTCCCTTAGGTACTGATTACGTATCACCTGTTGTTCATTTAGCTACCTCAGTATCTCTTCTTGTGCATTTAAGCTCTTTGTTCTCTTCAGTGTTTAGATCTTGCGTTAATGTTGCATGTTCAGTTAGTGTTTATTATTCTGTTCCTGTATTCTCCTGAGAATCAGTTAATTTAAAAATGTGTGTGTGTGTATATATATTAGGGGTGGTTAATCTGTCTGATTTCCCGATTCGATTCGATAACGATTATTGAAGTCCCGATTCGATTACAGTCGATTTTCGATTATTAACGATTCTCGATTAGCGATTATTGATTTTCCATTTTACAACAGTAAACAAAAATACACTAGACCAACATATGATTATATTAGCAGCAGCAGCAGCAGCAGCAGCATCATTTTGGTATTAATTGCACTTTTTATTTGTTTGATATTCAATGAAAATGTAATGATGAATGGTGAAGACATGCAAACATGCTTGTTGTCTACTACTTAGGCAACCCATTATCTTTAAATAATTTTTTGAACAATTGTGTTGCATTATAATGCAAAGGCACCTGGTTCTATTAATTGACAGCATTAAAATGCATTTTGTGATTTCCTTCAATTGAAAATCGTTGAAGCAAGTTTGTGGGGCTTGAAGGGCACCCAATTCAGAGAATCACCCAGAAATTCAATAGAACAGCATTTATCTGAAATAGAAAGCTTTTGTAACATTAAACAATACAGTTTAAAAGTTTGGAGTCGGTAAGAATTTTTCTTACATTTTTTGGGAGAAAGAAAAAAGAAATCTATACTTTTATTCATCAAGGATAAATTAAATTAAGTTGATCAAAAGTTACAGTGAAGACATTTATAATGTTACAAATCGATTATCTGAATCTTTTGTGTGTGTGACTATAAATACTTTCCTTTAAATGTACAAAGTAATGACCCATAAAGAATTAACGTACAATATATTTTATTAGCATTCCAAAGAACCAACAGGAAAATAAACGTGTGCCTGAACTAGGAGCATAACTTTAACTTACTTGTAGTACATTAATATTATAACGACCGTTACAGCCGAGTGTTTTTCCTCCTCTGGCTGGAAACGCGTCATATGGCTTGTCATATTTGTCGTGTTTCCGTCGTTAGTTTTATTCTACAAAGCTTACAACTAGCGTGGCTCTTGCCCAGTTCCTTTCCCTCTTCAACTTCAGAAGCCAAAATATTTCCACACGTCAGCTTTTAACCTAACAAGGAGGGTGTTTGGATCTTGCGCGCCATCGCATCTCTGTTATGTGCACGCGTCAGACGGTCCGGTCACTGCACTTCCGTCTTTCGCGTTCCGTCAATATTACGTTTTTATAAATATATATATAATTTTTTTTTTTTTTTGGAAAATCGATTTTGGGATATTTGTGAATCGATTCAGGATCGTCCACATCCGCATCGCGATGCATCGAGAATCGATTTTTTTCCCACCCCTAATATATATATATATATATATATATATATATATATATTAATTCTCCGTCATAGTGTTTACAGACCAGCAAAACGTGACAGCTGTGTTCAGAATGAAATAATCAAGCTCATGAAACGGCACACACCTGTCTGCAGATGAATTGGCTCCAAATAAATCTCAGCTGTTTATCTTGTTTGCTGCTACTACAAGATCCATGGACCACAAAAAGCTTATAAAGTATCAAGAGGATCTTGTGTTTAAAGGTATAGCTCAGACAAGGGCTACAAAAACATTTCCAAGATATTAGATATACCATGGGTCTCACCTCAGGGCGAAACTGATTTCTCAAATTACAACATGTTTCTGTATCACCATCTTTGCTGTTCATGGAACAACTTTTCAATCAACCAATCAGATTTGAGGGACAAGTTTACATTTTATGTTAAGTTTAGGCTTACAACCAGGGTTCGGTGCCTCTGCATCAGTACTGTCAACGGATTCTCATCCTCAGGGCGTCATCTAACTGACACTTTTGACAATGCGTCTAAATCTGACGCACATGGCAATCTGTAGTGTCAGTTAGATATACATAGTTCCCACAGGCGAATTAATGTGACCTCGTGACCTCCCCAGAGACGCCATCTTTGAGGGCAAAACCGCTGTGTCACCATAGGTGATTACAAAGGTTTATAAGAGAATGTCTTTTACAAACAAATATTTGTTTCTGTTTATATTGTTATGCAAATCATGAAAAGACAAAGTGAAATAGATTATAAAGAGACAATTAAAACAAGACAGAGAGGTACAATGCGAAAAATTCATTCATAAATGGTGTGGATCCGTATGCAGTAACGAAGGAAGCACTAAGCAAAGATTATGCAGCTTTGATTATCGGGTATCGGTGAGGAGTTTTTACACATGTGAGCATATCCGAGCCTGGAAATCACTGGAGGCGTACGATCAGATTGACGTGGGGTTGGTTTGGTGACGTTTGCTGGTGACGTTGAGTGCAATCAATGGAGTCATCATAGCGAAGTAGCATGATGCTAATCTGTCTATTAAAAAGCCATAGCCTGCACAACTTAATTCCTACGTTCCCCTTAAAACAGTCACCGGTGCTTTCTGTAATATGCATGTACTTGCGGGCGTCATGGTTCGGTGCATGAATATAAAAATAAATAACTCGCGTGCAATTTAATTAATGTAATGCGGAACTACATTATATGCGGGTTCTTTAGGGACATAATCTGAGATTGCAAATGCTGGGATAGGAGATCAAACAGTGGAAACAGTGTTTTGTATGTTTTTAATACCTCGTCATTTTGTTCATACAAGACATTATTCAAACTGCAATGTGTTAACTTATATTTGTTTACACTCGCAATAAAACACAACATTGTGCTTTTGTCAAACAAATTCTTGCGTGCTTTGAGTGAGTTTCTTTCCTGTTTATCCTCGCCAGCCATAATCTCTGTCGTTGTTCGGACAAAAGCTTAGTCTTCTCACATCCATGGAGTCTAATGACGGGTATAGTGTAAAATCCCGATTTAACTAAACCTCCGGCACGATTTTATCATCCATTGACCCAGCAGGAGATGACCATTTTCACTTTATAGCACGAAACTCATTTCACTTCATTCAACTCGTATAGCTTCTTCTAATGTTTTGCCCTCAGCAATGGCGGCGGGTCGGCAAATGCCCGTATGTTGTGACGTCATGTGTGAACTATGTATAGGGGTAGGGTTAGGGGTAGGGTCTGGGGTAGGGTTAGACCACTAGGAGGCGTGTCTAAAGAGTGCCATGTGCATTGGATGTTGACGCATGGTCAAAAGCGTCAGTTAGATGATGCCTTGGGATTAGAACAGGCTGGTACTATTCACCTATTCCCTCTGGTTTTAGGGGTAATGTATTGGTAGGGGTTATAAGGCTAAGGATAGGGTTCAAACTAAATTTTCAGACAGGAATCTTGTTCCAGGATCAACAAAATATGATGACCCAGGAACAGGTCTTACTTGGCAGTCATCAACAAGTAGAGAAAGTATGGCACAACAGTGACATTATCAAGAACAGGGCGTCCCTCCAAAATTGACAAGAATACAAAGTGAAAACTGGTCAGGGAGGCTGCAAAGAGGCCGACAGCAACATTAAAAGAGTTGAAGCTCTTTCTGGCAAGAACCGGTTGTTACAGCTCTCTCCCATATTCTCCACCTATCTCCCTTTTCTGACTAAATAAAACATCCAAGCCCAGATAAACTTTGCAAAAACTTATATTCAGTCTCCCAAAACAATTTGGAAAAATGTGTTAGGGTCTTGTGAGACCAACATTCCATCCAAAAACTGTAAAAGGTATAGTTGTGGCACAAAAACCCATCACATCAGCAGAAGAACAGTAAACCCACGGTGAAGCATGCGATGGATCATGCTTTTCTTTAGCTTCGAACTAGTGAAGGTGGAGGGAATCAAGAATAGCTCCAAGTACCAGTCGATTCTGGCACAGAACCTTCTGGCGTCTGCTAGAAAATAAAGAGAACTTTCACCTTTCAGCATGACAATGATCCAAAACACGCATCTAAATCCACAAAAGAATGGCTTCAGCAAAGAAGGATGAATGTTTTGGAAAAGAGCCCAGGCTTGGATCTGTGAGGGACCTGAGGTGTGCCGTGGCCCAGGAGATGCTCTCGCCGTTTAACAGGTCTGGAACGTTTTTCAAAGAATAGTGAGAAAATATTCCCAAGTCAAAATGTGCAAAGCTGAATAAAATCAAACCAGTAAAATCTAAAGGGTGCTTCAACTAAGTATTAGTTCAGGGGGGTGAACACTTTTGCCGTTAGTTATTCCACGTTTTAAAATTTTTTCTCTCTGAAATGTGTAACTGTCTTTTTCAGTTTATATTCACTGTAAATGTGAGAGGTAAAATGGGATCACTAAGGAATCCCAAATGGGTGGCTGATCTGAGAAATGAATACTTCTCCTGTATCACATGCAAACATATTTTTGGCGTATTTTCACTGCATTGTTCGGCTCACCTAAATAGTACAACCTCAGTTGAGGTTCCAAGCGCCAATACCACCAATAGTAAAATGTGACGTGTAAACACTGCAAATCACTGATTGGTCAGTGAGAATCGTCACTACCAGTGTTATTGGATTTGTGACACGAGACACCAAACCTGCTAGATTTAAATAGTCAGCAACAGCAACGCAGTATCATTAGTTCACATAATTTTTTTAAACGACTTGCTTAACAACAACAACAAAAAAATTGTGTTGACTGGTCAGTAAATGAGGTGCAGAATCCAGTGTGAGCTGGATGGGGTGACCAGGAATTTAGCAAGTTTTTAGCAACTATAACCAGTCTATAATCCCACCCACTTTGAAGTGGTACTAAACTGAAGTGGAAAAGCAAACCATGCCAAAGAGGGCCAAGCCGTGCCATGCAGTGGAAAAGTGCCATTTGTTTAAGTTCAACTCAACACAGTACTCAACTCAAGTGCCTCAAACAAAATGCATGATGTCTTAAAGTTTCAACGCCGTGGACTTGAGAAACTTTGTTTTCGTATAGCATTTAGTTGCCCCTCTGAATTATTTATTGCTGCAGTATCAGAACTTTTAAACATGGCTTTGTTCCCTGGCGGACCGTTAAAGGAGAAGCTCACTTTTGAAAAAAAAACTTTTGCTGATAATTTACTCACCACCATGTCATCCAAGATGACATCTTTCTCTTTCTTCATCTTTCTTTCTTCAGTCGAAAAGAAATTGAGGTTTTAGATGAAAACATTCCAGGATTTTCTCCATATAATGAACTTCATTGGGAACCAAACAGTTCAAGGTCCAAATGAGAGTTTCAGTGTAGCTTTAAAGGGCTTTAAACAACACCAGACGATGAATAAGGGTCTTATCGAGCGGAAACCATCGGTCATTTCAAAAGTAAATAAAAAAGTTTAAGTTTTATAAGCACAAATGCTCTACTGTTCAAATTCGTTCATCAAAATGAACAAATCTTTTTTTGAGTCATGAATCGAAGGGTCCTAGAACCCTTAATCAGTGTCTGGTGTCGTGCCCTTTGAAGCTGCAATGAAACTCTCATTTGGACCTTGAACCATTTGGTTCCCAATAAAGTCCATTATATGGAGAAAAATTTAATCAAAAACCTTAATTTCTTTTCAACTGAAGAAAGAAAGACGTGGACATCTTGGATGACCAAATGAGTCCAAGGTCCAAATGAGTAAATTATCAGCAAAAGTTTTTTTTTTTTTTTTTAAAGTGAACTACTCTTCTCTAAAGTGAACTAATTTCACACTAGGCTTCCAGAAAAACTGTATAAGTAGGCCAATCAGATTCAGATGTTTGTCTTCTTTGCGAAGGTGTTTTTTGTGCCATATGCACAGTGTTCAGTGAACGGAGTGTGGGCGTGACGTCCGAGGGTGAGACTATTATCATTGTGACAGGAACGTTACTGAAAGGATCAAAAACATGCAGCCAGCTGGAGCTTGAAGCACGCCTTCGCTGGTCCCTGTGTTTTGCACGTCACGCCCATCAGCCTCCAAAAGAGAAGCACATGGAGGAAACAAACCCAGATAGCATGATCATATACTGTAACGCTAGCTGAAGGATCCCAGGAAGGGAGAAAACTGCATTAATTTGACCACAGTTAAAGTCCACAGTACAGGTCCTCATACAGATATGGGAGGGTAGACCACTGTCTTTGGTCGATATCATGTCACAGGATCCTGCTATAGACTGATTACACACACCTCTTGCACACACACTGTCCCGCCGACAGCTCGTATCCTATGGGTGATTAGAGCTCTGTGTGTGTCTGCCAGCTGCTTGGGCAAGAGATTACATATGTTTGCAGCCCTCTGGGACTTCAGTAAATCCACCTGCAGCTCATAGTCTGCTAGACATGTAGTTTATTCTGTATTCTGAAGGTCAGTGGTGCTACTACAATTAGTTAAAACTAGCAAACTCAGATCCGACTGCCAGATGTTTCTTCAAAACACCATCCTTCTCTTCTGAGGTCATCCACGATTGTGAGAACTTGGTCAGTTTGTTATTCACATGGGAACTGAGGACAACATGCTTTGATTTCATTTGATTTAGGCGCTATTGCATGGTGATTATCAAATGCAGGTAATATATACAAAAAGAAGTAATACATTATATTTTCCATATAGTAAATTAAGCCTGTTTTCAGGTCATTAAATTTGTTTTGCATTAGTTTCATTATAATTATTCACATTTGCCTCCAAAGTTGTAAATACTGTAGTGTAAATAATCTCATTGTCATTACCATAACATAGAATTTTTTTTTTCATTCATCAAAGAATCCATAAAAATATGAATCAGCACAACTGTTTTCATCATTGATAATATTCAGAAATGCTTTTTGAGCATCAAATCGACATATTAGAAAGATCATGTGACACTGAAGATGAGTAATGATGCTGAAAATTCAGCGTTGCTTACAGGAATAAATTGCATTTTACAATATATTCATATAGTTAATTTAAATTGTAATAATATTTCACATTATTACTGTTTGTGCTGTATTTCTAATAAAATAAAGGCAGCTTTGATGAGCTATTTAATATTTAAAACATTTTCTTTGAAAGGTATAGTATTTCATACCAAACCTGAATCAATCAACTTCAACCAGTTTTGTGAACTGGATCAACAGACTGAATTATGAGCAAATTTATATGAAAACAATTCCTTTTCATTCTCTTTTGTTTTGATTTTGTTAAATCTAACTTGTTTTGTTCTTTTGATTTCAGAGTGAAATATGACTTTCCTGGCAGTTTGGTGAAAATACTTCCTCCCAGTGTGTTGAATCTGCCTTTCTTGGGGATTATCAGTGGCCTCTGCCTGGGAAGATCCTGTACCTGCCAGCTATGAAACTCTCAAACAGACAGTTAAAAAGAGAAGAGTTGAGAGAAGCAGAGCTTTCAAGAAGCTTTCATCAGATGGAAAAGAGAAATGACACTGAACTAAAAATAGCTAAGCTTAGACAGTAGGTCATCAAACTGAACTTGTACATAAAAGCACCTTGAACATAATCTGTGTGAAACGTTTAACAGAAAGATGTGCTAGTGAGAAGGATGTGATAATGTACTGTCATGGTAAACACTGTCAGTTCCACTGACTTGCTCTTGCTGTTATAAAGGGCCAACCAATGCAGAAACAATGAGCAATATGTCCTCTTAAAGGAGTAGTTCACTTTAAAAAAATGTTTGCTGAAAATGACCTTTCATGCAGTGTGTAATGTAGCTGTATGAGAATGTAAACAGTCTGCAAAGTTATAAAGCTGAAAGTGCGTTATAAATAAAGTTAGTTTATCTCAGGAGAAAGAGTCAACTCTGAACCGCTCAACGAAGTCGTTTCAGATTTTGAATCTAGTTTCACAAAGTTTGCACGTCACGAACTTCAGATTCGCATAATGTCTGCCTACATGGACATGACATCTTGCTGTAGCTCGTTCGTGGATATCATGTCATCAGGACGCTGTGTCCTCCGCTGTGAGAGTAAACTCGTTTTATTTTTTTCCAAAAGGATGAGGCTGTGAAGAATCAGTGGTTAAAAATTCAACACAGGATTTGCAAAACGCTTGCTTTTGAAAGACGGGTCAATACCCGTCCCCAGATTATTTGGACTTACTTACTCCTCAAAATCACAATCTGTAAGTATGTACGTATTGATGTATATATTTTGTTCTGCATATATTTTGTTTTATATGGTGTAGGACTCCTGCTAACTCACATTATTACTGTCTTGAGTAACTGAAATATTTCTGTTAAGCAGCTATGGGCCACTATTACCTAAAACTGTGTTTATTAATGCAGACTGTCGTTCTCACTACTTTGAGTAAAGATAAAATATGGAGCAAGATTTGTTTTACCAACATTTGTTACATCAGTCATTCTTTCAGTTAGCTTGCCTGACAGTTCGCACCGTTATTGATACAGTATTGTGCATTTCAAGCACACGCTGTACGCGGTAGACCAATCACAACAGACTGAGCTGTCTGGCCAATCAGAGCAGAGTAGACCAATTACAACAAACTGAGCTGTTTGGCCAATCAGGAGCAGAGTAGACCAATCACAACATACTGAGCTGTCTGGCCAATCAGAGCAGAGTAGACCAATCACACACGCTGTACGCGGTAGACCAATCAGACCTGTCTGGCCAATCAGAGCAGAGTAGACCAATCACAACATACTGAGCTGTTTGGCCAATCAGAAGCAGAGTAGACCAATCACAACATACTGAGCTGTCTGGCCAATCAGAGCAGAGTAGACCAATTACAACAGACTGAGCTGTTTGGCCAATCAGAGCAGAGTAGACCAATCACAACATACTGAGCTGTCTGGCCAACCAGAGCAGAGTAGACCAATCATAACAGACTGAGGTGTCTGGCCAATCAGAGCAGAGTAGACCAATTACACAACAGACTGAGCTGTTTGGCCAATCAGAGCGGAGTAGACCAATCACAACATACTGAGCTGTCTGGCCAATCAGAGCAGAGTAGACCAATTACAACAGACTGAGGTGTCTGGCCAATCAGAGCAGAGTAGACCAATCACAACAGACTGAGGTGTCTGGCCAATCAGAGCAGAGTAGACCAATCACAACAGACTGATCTGTCTGGCCAATCAGAACGGAGGAAAATTTAGAGAGATTGATTCATCCATCGAGTCGTTTGATAATCATCGAAAACTGTGGTGATGTGCAATGTATATTATGAGAAAATGAAACAGTTTTTTGGCCTTTGACACATGTAAACCTGTTGTAGGAGACTCCAAAACAACATTAGGAGATTTTAAAATAGCATAATGGGACAGTTTACAATTAGTTGATGTCTGTTTGTGACAGGACTTCCTGAACATGAGTTCCTGCAGTTGCTTCTCACAGAAAAGATGGTGAAAGGTGCAGGCAGGTTATTTCCACCTCCAAAGACTGTCCTTTAACTACCAGTTCCTGTTTACAAGGCTGACGGGCTAGCTGGACGTCAAAGAGTCTTTTCCTGAGAAGAGATAAGAGGAAAACAAAAAAGCAATAAAAACATGTCATGGGGCTCCAATGAGATTCAAACGAGAATTTTGGTTAATGTTCAGTTTTAAAGTCGTCAAAATACTGTATTGAATACCTAAAAGTGATTTTTTTAACTGCTTTAAATTTACAGCCATCCATTACATGAAAACAGACATAAAATACTGACGACATCATGTTGCACTCACGGGCATATCCAAATTATTGTACAATAAAATACATTCTTAAATGAGAACGTCTCCTCCTCCACAACAATGGCTGCCTCTGACTGGCATCAGCAAACAGCAAATCATGGATCAAACTGTGATTTAAACTGAAGTGTGTTGGCTATTTAAAAAAAGCGAGGCTATTTTTAAAACCCTCATTAGGTTTGTGCAATGCTACTAGTACAACTGTTTTACAGTCACTGTTTGTTGTATTTGCCAAATTCTAAAATTTGCAACACAGTTTAACAGTGTGATTTCGAACGTATGCTTTTAGTAAGCATAAACCCTTTTTGGAGCACCTACAGCATGGCATGCAAATAAAGGGATGCAAATATTCCTTCAGCTGCATGACCTTATTTTACTTTCAGGTAAGACTTCGAATATGAATGAGCTGGAGTCCTGCAAACATGAGTGCCTTGTCTGCTCCCCAAAAATATCTCAAAATCCTGAAGCCATAAACAAAAATTGGTAGTAAAATAAAAAGGTAAGGAAAGTGTATTGACTGTACATAGCAACAGTACACTGCAAAAGCAACAATAACAAGACCGCCAATGGTTATTGTATTAGCTTCTAAAAGTAAGAGTTCACAAACTATGGATGCTTGTTTCTGCCAAGGAATATAACAATTTAAAAGATAATTGTGACTTTACATCTCGCAATTCTGACATTAAAATTGCTATTCTGACTTCTTTTCCCAGAATTGTGAGATAAAATTTGCTATTACAGTAAAATAAATAAAAAAAATGTAAAAATAAATAAATAAATAAAAAATCTTTTTACTTATTATTGATTGGCAGAAAAAATCTTCAATAAACAAACAAACAAACAAGCAAACAAAAAACAATACAGGCTCATTGGTGAAACCACCAAAAATGCAGAACCAATACAGTACATTCAATTCACTGCAGTTTCCATCTGAAATGCACACTAGTGACACTAAAACACCAACACATTTTATTCTAGTTTACACAAATTATGAATACTGAGGCAGATTATCAACGTATAATCTTCTTATTTCATTGGTTAATTGCACAGTACTAAGGTATCATTTTGCAGTATTTATAAACTAATACATTTTGATGTATGAGTCACATAACCAGCTCCATATGTTTGGCTTTTTGTTGTAAGTAAACTTGATCGGTAGCTCACCTCGTAGCAATTGCAATGTGGACAGGTAGGAATCCAGTGAAACACAAGTCACGATAAATGAGCTTGAAGGCTTGCAGAAGCAAGCTAAATTGTCACAGTGGTTTTCATTAAATGCGTTTTTAGCTCACGTTTGCAGTTGTAAACACTGTGTAGGGTTTAATTTAAGTGGTACATTATTTTCAAAAGCAATTGAGCATTAACCTATTGGTGCCACTCACTGGATATTTCACTTCCAAACTGCCCTGACATGTAACAAGCAGTGTAATAAAACATTGCCAGTTCCATGTTCATCTGCTTCATATAAAAATGAACGTGCTTTTAGTGTCAGTGACTCATTAGACATATTACTTCAAAAGTGTTGAGCAATATGCAAGCAGCAAAATAATATAATTTTGTGGTAATGTCACCACAAGCATGCCTTTCCAATGAGAAAAAAATTAAATTCTGACTTAATTTACAAAACTCGCAACAAGCATTATTGTGCCATGAAGAGAATTTAAAAACACCATGTTAATGATGATTTTCACCAAAACAAGTTTAATTTTAGTCAATTCAAAGATATTGTATGACTTCATAAACCCTAAAATATTTTAATTATCTAAGCAGGCAGAACCGATCAATTTAAAAGACAAAAAGTAGAGCATATCAGCAACAGACACACATACCTGACAATCCCAGTTTTTTGTGGTTTAAGTGATTTGTTGTGTAATATAATATCACACCAGAAATCATATAAATGTGCTTATATGTGTGCATTATATTTAATTAATGATATTTGTGAAAAAAATATTAATGACATCATCTCATGTAATTAATGTCCTCATCAAAGAATACATATTAATTTGGCAATCCTCCATGTCTTGTCTCTTTAGAAATGACAAGAACTGGACACACTGACCAAGAGCTTGTGGAAACCTGGCTGCCTGCCTATATTGTGATTGTACAGTTCACAAAGATGCTTCAACAGGATAGTGAACATATGACATTCATTATTCTTCTCTTATCAATGTTGAGATGAATGGTCAATTACAGATCCCACCTTTCTTGCCTTTAAAATAATCAAATAAAATAAATAAAACATACATGCTGCCTCAGGCTCATTGTCATTTTGCAGAATAAATGCGAAAATCTTCGTAAACCCTCTTAATTTAGAAATATCAAATGAGCATCGCCCGGTTAATCCATCGTGTTTCACGTGCTCTGATGCAGCCTGTTGTCAAAGCCGAGTAACAGACGAAAAAGCGACAAATAATACAAAAGCGATTCATTTGAGAGATACATGAGCGAATAAATCTTACCTCGGTCTATAAGGGCGTTTCCGCTCAGTTCACACGCTCGCTGTCGGGTGTATCGCCGCACATCTGCTTCTTTCCCTCATCAGTTCGTTCAGTGATCAGACACTCACCACGCCTTCCCTTCGCCGGCTACACAGACACGGGCCGGGGCCATGCCGTTATCTGCGCGCACACGGGCCAGCGCGCGCACACGCTCGATCCTACTATACCCCTGTGTGTGTGTGTGTGTGTGTGTGTGTGTGTGTGTGTGTGTGTGTGTGTGTGTGTGTGTGTGTGTGTGTGTGTGTGTGTGTGTGTGTGTGTGTGTGTGTGTGTGTGTTGTGTGTGTGCGTGTGTGTGTGTGCCCCATACAGCCTCTGCTCACTAAAAACACAGCATTATCGCTGTCATGCTGCAGGGAACTTTTGGGAATTCGAATATATTAAATGTTCATTAATCATAATGGTATAGCAGCTAATATTTGATCATTAATGCAAAAAATAGTTTAACCTAAATTCAATGACTTTTCACACTAGGAACGATTCGCACTAGGCTATAGTGCTTTAAAGGTGACGGTTGCTCTACATGTTTTGCGGGTAATATCCCAAATGTGTGTTTGGGAGTTTCGCGTAACAGTGTGTCTCCACAGCAGCAAAACTCCGCTTTTGGGTGTAGGCTAGCTACCGTGTGTGTAGCAAGTGTGTTTAATTTATGTTTAGTTTTTTCAACACACAATCCAGAAAGCACACGTACATCTGCAAGATGTCTGTTAAAAATCACTTAATCTGGAAAGCATCTGCTGTTTGCCAACATCTCATTGACGTCTTTAAGTTGACAGCTTTACATACATTCAATAATTATAAACATCTCAAACATCTGACAGGAAACGTCCTAGACGTATTCATGGGCATTGAACCATTGTATATGGTTCGACACTTTTGTTAAATTTTTTTTTAAACTTGCGTAAACCTAGCCAGTAGGCTACAATCACAATGAAAGCAACTGCAATATTTAACATCACAACTGTAAAGCGCTCAATGTGTAAACAATATGAGTTAAGGCCAATTTATACTTCTGCGTCAGAGGGTACGCCAGAGTGTACGCCGTAGGCAACGCACGTAGGCGACACCGTCGTGAGCATTTATACTTCTGCGTTCGGTCTTGGTTGCTCTGCAGTACTGCTCTGAAACGCTATAGTTGGCGGCAGAGGGTTTTAATGATCATGTTGGAGTTGGGGCATATTGTGGTGGAAAAACAATTAATTTTAGAGAAATTACTAAAACTAAAAGGCATAAATGAGAGAAGACTTTCGGAGGAGATGGTACGTGCTGAAATGCGTAAGATGGTACGTGCGGAAATGCGTAGGAGGAAATACGATGCTACCAAGCCGACCAATCACAAATCCTGCGGTCCGCGTCGTCGCGACGAGTAGTTACATTTTTGAGGAGGTGCGTGTGAGGCTACGGCGAAGGGTACGCGGTGTGTTACGCGTGGAAAAACAATTAATTTTAGAGAAATTACTAAAACCAAAAGGCATAAATGAGAGAAGACTTCAGAGGAGATGGTAGGTGCCAAAATGCGTGAGAAGGTAAATGCGGAAATGCGTAGGAGGAAATACGATGCTACCAAGCCGACCAATCACAAATCTTGCGGTCCGCGTCGTCGCAACGAGTAGTTACATTTTTGAGGAGGTGCGCGTCAGGCTACTGCAAAGGGTACGCGTGTGTTACGCGGTCTGTGCGTATGCTACGCTGTACCTACTGCGCGCACCCTACGCAGAAGTATAAATTGGTCTTAAGAATCAATTCTGCACGAACCGCAAGCGCTGTGATTGGTCTGCCAGAGCCCCTCCTTCGGGTTTCACACGCTCCCTCTGCACGTGTAATAGCATGTCAACGCGGACAATGACACAGAAGTATAAATGAAAACCGAAGCATAGCCTATCGCAGAGGCTACGGCATGGGTCCGATGCAGAAGCATAAACCAACCTTAAGGGCGATCAGAGTTCCCCATTCACATTCAGCTCATTTTTGAGTTGGTCATGCGTGGTTCTGTGTGAGAAGTGCTTCACACATCACTACACTCCCAAAGAACAATGAACATTTTTGGTATCAAAATTAGCTGAAATAGGCTATCCCTATAGCTAATGTCATAGGACCGAACCGTAAGAAATAGAAAGACAACAGAGGCTAATCCCAGCTAGCAGCTAACTTTGGCTAATGTTCTGGCAAGTTCCTTAACTTTCTGACCAAATGTTCTTTGCTTAGGCTAACAGAAAGTTATCTGCTCTGATATTGTGTTCTCAAAATGTTGGCACAAAAATTAATAATGTTTAATTAATCATTCTTGAATAGAAAAGAGGTGGTAATAACTTGGGATTTGTGCTGATTAATATAGCACAATCGTTCAAACAACACTTTTACGTTAACATTACATAAGAAAGACTAATTTAACTGAATAGCATATTTTGTTGATGTATTTACATATTATTAGGCAGTAATTATACATGTGTAACCTGCACTAATCCAATGTTTCAAATCACCTTTCAATCGATAACATTAGTAACTTTGTGAAGTAAAGTCGTAATCAGAAAATCTTTTTCATGCTAATTAAATCAAACCCAGGCAGTGAAGGAAGATACATTAGCATTATTGAACCTGTAGTCAAGGCGCCTCTACAAATGTGATGTCTCGGCTCTTCTTTGAGCGACTGTAATTCAAAGTCATTACTCTTCGTGTACAGTCGATTATGCAGCGCAACTGCTGAAAGGTTCTTTAACGGTTCGTCCATGTACAGCAAGACTGGCATGAATAGAGGCTCAGGTTCTGGGGCTTGACAGTAATATCCCAAACATCTGAACAAAGGGCCTGGTTTATTTGCATCCATCTTCTCAGTGCCCACAGTGTGAACGCCCATGGGGTCCCCCCTTCCCCTTCACCCTCCACCCAAAATGCACACAAACACCGTCTGCACTGAAGGAGACGATCATGCTCAATCCAACTGGAAGAATTATACACACACTGTATAATCTCGCAGAACAAAAATGTGTTCTACGCATGTTATGTTATCAGTCCCGTTAAGTTATGAAAACATCATATCTGAATGTTCTCAAAACATTCAAATGTCCCGGTTTTATTATTATTTTTTTATTGTTATGTGAATGTTAGAGAAAACATTAAGGAAATGTTTTTCTTATCTTATCATTTTGCAAGTACTATGGGTGTATTATAGCAGTGGGTTTTTATCTTTGTTTTAGTTTCGTTATAATATTGGACTTTTTACACAACACAGTTTTCAACTAAAAATGAATACAGTATGTTGTTATGTGCTTTGGCCTTTCATTTACACAACAACTGCTTTTGGAGGCCATGAAAATGCAAACTTTTAAAAATGGGTTTCACAGTGCAAGTTTTTGAAAGCGATAATGTTATCATCTCCTTGTAAACTACAAAAACCTTAAATTTGTTAAAATGGTGACATCATGCACATGCGTATTATGTGTTCAGTCTATAACAAACGCGTTCTCATCCCAAAGCGTCATATATGACTCGTTTGCCAAAAGCGTAGACATCCAACGCACATGGCACCCTTTAGCGTCAAATGAGACTCTTCGGTTATGGTAGGTTTAGGTATGGGGTAGGGTTCAGGGTTAGACCACTAGGAGGCGCCTTCTGCCCCATATATATCTGCATATCATTTGACACTAAAGGGTGTCATGTGCATTGGATGTCTACGCTTTGGCAAAAGCGTCGTGTATGACACCTTGGGATGCTCACCTAAAGGATTATTAGGAGCACCTGTTCAGTTTCTCATTAATGCAATTATCTAATCAACCAATCACATGGCAGTTGCTTCAATGCATTTAGGGGTGTGGTCCTGGTCAAGACAATAGCCGTTTCTCAATATGCGTACTTGTCTGTACTTGTGTTCTTGTGGACTTGTGAAACGTCATCAGTCGCTGCCCAAGTACCGTTCCAATTCAAAGTTCACATCTAGCCAAGTTCACTTCAAATCCCCGGATGTGTTCTTGATCCGCCTCGTTTACCGAGAGATGCATCGAGAGGTGACTTGTGTGGACTTGAGACAGCCAGGTAACCCAGAATGCACCTCGCACCAACCCGCAAGCGTCAATAGGAGAGAGGAGAAAATCGCGAAATATCAAAATACTACTGTTATTGAGTCATGAAATGTAATTTTAAGAGTGTTTCAGGCGAGAATGTGGTTGTTTAAATCTCAAATCTGTAGTTTATTTATAAAGAAAGCGCCTATCTGAAAAATGCATCCGACGTTTCGGAGTTCTGACATCCAAGCCTTCAGCGGACACTCAGCGAGATCAACCCCGACTGGAACAGCTTATCCTCGGCTAGTGCTTCTGACGTTTGCCGCTGGCTCTGATCTCTCTAGTCTAGTGGATAAACTTGACGTATAATTGGCAATTAGGCTAATATGTTGATTTTTTTTTTTTAATGAAAAGAGGCAGAGTGGTGTTGTATAACATATTTTGTTTTATTGCTGGCGAAAAGAGGCAGAGTTGTAGCAAATTTTGTTTTATTGTTACCTGAAATATATATAAAGAGACAACAGGAGTAGCCAGAGCGTGCTGAGTGACGCGATCAAGTGCGCTCTGTTCCATTTGCAGAAGAACCGGACTTGCGTCCTCGCATCCTCGGGAGTTCGTTCTCCTGAGTTGAACTTGGCAAGTCTGAACTACCAAGGACGCAAGTCCGAAGTTAGCATACTTGGTATTGAGAAACGGCTAATCTCCTAAACTCCAAACTGAATGTCAGAATGGGAAAGAAAGGTGATTTAAGCAATTTTGAGTGTGGCATGGTTGTTGGTGGAGTATTTCACAATCTGCTGGGATTTACACACACAACCATTTCTAGGTTTTTACAAAGAATGGTGTGAAAAGGGAAAAACATCCAGTATGCGGCAGTCCTGTGGGCAAAAATGCCTTGTTGATGCTAGAGGTCAGAGGAGAATGGGCCAAATGATTCAAGCTGATAGAAGAGCAACTTTGACTGAAATAACCAATCGTTAACTGAGGTATGCAGCAAAGCATTTGTGAAGCCACAAATTGACAATCTTGAGGCGGATGGGCTACAAAAGCAGAAGACCCCAATCATCTCCACTACAAATATGAAAAAGAGGCTACAATTTGCAAGAGCTCACCAAAATTGGACAGTTGAAGACGTTTGATGTTTGGAGGATGTGGTCTGGGGGATGATGTTTGGGGGATGTGGAAAATGTTGCCTGGTCTGATGAGTCTCGCTTTTTGTTGAGACATTCAGATGGTAGAGTCAGAATTTGGTGTAAACAGAATGAGAACATGGATCCATCATGCCTTGTTACCACTGTGCAGGCTGCTGGTGGTGGTGTGGGGGATGTTTTCTTGGCACACTTTAGGCCCCTTAGTGCCAATTGGGCATCGTTTAAATGCCACGGCCTAACTGAGCATTGTTTCTGACCATGTCCATCCCTTTATGGCCACCATGTACCATGTACCACATCAACCATTGTGGAGAATGGGGAAGTTAGGCTACTCTCACGATTGCTTCTCATATCAAGTATTTTCATTTCCACCCTGATAGTCTGATTCTGAACTGAAACTAGCCTACAGCAATTGATCCTTACTGTAAATCTTCTGAGAAATTACTATTAACAACACTTTAACTTCATTGTGTTACAAATGTTGTTCATGTTTAAGATGGACAAAGCTAAAATAAAATACAACTCTAATCTAGAATAATAAGACCAAAGACTTTTCCAAGTGCCAGGCATCAGAACGTATGAAGTATACTGTAATACGAGCGTTGAAATGTGGTGATGTGATTTCATTGATTTGATAATACTGCCATCGCGCGGATATTGATTGTACTGTAAACTATAATTAAACTACGTATAATAATAATGCTTTAAAATAAGTAAACTGCGTTTATTTATTTTGTTTAAAGAAAAGAGGCAGTTTATCTGCGGTAAATGAAAACAAATCGAATGAATTAGTAAAATGTAAAATGTTACTGTTCATTAAAATTACAAAACATTATTTGTGGCCAAGTCATATCTGTTGTTGTAAGGGTAACGCCCATTTTTCGCGCACCAGCCAATGAAAAGATGCTGACACCAGGCCGTCGTCGACTTGTCATTCCTGGGATTTGTAGTTCCACGCTACATTTGGCTCTATTCGCAGTTATCCAGTCTAGGCAGTTAACGGACTACAGAGTGCAACTAGCGGACTACAGGAGCGCGCGAGGGACTGACTCTGGGTGACTGACAGCTTGACATCACGGTGGCTGGCAGTGGCACTTCGTGCGTCTGAAAGCACGGCTCTGAACTGACGTATTATTTTCCACCTGGGAGCGGACGAAAGTTGACAACTTTAAAAATGCAGTCGGAATCGGGAATCGTGGCCGACTTTGAAGTCGAAGATGAATTTCACGAAGAGCCTAAAACGTATTACGAGCTGAAGAGTCAGCCGCTGAAAAACAGGTCTGTGAGTGGAGCGTTTGACAGCTTCTGAAATAATGCATATGCTCTAATGCATGCTTTACAACGTTTGATATGCTCAGAGAAGACTGTGACTGTATTTTTTATTTAGTTTTTTACCATTTCATTATTTATTCTATTAGTCCTTCTAATGAGAATCAGCTGCGCTCACTCCATCCACGTCCTGACGCGACGCGACAGGATTTACAGCCGCGCTCTAGTCGCGTCGCGTTTCGTGCCGGGTATATGGTGTGTTACAGTAGACAACGCCTTAGGATACAGCATCATCATCAAATATTTACTCATGTAGTAGATGTGTATGAAGATCTCACTGGTGAACCTGTTTAAATATGTGCACTGAACTTTGGTGACACTTTCTAATGACTCTCAAACCATTATGCAATGCAGATCAGTATAGGCTAGTTCTTCCTTCAGGAGAGCCCGAGGCTAGTTTTTATTCTAGGGAATATTTTAGGGTGGAATATTTTTGTAAGTCAATTTAATAGTTAATAGCAGTGTATGTCTTGAAGCAAAACTGAAATAGTAATTTTGAAACACAAAACAATTAGTGAGAACACTTAACAGCTTGCTACTTGAGAACACAGTTGAATCTTTTAGTTAAAATCTACCAACATTATAAATGATCATGTACTGCATAGTTAACTCTTGCCTGGATGCATGTCAGTGTAGTTTTGAGTGTGTGTGTGTGTTATTATTGCAAAATAAGATGTTACTGGATTTTTTTAACTGTGTCTGAATCCAACACACACACACACACACATATATAATGTGCATTTATACCTTTGACACAAAACCTTTTAGTTACTAAAATAGCCTATATGAGCATATTTGGTTCAACCTTTGCAACTAAAATAATTGCCTAATGATCTGCATTATATAAGATAATGGAAGTTGTTGTCTAAAGTGCTCCCAGCAGAGAGTTTCCTATGAGATCTTTAGATATTTATGAAATCTAAAGGCAAACGTTCAGTTTGCAAAAGGGTTAGTTCAAAAGGGTTAGTTCACCCAAAAATTTTAATTATGTCATTAACGACTCACCCTCATGTCATCTCAAGCTTGTAAGACCTCCGTTCATCTTTGGGACACAGTTTAAAATATTTAAGATTTAGTCCAAGAGCTTTCTGACCCTCCATTGAAAATGTATGTACCATATACTGTCCTTGTCCAGAAGGAAATAAAGACATCATCAAAGTAGTCCATGTGACATCAGTGGGTTAGTTAGAGTGTTTTGAAGCATTGAAAAAAATACATTTTGTTCCAAAAATAACAAAAACTACGACTTTATTCAGCATTGTATTGTCTTTCGCTTCTGTTGTCAATCCACGTTCACGTGATGCTGATGATGTGTGTCTTGTGCGTCCGTGTTCGGGTTCAAATAAATATGGCTGGGCAAAAAATGCAAGTCTTTCTCTGTGTTGAAATCCTTAGACATGTTTACGAAGATTGTTTTGTTTCCAGCGTGCGTCTCCCTCAGACTGTAAACGAAGCCCAGACGCTCGTCAGCAGCGCCTTACGTCAGCAGAACGCAGATCCACAACAGAACCGAAGACAATACAATGCTGAATAAAGCTCGTCATTTTTTTATTTTTGGACCAAAATGTATTCTCGATGCTTCAAAACATTCTAACTAACCCACTGATGTCACATGGACTACTTTGATGATGTCTTTATTTCCTGTATAGACAAGGACAGTATACCGTAACTACATTTTCAATGGAGGGACAGAAAGTTCTTGGACTAAATCTAAAATATCTTACTAAATCTAAAATGTCTTAGGGGTTTGGGGACGACATTAGGGTGAGTCATTAATGACGTAATTTGTTGGTGAACTAGCCCTTTAAACGAATCAGAGATCGCAACAAGATCCGAGCTGCTAGAAAACATTTCACACGCTTTCTGTCATCTTCTGTAAGAATACTGGACTAAATTAGATGTATATAGTGGACGTGTTGTGCTTTGCTCATGTTGCGACTGCAGTGTGTGAACTGTAAGCTGAATTGGTTGTGATATACATACAGTATGAGCACATGCAGTCTTTCGCTCTAGACGTTCCACCGTGACAGAGATCCGTGAAGCTACGTTGGCAGACGGAGAGGTCTTAATTTAGACGAGGCAGACGCTCAGGCCACCATGAGGTGAAAATTAACAACATAAATTTAGAAGTGCAGGCTAATACCTCAGATGCAGCTGGGTTTTTGGGGGTTATTTTGGTTTGTTGCTAAAATATTGAGCGTAATAACTGGTGTTGGATCACAATATGCAAAATTTTACACTAAAGTTCTGTTATTTAGCATTTACCATTTTGGATACAGTATATGTTTTTATAGGGTTCTCATGATAATTGAAAACCAATATCAGGGATTTGTGTTAATTTCCGGAAGAAATAGCTCTGAAATGCCTGGAAAAGTTGTAGGCAGAAGCTGTGGGAAACCTGTTTGTTTGGTTCAATGTAGTTATGCTGTCAATGACTGTGCTTGAAATGTTTTAGCACAACTTATAATAGTCGATGCATGTTTAATTCTGCAAGTGCCGTTGTATCAGGCGTTATAGTGCCTTGTTCCACCTCTGAGGGTCCCAGACTTTTTACTTCAAAGACCCAAGAATACATGTTGCATTAACTATATATTATTAAAGCGGGGGTTGACTGCTTTTTTCTTTGCATGATTGTATTTATGGGGTGCAATATAACATGTATTCGTGGTTTTTCTTTTTTAAAAGTCTTATTTTTCATAAACTTCACCTTTATTGTCAGCCGCGCTCTCCTCTGTCCCCTGAACGAGCGGTTCACTTCCTGATTTTATGAAAACACTCCCTCAGAAACATGTAGTGGGCTCAGATTGGTTAGTTTGGCCCGGTGTGCTGTGATTGGCTAAACTGTCGCTCACGTTGTCCGGAAGGTTAACGCCCATTACCTTTACGGGCATGTCATGAACTCCGGTCCAGATGTAAATATGTGTCGAACTGCAGTATCAGTTTCAGGCATAATCAGACCGAGAAAGCCGCGATGAAGAGAGTCAAACAGAACCTCACCACATACTACAGCTCTTACTAAATGTTTCTGAAAGATAATTTGCTACAGTTTTTAACTTTATACACGTTTGTTTTACACAATAGCATCTGACTGGCAACAATAGCAACTGACTGGCCACTAATTTTATACTCAAACAGCGTTGGCATGTTTACGTTCTTGATCAAATCGAAAATAATGTCATAAAGCATATCGTCGCTGCCCGATGAAACTCACGTATGTCCAAAACGGTTACTTTTCAGGAAGTGAAAAAAACATGTCATTTCAAAAGCAGCTGAACGTAACGTTGTCATGCTTGGCACAACATCTTTAAATGCAACCATATTCTTGCTAGTGTCATGATATAATCCATATTTCACCCAAAATCGAGTTTAAATGGACATACGTGTATATTGTATAGTAACGGTGGTCGATACGCGTTTCTCCGATCATTAATTCGAATGACCAAATCACGTTTCATATTGACAGATGAATAGGCTACGCTCAGTTTATCAAATACGCTCAGTTTATTAAATGTCTCTTGCAAACTATGAAGAGACAATGAATGAGAATACACTGGCATGGCGATGCTTAGACTGATACTTTATTTACACAATCCTACCGTTCGGATATCTGCATTTTATTACAGATGAGCTGCATTTTATTGATCATCAGCTAATTTCAAAATCAAAGACATACAATAATAAAGAGAGTGGCAACAAGGTAAGATCATTTCGTTTCTTTACTTGAAGATGATTGTGAAGATGATTCAGCGTCTGTGATTACTTTCACTTTTATTTGCGATGTTTGCACGTTGGCTTGATGAATATACCATCATCTGCGGTGATGCGTGTCACAGTAGCGCAGTCATATCTGACTATAACATGTCATATACACGCTCTCACTCGTTTATTTTTTAGCATTTTTGGGAGGAGTAAAATATAATGTTACATGCGTGGTTTCAACAACCAGATTGCGTTTACCTTGTAAAGATCCGAACACAATGCGAGCCAGACAACCTCCAGATGGTCAGGCAGATCCGATCACAATCCGATCACAACGTATACCTTGCATTAACATTTTGTATTTTTTGTAACATTTTGCCTTTTGTATTATCCTGATAACTTATCTGGATACAGACTCGCATTATAATACCAGGTGTAGGGGTCTTAGAGACGAGACCGGCAAGAAACTTCACGAGACCGCGAGATGCCTCCACAGGGCGGGGAGATACCATACTGTCTATGGGAGATACGCTCTGATTGACAGCTTTGACAGCAAATGGAAATACGTGGAAATCAGATGACATGATTTCACAACTTTTCATTGGTCATTTAGATAATGTGACGCATGCTGTATACGGAAATGAACCTGGACATTCTATCCGTGAAAAAATCTCAAAATTGGCAAAATGGACGTACGCGTTTTTCATCGGACAGCGCGATATATACATGAAAAATATGTTTAAAACATTAGTACTTATACAAAATTCAGGTCCATAATGTTTGTACGCATTTTGTCGTAGACACAAAATAGCATCTATAGGCTAACTAGTAGTGGCTATAATAAAGCCAGTGCTGGCATTTAAAAATAAAATAAAACACAATGCTACGTCTGGAATTATACATGCAAATGACATTTAAAATGATGAAGTCTTAGCCTACTTACAGATTGTGGCCCAACAACTGCTGCCTCTTGTTTTAAAGTCGGAACTGCTTCATGTTTTAGTAACGGTTTCTTGTTGAATCCGGTGTTAAACTCGTGGAGATTCTGGAAGCTATCTTCCGTAAAATGCGGAGCACAGAGAGCTAGATTACGATCGTCATTTTCAGGAACATAATCAAACAAAATAATCAAAGCAAGTATAGCGTCCATGGGAAGCCCGGACACAGAAGACCTGTCAGCTGCGTGAACAACACACTCGACGGTCGACGTGCCTCAGAAATATACGCATGCCATTTTCTGCATATTCTGAGGGAGGGGTTGATGCAAATGTGTGGTTTAGTGACGTACCATAACCGAGCTGTAGTCCCAATCGAGTCGTTTTTGTAGGCAATTATACTTCCTGATTTTTAAAAGACGATATCTCTGCTTACATGAACTTTCAGCGCTGCAACTTTGCAGATACTGTTCATGCACCAACAGCAACATTACACACTATTTAAAATGAAAAAAGTGAAATCACAGTCAACCCCCCCTTTAATATAATTTAAAATTAAATTCACATTTGTAAAGTAAAATAAAAGTTATTATAACTATTATTTTCTACAATTTTGTTTTAAATTTCAATTATTTAAATTGTAATAACAATATATTTGTTCTTATTTAGAATTGATATTTTATTTATTTTTGTTGATATTTTTTCAGAGCCAGATTGATACATAATCACAAATGCTGGCCTACAAAACATGCACAGAAAATCACACTTTAAATCACATTTTTAATCAGAAAAATTGTGCCCAAATCATTCAGCCATTGTTTGTGCTAATGCCGTACAGTTCCAATGTAACATAAAGTAATTATTATATAATTTTTCTTAAGTACTATTTTCTTTTTACAGTGAAATATTACAATTGTAATATTTATGAATTAGTTTATTTTTATGTCTTATATTTTCTATTTAATAATAGAAATAATTATTATTGTTGTTATTATTATTATTAGAGACTGAAGTATCCTTTTCGGTCCAATAATTATTTCATCATTACTTCATCATCGCCCCATTGTTTAAAAACTGCTGATAATCAGGGCCAATTATATCCTGTCAATCAAAAGAGGGCGGAAAAACGTGACAGATTGCAACTCATAATGTGCGTAAAGAAAATAAGATAAGAGGTAAGAGGAAATTCTTCAATAAAGCCATTCTTATTTGTTTGTTTTTTGCGCACAAAAGGTATTCTCGTCGCTTCAAGGCATTAAGGTTTAGTCACATGGACTATTTTAAAGATGTCTTTACTACCTTTCTGGGCCTTGAAAGTGGTCCTTGTGTAGCCGGATGGGTCAGAAAGCTCTCAGATTTCATCACAAACATCTTGATTTGTGTTCCGGAGATGAACCAAGGTTTTATGGGTTTGGAACGACTTGAGGGCGAGTAATTAAGGACATAATTTTCATTTTGGGTGAACTGTCCCTTTAAAAGCCCTGCCATGGACTGCTGCCTGTCGCCATTGGCATTTCTGACTGGTGTCAAGATATCAGAAGTAGTTTTGTGTTCTTGATATTGATGGCAGGAACAGATGTTATCATGAAGCATGCTGGCCGTCACTGAGAACATCCTTGACTTGCTCACTGGATGAAGTCCAATGAAGCTCCCCACAATCCTCTCTTTCCTTGAAACTCCTATTTTCATTCATGAGCCATTTTTATGATTATGATGAGGCGATTATGAACAGATACTTCTCCTCTTATAAGGGTAGAGACGGAAGATGATTGTTCTCAGCGGTCTGATTCGTTGCATAATAACAGATAAGGGCGTGCAAGGTGGTTAAATTTTTTTCATGTTTTTGTTCGATTACAAGGCCACTGTGGTTGGGAGTTTGACGCATAGACATCGGAACGGTGGAGTGTATTTTTAGGTGGTCATCATCGCAACTCCTTAGTCAGATTTTAAGACTTCCTGTTTTGTTTTTCTTCAACCCTCCCAAAACTCCAAAAAAGATTCAGGCGTGAAATCTTCAAACGTGCAGTCATATTAACCTCACTCTGGTGTTCAGATTTGATTTGTCATGCAGTTTGCCTAAAAAGAAGACAAACAAACAAACCAAAAAAAAGTTTATTTAGCAAGGATGCATTAATCAAAAGTGACAGCAGACATTTATAATGTAATAAAATACTTTTATTTCAAATAAATGCTGTTTTGTATTATCCTGAATTTATTTCTTTTCACGGGCTCCAGAAAAAAAAAAAGTTTTCGTCATTGGTAATAATCAGAAATGTTTCTTGAGAATAAAATAAGCATATTAGAAGGATTTCTAAAGGATCATGTGAAACTGAAGACTGGAGTAATGATGCTGAAAAAACTAAATTACATTTTAAAGGGTTAGTAGTTTACCCAAAAATGAAAGAGAAAAATGTGATGAACCTCATTGGTTCTTGCAGAAGCTCAAGCGTGATGCATAACAAGGGAATGAACCTCATTGGTTTTTGATTAAGCTCAAACGTGCTGCGTAACACGAGAATGAACCTTATTGGTTCTTGCTGAAGCTCAAACGTGATGCGTAACATGAGAATGAACCTCATTGGTTTTTGGAGAAGCATAAACATGATGCGTAACACGAGAATGAACCTCATTGGTTTTTGGAGAAGCTCAAACGTGATGCGTGATGAGAATGAACCTCATTGATTCTTACTGAAGCTCAAACGTGATGCGTAATTACGAGAATGAACCTCATTGGTTTTTGGAGAAGCTCAAACGTGATGCGTAACATGAGAATGCACCTCATTGGTTCTTGTTGAAGCTCTAACGTGATGCGTGACAAGAGATTGAACCTCATTGGTTCTTGCAGAAGCTCAAACGCTGATGCGTAACATGAGAATGAACCTCATTGATTCTTACTAAAGCTCAAACATGCTGCGTAACACAAGAATGAACCTCATTGGTTCTTGCAGAAGCTCAAATGTGATGCGTAACATGAGAATTAACCTCAATGGTTCTTGTTGAAGCTTAAACGTGATGCGTGACAAGAGATTCAACCTCATTGGTGCTTGCAGAAGCTTAAACGTGATGCGTAACATGAGAAGGAACCTCATTGGTTCTTGCAGAAGCTCAAACGTGATGCGTAACGAGAATAAACCTCATTGGTTCTTGCAAAAGCTCAAATGTGATGCGTGATGAGAGAATAAACCTCATTGGTTCTTGCAGAAGCTCAAACGTGATGCGTAACATGAGAATGAACCTCATTGGTTTTTGGAGAAGACTCAAACGTGATGCATTACGAGAATAAATCTCATTGGTTCTTGCAGAAGCTCAAACGTGATGCGCAACAAGAGAAAGAACCTCATTGGTTCTTGCAGAAGCTCAATCGTAATGCGTAACATGAGAATGAACCTCATTGGTTTTTGGAGAAGCTCAAACGTGATGCGTAATGAGAAGGAACCTCATTGGTTCTCACAGAAGCTCAAACGTGATGCGTAACGAGAAGGAACCTCATTGGTTCTTGCAGAAGCTCAAGCGTGATGCGTTACAAGAGAATGAACCTCATTGGTTCTTGCAGAAGCTCAAACATGATGCGTAACAAGAGAAGGAACCTCATTGGTTATTGCAGAAGCTCAAGCGTGATGCGTGACAGAGAATGAACCTCATTGGTTCTTGCAGAAGCTCAAACATGATGCGTAACAAGAGAAGGAACCTCATTGGTTCTTGCAGAAGCTCAAACTTTATGCGAAACATGAGAATGAACCTCATTGACTCTTGCAGAAGCTCAAGCGTGATGCGTGACAAGCGAATGAACCTCATTGGTTCTTGCTGAAGCTCAAACGTGATGCGTAACAAGAGAATGAACCTCATTGGTTCTTGCTGAAGCTCAAACGTGATGCGTAACACGAGAATGAACCTCATTGACTCTTGATTAAGCTCAAACATGATGCGTAACATGAGAATGAACCTCATTGGTCCAGCCTCAGAGAGCATTAAAAACTTTATACTTGACGTATAGGCTTTTTATTTATAACATTAGAAAATCTTCCCAACCACAAACTTTTTAAATGGTAGTGTAACTTTAAAACCTTTGTAAGCATAAATGCTTTGAAAGAGGCTGAGCAGACTCCTGAGTCAGTGTGAGACGTAACATATTCCACTAAATACAGGAAGCAGAAGATAGTTCAAGTCTACAGCATACAGTATTCCTGACCACCAACTGGATATAGTAAGTGAGCTGCACTTGTTTTCCAGTAAAAGGATCTAGACTTCTTCTTAAGACAAGATGAAAATACTTGAGAAGCAAATTGCAGAAGATATTAAGACTTGTTTAGAGACATAAAACCAGAAAACATAAAAATAGGCTTCTTTTGTCATTTTTTTTTTTTTTGGTGTGAGATGCAGAACTCCTCGCTTGTGAAATCAGTGTTGTGTCATTGGGAATATGGGAAACGGAGAACACTGTAGACTGAAACCCGTAGTAGAGCTTCTAGCATGATGGATGCGTAACAAGAGAAGGAACCTCAAGAGAAGAAATGTTTCCATGATGGAAACATTTAATCTACCGAGCCTTTTGTTGTCATATAATATATGTCAATATCTGTTTGTGCTGGCCTTTTTTAGTATGTTTTGTTGTGAATTCATTTAATATACAAAATCCCACAACATGACTGATTGCTAGTTTTCTTTATTTACTGGAAAACAGACAAATTATCGTAAAAAGATTATATTTCGCAGTTTAATAGGACAATTAGTAGCCTAACTGGTGTTCGCATTGTATGGCGTTAAATATGACCTGGAACTACGTTTCCAATCAAGTTGTTTGTATATGTAATGACAGATAAAAAAGTTATTCTGCTAACGTTCCCATTAAGTTATAAAAACGTCTTCTGAATGTTCAAAACTTTAAATGTTTTAAACGTTTAAAAAAAAAAGTTTTATTTTTGGTTAAACAAACATTATTTTTCAAACATGGTAATGTTGCTTTTGAATGTTTTCTGAACGTAAATGTTACGCAACGTTAAAAAACGTCCAAATAAAACGTTTCAGGAAGAAAAAAAAAACATTCCACGATCGATTTATAAATAATGTTTTGAGAACATTATTAAAGACCAGAAACAAACTATTAACATTACTGGAAGAACGTTTGTTTAGTAACGTTTGCAGTTACTATTGTAAATTATTCCAAAAAATAACTGCTTTAAAACACTCTGTAGCAGAGGCTTGAAATAATTGATGATGCATGAATGAATCAACACACAGCAATGCTGTAAATCAGATAAAATCTTTGCGTTTACCCAAAATGTTCCCTCCTTGTCCTCGTCACCTTATTCTGTGAAGTGTGAGTGTGTCAGTGTTTCCAGCAGAGCTGCTAAAAGTCGAGTGTTGAGTGAGTGATCATAAATACAGAGAAGAATGGATTGAGTCATGTCAGGATCATTAGATTTGAAACATAAATGCAGTGTTAGCTGTGTCAGTGTGAACATTACAGCGGTCAGTGACTGGAGTGAAGAAGACTTCAGTAAATGACACAAGCCAGAAGGTACAGTCTCTTTTATACTGAATAAACGTCTGTTTTATGTTTGAGATCTGAGGTGATTGGGACAACAAAGAGATGTTTTGTATTTGCTTCAGAGCAGATATCATTCCCATTCCCATTAGAGATGTTAAAGTGCTTGATGAAACTGTTCGCTTCACTCGGGCCCCAAGCTTTGTTCTTGCAGGACATTTGAGTTTCATGTTTTGAGTTTGTGAACCTTTGCTTTGCAGAGCTGACAGACCAACAATTGAGTCAATTCGAGATGATTTCATTGATCCGATAGTTATTCTGGTTTGAATTGAATAGTTCCTCCGTGTTTAATTCTTTTGATAAATAATTTATTTGTGTAAAAAAGTATGTTTGATGGCAGCAATATCTGATTCAGTGTTATCATTAACAAACTAAAATGTTTCTACCTAAAATAAAAAGTTTGAGTTTTTTTTTGTTTTTGTTAAAAAGTTTTTAAACAACAACAACAACCAGGTTTTATTCTAACTGCATGCATTATTTTTTTATCAACACTTAAAAGTGGGTAAGTTTCAAAAAGCTGAGAAAATCATGTTTTTTGTCAAAGAGAATGTTTTTTTGTCCGGATGGGATTGAGAACGATGATCGAAACACATCAGTCCATCAACACCTCTAAAGCTTGATGAGGTGTTGCTTGAAAGCTTGATGTTGATGAGGATTATACATGTGCATATGATATGATTACATATGCTATCGCTTGTTTCTGCTTCTCCTTCACATGTGTTATGATCAGGAGATTCGGAACTCTTTCCGAGGATGTGTAATAGCGCCCCCTACTGAATAACAGGGAAAACACGGAAAGCTGGAAATTTGTTGAAAATTTGTTGCTCGCTTTCGGCTGAGCTCTCCGCGACTGGGCTATAGGTTGCCAGGTGTGTGGATTGTCTGAATATAATGCATTTATTTAGGGCTGTCAAACGATTAATCGCATCCAAAATAAAAGTTTGTGTTTACATAATATATGTGGGTGTACTGTGTATAATTATTTTATATTTATATATAAAATATAAATATACACACATGCATGTATATTTAAGAAAAAAAATATTATTTATATATAAAATATTTATATTTAGATATAATGTAAATTATATATACAGTGTAAATGAAAATATTTCTTAAATATATACAAGCATGTGTGTGTGTGTGTGTGTGTATATGTGTATATATATATATATATATATATATATATATATATAATTATACACATAGTACACCCACACATATTATGCGTTACACCTATTTATTTTAATGTTATGTTCATTGTTACACTGTAATTATACATTTAATTACTGAGTAATATTAAGTAATTACATGTACTTACTAAAGGGTTAGGATGATGGTTTAGGGTTAGTTGCATGTAATTATGCATAATTTATAGTTATTACTATAGTAATTACATGTAACATATGTAACAATGACACATTAAAATAAAGTGTTACCCATATATTATTTAAACACAAACTTTTATTTTGGATGCGAGTAATCTTTTGACAGCCCTACATTTAATGCAAGATCTGGCAACTGGTCAACATTAGACAAACATATTGGTCCGATTATTCATAAAGGAGTGTGGGCCATGCAAATTAGGGGAGTTTCTGGGAGATAGGGCTGAAAAAGGGGAGAAACCCGGGAAAAACGGGAGTGTTGACAGCTATGCAATTACAGGGAAAGGGTGACATCAAATTACAATTACAACACTTATTTACTTGTCTTTTTTACTTTCTTGCATGCTTGTTGTCTGTTATGAACAATTCATCTGTGTGCGTTATATTGTTATATTTGAAAAATAGCAATTGTAAACTTTATGATGACTTTATGATGACTAACTCCACTCCTTGAACAGCTATTCGGCTGAGGTCACCAAGACCTGTGGTTGAAATCTGCATATAACTGAAATGGATTGTACACATTTTGCATTACAGTGTATCAGCATTATATATATATATATATATATGAATTTAGACATGTGCAATGGACATTAACATCAGACACTTCAACCAGAACTTGAATTGACTGGCCTATTGTTCCAGTAGAAAATGTATCTGTTTATATTTCAAGTTTGGTCACCTTAGGACCCTATAGCACACTTCCACCCAATGCAAGTGAAACTAGTTGTGTTTCCTCAGCTGGAGTGTTGTCTAGGCCTCGCTAGCCTGAGCTAAAAGAGAGAGTTCAAGCTCAGCAAAGTGAGCAAACAAGTGAGGAGAGAATGAATAAAACTTAATTATGGAAATAGAAGGCAACAAGTTGAAATCGAATGAAGTGGTCCCCACCCATCCTGTAAATATTACAACAAAGAGCCCCACTATATGTCAGCGCTGATGGCTAACAACAGACTGTAAACATCCCTGAAAAGAGCTGCTTCCTCTTTTAGCGTTTGCTTCACTTGCTAACACACAGCAAAGTCTTTTTACGTTTTCGCAGAAACTATATTTGTGTGGGAAAGATTTATTTTTAGTCATTTTGTTTTTGCAGTACTTGTGAAACAAAGGAAATGTTGGAATAGCAACCTACTTACACTACTTTTAACATATACATGTTTTTAACATCGAATTTTTGGCACATTATTTGATCGTTCTGCTAACCAGGCTAACAGGGATTATTCTGGCAAGGTTATTAACAAACGTTCTTACGGTAACGTTAATAGATCGTTTATTCATAGTTATCTTTAATAACTAGTGCAAAGACATTCTTTATACATTGTTCATGTAGCTTTTTCAGTCAGATGTTCATTTAATGTTTTTTTTTAAACGTTACTTGTTTTAGGGAACATTCAAAAGTTAATGTTTGCAAAATGATAGCGAATGTTTTCTTTACGTTCGCATTACTCGAGAAAAAAACTTAAAAAAAAAAGAAATAACTTTTTGATAACTTTACATATTTTTGGTATTATTAATTTCTTATTCGTTTGTCTTGCTAATGTTAAATTAAGCAACATTACCCTTAGTATCATCACTCCAAAAATTCCCCACATGACTTCTGTTATTAGTTTTGCTTTTTTATTAAGTTAAGAAAATGTATGTTGTTGCATATAAGTGCAAATTCACCTTACTTCAAATTCATTCATTAAACATTTTCACATTTTCTTTCAACAATAATTCTTTGTTCAAATGATGTTTCTTACCCTTTTAAACCATTTCAGAGGAAATACACAAGTATAAGGAGCAAGCAGTATGCTAATATTACATTCTGAACATAAGCCAAAATCTGGCTCATGTCTTTATGTCTCTCTCTTCCTCTCTTCTCTCTCTCTCTTCTTCTCTCTCTCTCTGTGTGTGTGTGTGTGTGGTGGAGGCCTGTCGAGCTATGAAAGGAAAGCGTGCTATCAAACATGCTTTGTTATAATTAACACAACACTGTTTGCCAGGAGCGAGAGAGAGAGAGAGAGAGAGAGAGAGAGAGAGAGAGAGAGAGAGAGAGAGAGAGAGCATGTGTGAATGTGTTGGCAGCTCCACCTGTTCCCCTCGTCCTGCTCCACCTGTAACGACCTCTCAGGGAAGGTGACCGTGAAGGTGACAGAGAGAGTGCCCTCTAGTGTGTTCAGAGAGAAACCTCAGAAATATGTCAAGACTGCTTTGTTAGGTGTATAACCACGGCCTGAATCGAGATGTTGTTTTGTTATCCTTTTGATTATGATAATGTTATTAGTCATCATAATAATTTTAACATATTATCATGTCATGTTTAGTAGTGAATCTTATGAAAACATATCCATGTTTTACTCTAAACCAAATTTTTGTAATTAATTGTGAAATTGACTAGCAATTTCTTGGGCCTCCTTCAATATTTTGTATTGGGACGCTATTTTTATGACATTTTATGACATATATTTCCTATTATTTGTAAAGGTGACTCCTGGTATTATTACAACACATGCCAAATCAAAAAACAAAGTTTTGCAAGCAAAACCAGTTTGATGGCTGAACACAAAGCATTTTTGACAACATTTCTCCTGGTAACACATGTCAAATGCCAAATCAAATCATTATATACATTCATGTAATATATAAAACATTTACACAAAAAAATGAATGGCTAGTAATACTGTAAAATAAAAAAAAGATACAAATGATTTCAGTAGAAAATGTCTAGATTATAATACAATATTATACACAATATACATGATAAATGCAAGAAAATTAATGAAAAATTACAAAAAGTAATTAAAATAAACAAAAACTACCATGATTTATCACCATGGATGTTTTATCGTTTAAATTATTATATTATAGCAATATTAATGTATTGCAGTAGAAATGACTATAAAAGTACAAAAATGTAAATGCTAGCATCCCATACATATTTTAGCATTTGAATAATATGAATCTAATTAAATATAGTAAATCTAAAGTATATATTTTTTTCCATTAAAGTAATGACAAAGTGATTTTTGCATTATGTTAATGATAATTTGAGGGAATATATAAAAATGATTCTGGACTTTGGAAAATGGGCATTTCAGTCTCTCCTACTGTTCTACTGGAAGGGACACTGAGCTTGTGGACGAATATCCAGGATTTTTCTCCATATAATGCACTTCAATGGGAACCAAACGGGTTCAAGGTCCAAAAGACAGTTTCAGTGCAACTGTTAAAAGGGTTTTAAATGATTCCAGACGATGAATAAGGGTCTTATCAAGCAAAAAGATGGCTCGTTAATAAATAAATAACAAAATTTAAGTTTTATAAGCTCAAATGCGCCTTTGCTCTGTTCTGTGATGTGCGTTCGTGACTCTTCTGTTCAAAGTTGTTCATCAAAGTGAACGAAGCTTTTGCGAGTCAATTCGTTTGTTTCGTTCGTTTAATGAACCAAATGGCTCAGAAAAAGATTTGTTCATTTTGATGAACTAGTTTGAACAGGAGAGTCACGAACACTAGAGTTGTGACGTTCGCGAACGAACCGAATTCTTTTGAACGGCTCATAAACATGAACGATGGGAGCCGAAGTCGCGACTGGAGGGGAGCCGTTCTTTCTGTCGTTCTTTTTTTCCTATGTGTGTTTTACACAGATGCACACAAATTAGCTCCTCAGTTAAAGGGGAAGGGGCGCACCAAGCGCAGGGGTGATAGTTGTGCACGCGCGTGCATCTTTTACTCTTACGTTATCTTTTATAACCCTACGTGCCTTTGTCAAAACTTGTGCACGCTGCCATCACATGGTTACTCCAGTTAAAAAAAAGCCATAAAGTAAGGAACTGCTTGTATTTATTTATATTGCATTTTGTGTTCATGTTCATGTTATTGTATCTACAGTATATATTTACAACTTTAAATATTTGTTTGCTTTTTCATCAAAATGTTCTTGTGGTATTGTATGAATAACACAAGTCAACAGCTTTACACATACACACACTTTGTACTAAAGGTAAATCCAAAATAGTGATGTCACTTTCTAAGCAGAGGGATGTTGTGCAACCCTATGGAATATAGTCCACACATAACAAATTAGGTAATAATCAATATTTCAGAATAATTCAAACTCAGATATTGATGTGTGATATCTGAGTTTGAATTATTTGACTACAAATCTCACCTCATCATTCCTCCCAGTGATTATATTAAATATTTAAAAAGAGCCAAAAGGGCCATAAATAAAGGACCCTCAAAGAGCCATAAATCCCATCACTAACGAACTCGCATCGCTGTAAAAGAATCCCTGTTGTAATGGCAGCTGTGGTTACCAGAACTTTACTATACCTTTATATTATAGAAGCTGCACAGCGTTATTCGCAAAAACATTAAACACCATCACGGTAACACACGGTAAAACATTCATTTAACAACATTAAATGTAACATAAAACCCTATTGTACATATTACATTAGAAAAATATTTTCTAATTGATTAGAAAATAACTAAGAAAACTAAGGAGAAACAGTTATTTCAACAAAAATAAATCATATGTGAAGTGTCACGCAGGGAATTGTGGAAATGTAAATTGCTGTTTTTTTCACTGTAAATTATACAATGAGTCGTTCTTTTTCACTTGTATATTTAATGGTATTTTACAGTAAAAATAGATCTATCACAGTTATTTACCGTATATAGTCCGGAAATTTCTGTTAACCAATTAACAGTTTTGCACTGTAGCATTTTTACAGTCTATTACCATTACTTTAATAACTCACTCCAGCTGCTATTTCAATATTGAATAGTCCGTAACCATGTGCCTTTTTAACTCGTCTAGTGTGTGCTTGTGTTAATGTGATGTGTGGTTCAGATAAATAAAACTGAACTGAACTGAAATGCAATGTCAGAAAAAAAAACTCCTAATGGTCTGGACATTGAGATTGTCTTGAGTGGTCATGTGCAGCAGTGTGTTTAGTGCTGTGGGCCGGTGTGTGTGTGTCTTCCGTTGTGCCCCTGTGTACTGGCTGCTGGTGCCTCCCTTTTGACACGCTCCCAGCGCAGCCGGTCCAGCGTGACTCTCAGAGTGGTCCAAGGGCGTGCAGTGCACCTTCAGCACAGGGAATAAAGATGGAGGCTCTGGGTGTCCAGAGTGCAAAGTCCCTGCGTTTTACATTGCAGCCACTTGTGAGTACCTGTGGAGGACTGTGTGTGTGTGTGTGTGTGTGTGTTGGGGGGTGTACGGGGAGGGATGGAGAGTTTGTTTGGGTGTAGTATAAATAAATCTGTGACTATAAATATCCCTGTGCTGTGTGTCCTGTAACTTAGGCTTAGAATAAGCATGCAGTGAGCACCAGAGTTCACTTGATGGTGTTTTAATATAAATTGCTGGTAATCAGTGTTGGTTTTGCTTTTGTTATTTGATTATTCGCCAGCTGAGAGTATGACGACTTGACTTGCCCAGAAAGCACTGCTGTTGCTGCATCATATAAATCTCCTTTTTGACATTGTTTTTAAATAGTATCATGGGACATGACTGGCCTGAAATGAGCAGTATATACTTAAACAGCACATGGCTGCGCTCTGAGGTGAGTGGAGGAGGTCAGCCTGAGGCAGATCTCTGATTGGCTAGGGCAATCTGGGGGTGTGGCCACACAAGACTGTGAACTCATTGTTTTTCCTGACACACATACACACAGAGGAGCAGAGATGGTCCACTCATGCCTCACACACCAATGGAACATGACCCCGAGCATTGAAAACACACACACTCTCATTATTTTTATAATGACAACAGAAAATGTGCTTGGAGTGGCCAGTTCAGCGGCAAGAGATTTCGTTAGGACTGATAAGGACTGTTGTGTGGAAGTGGTGCTGGCTTTTGGTCTATACACCAATAAAGTGTAAGGGTGTATTCACACCAAGAAAGTCTGCTAGTTCACTTGCTTTGGTCAGGACCAAATACAATGTTGTTTTTTGTTTGTTTGTTTGTTGTGGTTTGCTTTCACACTGCCCTTTTTGCAAGTAAACCAAAATTTGTGAAACAAAACCACACGTGTGCTAAGGTCATCCATTCATTGGACAGAAATGATCAAGCAGGGGATAGCAGGAAGTGCAAAAACAGGCTAATCGTGAGAGATCTTTCATAATACTAACACAATATGAAGAAACTTATGAGTATCATAGGGGAATTGTAATTTTGTAATGTAACATTGCTTATTCATTACTTAAAGCTCACTTGAAGTTACCGATACCACTTAAAAAAACTACTATACTAACTGATAAAGTTCAAACTTTATTCAAAACGTGAACAGTCAGTAATAAAATAAGAACAAATACACAAATTACAAGCAGAGATACTAAACAAAGTATAAAGTCTAACAGTAGGCTAGTGTTAATTTTTAATTTATATATTTAATTATTTTTTTTTTTTTTTTACATTTTTAGTCATTTAGCACACGCTTTTATCCAAAGCGACTTAGAATTGAGGAAGCGAGTCATCGTGAAGAGGCAAACAAAGCAAGAAGTGCTCAAAATACAAAATTCAGACATTGCTCGGAGTAGCATAAGCCAGATAAGCAATGATTTAAAGGAAAATTACTTTTTTTAATAGTGGGAATGCATTGACGTCACTTTCCCGCCGGACCAACCCCCCTCAGCCTGACTGAGTGGCAAAAGATCTGCTGCATGACTGGATTTAATAGGGGAAACTGCGAAAATGGGGTGATCATACCACCAGCATGGAACCGTGAATGAGAATGTTCTGGAAAGTGATTTTGAGGCTCTCTGTGATGGTACCACGAGCCGTCGCTCATTGACTGATCGTAGGCTTCTGCTAGAAATGTAGACTTGTAGTAATGAGTGAAAGTAGGAGGGAGCTGATCCTGTGGTCAATCTGTAAGCAAGTGTCAACGCCTTGAACTTGATGCGAGCAGTGAGTGTTAGCCAGTGCAGAGAGATGAACAGAGGAGTGACAGTGGGCCCTTTTGGGCTCGTTGAAGACAAGACGAGCTGCTGCATTCTGGAACATTTGTAGAGGTTTAGTTGCACATGATGGAAGTCCAGCCAGAAGAGCATTGCAGCAATCAAGCCTAGAAATAACCAGGGCCTGGACAAGAAGCTGTGTCGGCTGCTCAGTTAGGAAAGGCCTGATCTTCCTGATGTTGTGCACAGCAAACCTGCATGATGTAGCTGTTTTTGTAATGTGGTCTGTAAAGGTCAGCCGATCATCAAAGGTTACTCCAAGATTTCTGACTGACCTTGATGGGGTGATTGAGGAAGAATCTAGCTGGATAGTTAAGTCGTGCTTCAGGTTAACATCAACGATACAGACATACAGTATTAGGTGTGTGCTGTCACTTTAAGAGTGAATGCATGAAATCAAAAAAATGTACGACATGGTTTCTTTCTCAACTGTCCACTCATGAAATAACCGACAGAATTCTTTGCTGAGACAGGTATTTAGACAGGATTTTAACATAGTTTTGTTGTGTGCATGTGTTTATTCAAGGGCAAGGAAAAGCAAAAGAGGAATCAATTTGGTGTTGGGACGCCTCTGCCTCTCTTTCTCTCTCTCTCTCTCTCTCTCTCTCTCTCTCTCTCTCGCTCTCTCTTTCTCTCTCTCTGCTTGCGCGCGCATTGGGTGAAGATAACACGCAATTGCGTTTTTTTATCAATTGCTCCTTGAAGTGTATTAGGCCCCTAATGGATTCGCATTTCATCACCTCAAATTACATCTCAAAAAAGGCACAGTGCTTTCTGCAATCAGGTCGGGTCATTTTCACACCTTAAACCAACCGTACCAGAGTTCGTTTGGAACCGGACTGTGACAAGATCTTCAGCTGGGATCTCTCGGTACGGTTGTTTGTTCCCTGTATTCACACCTGCCCAAAAGATCCGCACCAAGGAGGGAAACATTTTTTTTTTTACAATCTCAATAAATCATATGCACTGTCTCAGAACGAGCTGTTCGCAACAACGGGCCGCACTAACGTTAAACTTTGATTTCAAGTAGGGGGCCACGAGTTTGAAACCACTGCCTTAGAGAGTAGAAACATTAATAGACAAACTGCAAAAACAGTTACACCTTTATATTCGGCAGATCATATTCAACCAACAGAGCTCAATAAAGGCTGGACAAACTAGTGTAGACAATAACTTGTCTATTTTATTAAGGCTAGTCAGCAGTGCAAAGACAGTTCACCCGAAAATAAAGAAAGCTAAAATAATAATATCGGCCCTTTAAGACACATGATCACATTGTACTTTTCATTGTATCACCTGCTGCTGTAATTGCGTCAGATTAAAAACTAAAGCCTTTATAACTGGATTTGAATACAGAGATAATGTTGTGTCATGGCAATAGTAAATATGTACGGAGCCTCTAAGGCGGGCTGTGCTACGCCTAGAAAATTTCCATTCCTTGCAAAACATTTGTGTTCTCTTGCAAATGTTTGTTTTCCCCTGACAAACCTTGCTCCTTAAACTTTTTCATTCCCCCTTGAAACTTTGCATTTTCACAATATTAATTAAATACATAAAACATTTTTTTTCATTGAATTTCTATTATATGGTGATATATACAGAGCCTTTTAAAAAACAAGTTGATGGGAATAAAATGAGTTGGAAGGAAAATTTTTCAAGGAAGATGGAGCAATAAAGTTTTGCAAGCAAATACAACGTTTCACAGCAGAATGCAAACGTTTTGCGAGCAAATCCAAACTTTGTCAGCGTTCAGCTGACATGCTTTCAGGAAAGCATTTATGAAAGAACATAAAAGTTTTGTGAGCAAATCCAACATTTGTCGACTTAACGCGAAACATTTGCGAAATAATATAAAAGTTTCTTGAGCAATTCAACGTGGAAGTAAACGTGGAAGCCGATGCACGCACCATTTGTCTTTCGCTTCGAAGTCGATCGGCCTCCGAACAATGGTCCCACTGAAACTTTTTCAGAGGCTCCTCGGGCATCTGCAGCACAGTAACGCCGCTGGGTTTGCTTCATATGAGACTGCTTTAGTACGGCCGAGTCCTGAGACCCTGTGGTGGTGAACCTGCAAGCGGTGGCCCCAAAAGAGGCAGACCCAGCCCTTTCCCTGTCCTGTCTCCACCTCAATAAATGCGGGGGTCAGGAGGCTTTTGCTAGGCACTGGTAGGTGGCAGCACTCAGGTGGCGTGTTAATTGGGATCCCAATCAGTACATCCGACTCATGTCGAACGTGACTGAACTGAAAGGGAACGTCTTGGTTACGTATGTAGCCCTTGTTCCCTGAAGGAGGGAACGGTGATGCAAGGCGCGTCGCCTACATTGCTGGACGACTGCTAATAACGGGCTCCGCTCGGCTCCTCTGTGAAAAATAAATGATGCATGCGCCTGCTTCCGTGTTTATACCCGTGCTGTTGGGCGGAGCACAAGATGCAAATCTCGCACACCAATGTGCATTGGCTCATTTTATCAATCCTCGAAGATGACAGGATCCCAAAGCGTGATTCCAATCAGTACAGTACATCCGACTTACGTCTCCATTCCCTCCTTTAGGGAACAAGGGTTACATACGTAACCAAGACGTTTGCGAGCAAATCCAAAGTTTGTCAGGTTAACGCAAAGCATTAGTGAAAGAACACAAAAGTTTCACAAGCAAATCCAAAGTTTGTCAGCCGAACGCAAAGAATTTGTGAATGAACCCAAAAGTTTAGCAAAAAACAACCAAAAGTTTGTCAGCTGAACGCAAAGCATTTGTGAAGTTGCTAGGTGAAGCGCAAAACTTTTTTGAGAGAGTGCAAAGGTTTTGCGAGGTATTGCAAAGTTTCACGAGGGACACACCACTTTGAGAGAACACAAAAGTTTTCCGAGCCCATGCAAAGTTTCTTGGTTGAATGATAAAGTTTTGCAAGGATATTCAAACCCAAATTACGCGTCATCCAGCATTTTATATTTGAGACACTCTGTCAATTTACTCTGTCAATTTAGATGAGTTAGTGTTTTCGTCTGGTTGTGATGAAATATATAGTTGGTTGTCTTCAGCATAACAGTACAAATTAATTCCATGTTTTCTTATAATATTACCAAGTGGCAGCATATATATTGAGAATAGCAGAGGGCCTAAAACCGATCCTTGCGGTACTCCATAGTCTACTGGCGTTATCTTTGATTTTTCCCCATTTAAACAAACAAAATGATAACGGTCCGATAAGTACGATCTAAAGCAGCTTAATGCCTGTCTCTGAACACCAGTGTAGTTTTGTAGTCGATCCAAGAGTATTTTATGATCTATAGTGTCGAACGCAGCGCTAAGATCAAGTAGGACTAGTATTGAGATACAGCCTTGGTCAGAAGCTAGAAGTAAATCATTTGTTATTTTAACTAGCGCAGTTTCTGTCCTATGATGCGGTCTGAATCCTGACTGGAATTTTTCATAGATATAATTTTCTTGCAAAAAAGAGCACAATTGAGCGGACACAACTTTTTCTAGTATTTTGGACATAAATGGAAGATTTGAAATGGGTCTGTAATTTGCTAAGTTATTTGGATCTAATTGTGGTTTCTTAATGAGAGGTTTTATTACTGCCAGCTTGAATATTTTTGGAACATGACCTAAAGATAAAGACGAGTTAATAATATTGAGGAGAGGCTCTTCCACTACAGGTAACACTTCTTTCAGTAGTTTAGTGGGTATTGGATCTAATAAACATGTTGTTGGTTTAGATGCAATGATAAGTTTATTTAGCTACTTATCATTAAGTTTATTTATTTAGAATACCGAATTTTAAAGGCCCAAAGTGTGTCAAAAGTGATCCACAGCAGTTTAGTCCTGTGTGAGTCAGTCCATTGCCTTTGATTCAGTAGTCATGATTCAGTCGTGCCAGACAAACCATGATCAGTTTTTAAACTGAGGAACTATGATGCATCAAAAACACAGCGTTTGCCACTCTTGACCCAGAATCAATGTCCCTGCATTTCTTCTTTCTCTCCTTTCTTCTTATTTGTCTTCCCTAATTTTTGTATAAATGTTTCATAAGTTTGATTGTACTGTATAAAGATGTTGTGGAGTTTAGTCAGGGTGAGTGATTATTCAATCGAAGCTGTGAGGGACTAAAGTAAATGGGTTGAGCTTTTTGTTTAATGTGGTGTTGATCAGTCAACAAAACAGTAAAAATATTACTTTTTATAAATGTCCTGGAAAAAGTCAAGTCACATTTATTTATATAGCGCTTTTTACAATACAGATTGTATCAAAGCAGCTTTACAGTGATAACATGAAAGTAGTACAACACAGATCAATAATATTGTTAAATATTAAATATTAAATAACCCCAACTAAGCAAGCCAAAAGCAAGGCAAAGCAAGGCAACAGTGGCAAGGAACCAAAACTCCATCAGATTGGATGGAGAAAAAACCCTGGGAGAACCCAGGCTCAGTTGGGGGCCAGTTCTCCTCTGGCTCACATTCATATTGTTTATATATGCATATTAAATATAAAATATGTTTATATGTAACACGGCGCCATAACATATCGCCGGGCATCTGAAATCCCTATGAGAGGCTGGATACAAACTGGACCTGACGACGCCATTTTCTCCGGACAAACGTTCCGAGATAACAACAGAAAGGTAGATGGGAAATAATTAGCATAGCTGATGTTCATAATGATTTCCATTATACAGAAGTCGGTGTTCAGAAAATCTCGCAAACTCTCCGCAACCCAACCAAATTAAAAGTCAAATTAGATGACCTAAGACGTCTATTCTGACAAAAAAAAAAAAAAAAACATTAGTTTTCCATCCAAATAAAAGTTTGGTAGTTTGAAAGAAAGAAATTAAGACTATTTAAAAGTAATATAATAATATTAGTATTGTAATTTTACAGTTGTAAAAAATTGTAAATCAAAATGATTATTTTATTATATTTTTAAGAAAACTTTTTCTTAAAAATAAGATGAGAAGCCAATGCTTTTGCGTTTCTTTCGCAAATGTTTTTTTTTCATCAAGTTTCTTTTTAAAAAAGAAATAAGAAAACAAATTAGAAAACAATTAATTAAAGGAGTAATTCACTTTTAAAAAAACTTTTGCTCATAATTTACTCACCCCCATGTCATCCAAGATATCCATGTCATTCTTTCTTCAGTCGAAAAGAAATTAAGGATTTTTCTCCATATTATGGACTTCAATGGGAACCTTAATTTCTTTTCGACTGAAGAAAGGGAAAGACATGGAGGTAACACTTTACAATAATAGTACATGAATAATCATGTACTAATACCTGAATTAATAATTACTTTACTATGACCTAATGATGAGTTAAGACATGTACTAATGAGGAACTAACCTTAACTACGACATGAGTCATATGAATTCCTGCATGAATATACCATCTTAACTACACGTTAGTACATGCTTGTTAATTAATGTATAAATTAACACTATGGAGTAAACTAATTCAAACATGTTCTAGATTAAATATAAGATGTATTAAAAGGGCACACAATGTAAAATTGTTCATAAATTTGCCACCAGCAACTGTCACAACATCAGTGAAGGTCTTGCAATGTTTACATTTAACCTTTCTCATTAAACACACAAAAATTCATCAATAAAAAACTGAGTAATCTCATTCCATTTTAAGTTATGCCACTTCTGCCATCAAGAGTGTAAAACCTACACTAATATATCCATTAAACAGATGCAATTTTCAAAATTAAAATCAGTGTTAGCACAGATGATGGTTATTTCTGTGGTTATTTTGCGTATTTGTTTACTGTCTTAAAATCATATTACAGTCGGATGTTAGTCTTGTTTTCTTTCCCCCTCAAAATGTGTCCACTTTCCTCCTACCGTACAGTTCCTTCTCCATCCAAATTCGAACACCTCTGCTCTTCCACTTCTTTACAATCCACCAAAAAATACCAAATTCTGATTTAGAAGAGCTGAATATGTATAGCACATGTGTAATTGATAATTTTTTAAATATGTACTCTTGAAGGGCCAAGACAAGAAATGACATCGATACATTAACAAGTCATGAATTCATGTTACTTTATACGTAATTAATGATGAGTTAGTAATGATGTGCCCCCTCAAGTAAAGTCATGACATAATGATGCATTAACAAGCCATTAGTTGATGTTATTGTATGGTTAGATAATAATGAATTAATGATGATGTGCCTCCTCAAGTAAAGTCATGACACAATGATGTACTTACAAATCATGAACTAATATATTAATAACCATAAACAATAAGAGTGCCATCCTTATTCCTTTACACCCATGGTAAAAAAAATAAAATAAAAATACAAAATTATGTATTGTTCTTTTAATTTTATTTATGCAATTAAACATAAATGGACTTAAAAATGTCCAAACATAGATGTACAGACACACATAAGACATGATTACATGTAAAATAGGGAATAAGCTATAAGCTAATGCTAATTGAAGCATATTTAAACAAAAATTACAGTTAATTAACCATAACCACCTGAAACCTCCTAAATACAACATACATGCAAACATGTCTAATTCTGTTTATGAAAGAAGTCATCATTTATGAGATTAAAATGCCAGCATTACCATAAGAACACAACCACACAACCAACGTGTTCGAATGAGCACCGAGTGTACCACTAATGAGTGTCCCACCAGAAACAAACCCTACATACTGTAGTTCCAGGAAGAAAGATTAGACAGAATAATCGACAAATTAATTAATTAATTCAATTATTTGTCACAATGCTTGCTGCAGATTATGATCTTACAGTTTAAATTATGGCAGTATGAAATCATATGTTTAATTCAAATTTAGATGACTTTTTATTTATTCATACAGATAGAGACTGTTTTAGTTTACCCCTAAACGTTAATTAATGCATTAACTATCAAACATGTACTAACATGTTTAAGGCTGCTGTTATTCATGCATGAATCAGTATGACTCCTGTTGTAATTAAGGGTTGCTCTTCATTTGTTCATTATTAGTTCATATATTCACTAATCATGAGTTAATGTTGAAGTAACTATTAATTCAGGTATTAGTACATGATTATTCTAGTACTATTATTGTAAAGTGTTACCGACATGGAAATCTTGGATGACATGGGGTGAGTAAATCATCAGTAGAAGTTTTTTTTTTTAAAAGTGAACTACTCCTTTAATAATGTCTTGTCAGAAACAGAAATGTTAAGTTGTAGACAATGAGATTACACATGTTTAAACCACAATGCTAGGCAAGTGCTGCAGACTAGCGTTTGACAGGGCCGGACAGGCTAATTAGAGCGATTACTGCACAGCTGGATTGGCTGGCCGCTTGGCAGAGGCGCATCAAAAGGATCAGCGGCAAGGAGAAGGCCTCATTTTGACAGCACGTCGTCTGGGTTTCTGGGCGGAAAAACGTGAGCCAGCAGTTCCTCTACTGAATCATGAAGAGAACTGAAAGTGCGCGAGGGAACGTTGTGTAAGTTCCTCAGCTGGACTGGGATCTGTGGGCCACTGTAGAAGAAACTGATGTCGAAATAGTGGGAGGAAAGCTGTGGAATAAAGAAAACCTAAACAGCCGCAGAACTGAAAACATCAGCTGATGTAGAGGAAGTAGTGCCTGGTTTTGTTGCATTACATGGGTTTTGACCTTCAGATGTAGATTTTCCTGGGAGTGAGAGAGAGAGAGAGAGAGAGAGAGAGATTTGCTTGAGTCGTTGTTTGCGATTCGTCGCATTGAATCAGCATCAAGAAGGTCCGGCCCAGTTCTGTGATTATGCCATAAACATCAACTCATATTAAAGGAGTAGTTCACTTTTAAAAAACACTTTTGCTGATAATTTACTTACCCCCATGTCATCCAAGATGTCCATGTCATTCTTTCTTCAGTTCGAAAAGAAATTAAGGTGTTTGATGAAAACATTCCAGGATTTTCTCCATATAATGGACTCCAGTGGAAACCAAATGGTTCAAGGTTCAAATGGGAGTCTCAGTGCAGCTTCAAAGGGCTTTAAAGGGATAGTTCACTTTGAAATTGATTTTTGATATGTTTTAGCTTACCTCTAGGGCATCCAAGATGTAGGTGTCTTTGTTTCCACAGTATTTTCAATTTTGACATTTTTAGGTCAAACAGGTGTTGTCTGTCAGTCATATAATGCAGGTTTAGGGGGTCCACCTCAAAGAGCATGCACAGAGAAGTCAAAATTAAACATGATTTAATGACTCGTGAATGTAAGTACACACTGATGGCCTAAGACACGAAACAAGCGGTCTGTGTGAGAAAACTGAACTGTATTTATATAGTTTTTACTTCTTGTAATCCCAGTCATGCCGAAGTGATTTGAATCAGTTGTGCAATGTCCAACTGAACCGTGTCCAGCGTTCCGCCGGAAGTGATCTCTCGCGTCTACGTCATTCAATATTTACACGGAGATTCGGAAGTTTTACTTTTCACTAAACATATTTAGATATACCGAAATCGTCTTCCATTGCGATTTCCTGTATTTTATACACTTTTACTTTCCTCTAAATATGGTTAGATCTTCACAGTAAAAGGTAAAACTTCCGAAATCTCTGTGTAAACAATGAGTGACGAATTGAGAATGAGAAACGTTGGGCATGGTTCAGTTTGAACATTGGACAACTGATTCAGATCACTTGGACGTGACTGTGATAACACAAGGTAAAAATGATATAAATACTGTTTGTTTTCTCACACAAACCGCTCGTTTAGTGTCTTAGGCCATCAATGTGTTCTTACATTTACGATTAATTAAATCATGTTTAATTTCGACTTCTCTGTGCATGCTCTTTGAGGTGAACCCAGGGTAGAACCTAAACCTGCATTACTGTATATGACTGACAGACAACAACGGTTTAACCGAAAAATGTCAAAATTCAAAATGTCAAAATACTGTGGAAATAAAGACACCTACATCTTGGATGCCCTTGAGGTAAGCTAAAACATATCAAAAATTAATTTCAAAGTGAACTATCCCTTTAAACTACATCAGTCTATGAATAAGGGTCTTATCTAGTGATTGTTTATTTAAAAAATAAATACAAAAGTTTAAGTTGAATAAGCACAAATGCTTACCTTGCTCTGTTCTGTGATAAGGGCGCGTTCGTGACTCCTGTTCAAACTCGTTCATCAAAATGAACAAATCTTTTTGGAGTCATGACTCGAAAGGTCCTGAGATAAGACCCATATTCATCGTCTGGTGTCGTTTAAAGCCCTGTGAAGCTGCACTGAAACTCTCATTTGGACCTTGAACCGTTTGGTTCCCATTGAAGTCCATTAAATGGAGAAAAATCTGGGAATGTTTTCATCAAAAACCTTAATTTCTTTTCAACTGAAGAAATAAAGACATGGACATCTTGGATGACATGGGAGTGAGTAAATTATCAGCAAAAGCTTTTTTTAAAAGTGAACTACTCCTTAACAAGGACACTGTTGGACTTTAGTGTGAGAGGTAGTAGTTAAGGCCTTAAATGCTTAAAGTTTATAGCTAATTATATTTGATGCTGAATTAAAGAGGAAAAGCCTGTAAAATGTAAACAGTTTTGGAGCCTTTAGCTAAGGAGTTAGCATGCTTCTCCCAACATATTGAGTGTTCCATGGTACATATTTGAAGCCATCTTGGATCATTTCCCAGTTCCATTTCCTCTTCTTTTCTCTGTCATTTCTACTATGAATAAAAGGGCCAGGATGTGTAATAATTTTGTGGAGAAAATGTTAGTGATGTTTGCTTGATGCTAGGGAGATTGTTACCCTTGCTAAAAAGAAGTAGAACTTAATTGTATTGAATGTGCACTTCAACTCTTAAAAGTTTTAAATTTTCAAAAGCCTCTTACTTGTAGATAATATAAAGTCCACTTTCGTGTGTGTTCCTTAACACTTAAGTACACTTTTAAATGTGAACTTAGTTTGTAATAATGTTATAAATGTTGTGTCATGTTTTAAAGTGCACTTGTTTTAATGTGTTGGATAACTTACTAAATCAAATGTAAATTGATTATAGTTTTAACAGTAAGGTGTTATTTGATTTTAGATTTAAAGTTGATATATTTTAAATGTACTAAATTGCAACTTCATCATTACAAATGTGTTGAAATATATATATTGAAATACATGACAGTGGAAAGTATATTTTAGTTTATCATAAATTCTTGTCAGTACATTAGGCAGTACATTTTAACCCAACATTATTCAAAGACAATACAAGTAATTATGAAATTTCATATATAAAGATAAGTTGTATTGAAGCTTGTTTCCGCCACCAAATATTGTGACTTTTTATCTAGAAATTCAGGCTTTTTTTTCTCTGAATTGTGAGATAAAAAGTTAAGATAAAAAGTTTTTTTTATTCAGTTACAGAAACAAGCTTTCATAAAGTCGTACTCAAGTGGTTCAAAAAAGCACTCAAAAGATTAGCCAATTGTGTTATACATTTAAACTATAATACATTTTCATTTCATTGCAATCCAAATTCTATTAAGTGTCTAAAAACATTATATTCACAGTTAAGTACAGAGTTTTCATTTAAAGTAGAATAGTTTTAGTGTGTTCGTATTTGGGTGTTCTGGGAGGTTTGGTACTGTAGGTTTCTTACTGGCATTTTTGTGTAAGTGTAATGCATTTTTCCCAAGTTTTTTTTTTTTTTTTTTTTTCATTATGGATAAAAAAAAGGTTTCAATCACAATCCCAAAACTTGTGTATATCACATCAGCAGAACATTTGTGGGCTAAGTTTAATACTTTGTTACTTCAAATTCACAACCGTTTAGTAGTGATGCTTAGCTTTCCAGTCAGTTTCCATATTTCCAATCCAACTCTATCCCCGTGGTTCAAATAATTATGCTTCCTGAATTAACATCCAGGATCTCAAAATAATTCAATTATCCAGCACCTAGTGTAGCAAACACGGTCCCTCTACAGAGCCCCACTCCTCATCTGTCTGTCTGTGTGTGCCCGCAGTAATCCCTCTGAGCATCAGCATGGCTCCTGTAAGCCCCCACTGGGCTCGTCTGCCGTGACCTCGCGGATCCTGCTCCGCCAGCAGCTGATGCGCGAGCAGCTCCAAGAGCAGGAGCGGCGAGAGCGGCAGAGACGGCAGAGCTCAACGGACGCCACCCAGAGCCCCGCCATCAACGTCAGCGCACCCCCGGCCCGCCCAGTGCCACACAGGTGCCCATGGAAGTGCTGAAGGTACCCACCACAATCAGGCTTACTCATCATGGATAGTCTGAGAAAACTGAAGTTTTAAAATGCAACAGTTTACTGAAACCTTAGATTAAAAAAAATAATTTAGTGTTGGGCAACGATTAATTGCATACTAAATGAAAGTTTGTGTTTACATACTATATGCGTGTGTAATTAATTTGCATGTATGTATTTAAGAAAAAGATTTTCTTAAAAATATACTCACGTAAAGGATTATTAGAAACACCATACTAATACTGTGTTTGACCCCCTTTCGCCTTCAGAACTGCCTTAATTCTACGTGGCATTGATTCAACAAGGTGCTGAAAGCGTTCTTTAGAAATGTTGGCCCATATTGATAGGATAGCATCTTGCAGTTGATGGAGATTTGTGGGATGTACATCAAGGGCATGAAGCTCCCGTTCCACCACATCCCAAAGATGCTCTATTGGGTTGAGATCTGGTGACTGTGGAGGCCATTTTATTACAGTGAACTCATTGTCATGTTCAAGAACCCAATTTGAAATGATTCAAGCTTTGTGACATGGTGCATTATCCTACTGGAAGTGGCAATCAGAGGATGGGTACATGGTGGCCATAAAGGGATGGACATTGTCAGAAACATTTAAATGATGCCCAATTGCCACTAAGGGGCCTAAAGTGTGCCAAGAAACATCCCCCACACCATTACACCACCACCACCATCCATGTTCTCATTCTGTTTACCCCAAATTCTGACTCTACCATCTGAATGTCTCAACAGAATTTTCGTGAGCTCTTGCAAATTGTAGCCTCTTTTTCCTATTTGTAGTGGAGATGAGTGGTACCCGGTGGGGTCTTTTGCTGTTGTAGCCCATCCGCCTCAAGGTTGTGCGTGTTGTGGCTTCACAAATGCTTTTGCTGCATACCTCGGTTGTAACGAGTGGTTATTTCAGTCAAAGTTGCTCTTCTATCAGCTTGAATCAGTTGGCCCATTCTCCTCTGACCTCTAGAATTAACAAGCCATTTTCCACAGGACTACCACATACTGGATGTTTTTACCTTTTCACACCATTCTTTGTAAACCCTAGAAATGGTTGTGCGTAAAAATCCCAGTAACTGAGCAGACTGTGAAATACTCAGACCGGCCCGTCTGGCACCAACATCCATGTCATGCTCAAAATTGCTTAAATCACCTTTCTTTCCCATTCTGACATTCAGTTTGGAGTTCAGGAGATTGTCCAAAATAAAAGTCTGTGTTTACATAATATATGTGTGCTGTATATAATTATTTTGTATATAAATACACACACATGCATGTATATATTTAAGAAAATGTGTTATTCATATATAAAATATTTATATAATATGTGTATATATATATATATATATATATATATATATATATATATATATATATATATATATATATATATATGTATACAGAATTTAAGCGCAAATAATTCTTAAAATATATACATGCATGCATAGGTATTTATATATACAAAATAATAATATACAGCACACACAAATATATTATGTAAGCACAGACTTTTATTTTGGATGCGATTAATCGCAATTAACTTTTGCACAGCAATTATATAATTATAATTTTTTTCCCGTATTTGATACATCAGGCTTGATATATTGTGAGAAATATGGAGACTCACACATTGAGGAGAGAAAACAACTACAATTTAATTCAGTGGTGCAAAATCCTGTTGCTGATTTTATGAAATTCTGATAGCTAGTAATGTAAATCAATAAAATCTGTGTAACACTGCAGATTACTCATATATAAAATGCTTATATCGGTTGTCACTCTATATCTCTGAATAATGTCATTAAGATGATATTTAATGCTTATTTTTATGATCAAAGCTGAATAATTTTAAAACATAATGCAATGCAATACAACGATGATTGAGGGATGAACAAATAAACATTTGAAAAGTAATACGTTTTGAGCATGTTGATGATTTGGAGGCCTGTAGAAATGTGTGTATCAAATGTCATAGAGTAGGCTTTAAAGGGATAAGATTTAATAACAGTGGCCCTCATTTATCAATCTTGCGTAGAAATGGGTGTATATGTTGGCGTAAGATTATGCTTACACTCCTCTCACCGCCTGATTTATGAAGCTGTGCGTACCTTTGAAATCCAGGTGTACGCAATGCCTGCCCTGGATAAATCCCTGGCCGAAAACGATCGTCATTAGAATAACACGCCCTTATATATTCAAGTCTCCGCTCCCCCACGCCCTCATTTTACGCCATGGACACACAGAAGACGGCAAAGAAGAGAAACTTCTCCAACGTGGAGACCGAAATGACCTATCACAATGCATTATTTTACAGCACGTATTTTGAAATTAGCATTCAATTTCGAAATCACGTCACATGTATAATAGTGATGATGATGATGTGATGTGAAGTACCATTCATTCACATTAATAATTGCATGACCATTTGTAATATTATTATTATTATTATGATTTGTATTAATGACGCCTAAATTGTTATTTAGAAGAATGTCGTTATTATTATTTGTATTATTATTATCATTTAAAAGAAGAAGAATGTATTTTTTTATTATTATTATTTTGTCAGTCTGAATTATTTTTTGGTCATTGAAAGCCTTTCATTACCGAACCAGAGTCCGTGCGCACCTGCCGGGGTCGGGATAGCTAATCCTTGCAGGGTAAAGTCCACAGGCTCGCAACTGAAGGAATACATATGCTTACAAATCAAATGCTTTGGTAAAGTCACACAAATTAAACATTGAAGTCCACGTTGCACAAAAATAAACACTTAAGTTTATAATTACTATGTTGTTGTTTTTTTGTTGTTTTTTTTACAGTGGGTCATAATATATCTTTTAGTTTGTCAGTGCGTTTTGTGGTGTTAGGAATTTTTCTGCGCATTTCCTCACTAACTCAAAACGTGCGTACACCACCTCCTGAGCTGGTGTAGGATTTGAGCGTGCCGTACGCCCACGTCCATATTGATAAATCTCAAACTCACCGTGGTTTTGGGTGTACGCAAGGGTATGCGCTGGAAATTTGGTGTACGCACTTTTGATAAATGAGGGCCAGTGTTTTTATGATTTAGTGCATGTTGTGTTCATATTATCTGTGCTTTACTTTCTTGGCATGTAGGCTAGGAATGTCTCAAAATGCAACTGAGATTATGAAGTGAATTCCAACTCTGCATTTAATGCAATGCAATAAAAACTCCTAACTGGCTGCACACAAAAACAAACATACAACGGGAACAGTACAGTCCGATTCATGAAACAAATGACTCATTTGTGCCAGTTAAATGCACAGCATGACCAGCGTTGCACAATTTCCCAATTCAGAAAACAGCCCTATATCACAGAAAAATAATTTCTCACATATATTTATGCTAAATTGTTCAACATTATAACTGAAAGTCAATTAATATCTTGTAAATTGGAATCAAAATGAGCTTATCCTGCATCACAAAATAATAAACGGATAGCAAAAAACCAAAGGCGTGAAACGCTGGCAAATGGGTGAATGGTTGGTATGTCTAGCTTGTGCTGCTGATTCAGTTCTGCCAACTATTTTCAACGGGAAGCAGCTAAAGCCTAGCCTGGATGCCAGCCTGAACCCAACCCACAACATTTTTTGGATTGGTCTGGACTCGAATCTATTGAGGAGTAATTATGATCGGCTCAGAAATCGTCAGGCCAATCAAATTGTCAGGGCGAGCTTTATACGATGATGGACAGGTGATCTGCAGTTACGCAATCATCACATCATCAAAGAGTGCTTGGGTTGAACTGGTTTCCCTCAAGATGACTGCAGATGCATAGATTCTTCTATCGTGTCTGTTGTAAAAGAAATCGTCTGCAAATTCATTTTAAAAGACGAACAGAGAACTGCAATCAAGGCATTTGTCGATCGGAAAGATGTGTTTGCCGTCCTTCCCACGGGATTCTGCAAAAGTTTGCTAATAAGACGGACGCAATGAAAAGCCTGTGGTCGTTGTGTTTCTCTTTCGGTCGCACTCCTGGAGGACCAAGTAAAAGAAGCAACACTAATTATTTTACGACTTCTTCCAGTATGCCTGCAGTTGAGTTTGTTGCCAACTGATGCGTTTCTCAACACTTACTGCGTTGCTCTGATTGGTTTTAGGTCTATCCAAATGAGTGCAGAGTTTGTTTGTTTTTTTCCTTGTTCGGTTGAGACACGCCTCATAATCAAAGCCCTATGGAGCAGTATCAGACTCACATTCTGACTAGAATATGTGTATGGCGAAGTCAGGCTAGCTAAAGCCTACTCAAAAAGTCTGTAAATGTCGCTCAGGTGATGTAATGCTCCAAATTTCGGCACTGTTTTCTCTCTTAATCCATTCTCAAATATATAGCCGAATGTCCATTTAAAGCTGTTTTAATTGACATTTTCAGTCAGACAGTGAAAAGACTATGCGTCCGAAATCAAATACTTCCCTAGTATATCAGTATGCGAAAACAGTACGCGAGCAGAGTAGTATGTCCGAAATCATAGAATTCAAAAAACAGTAGGCAAAAAGTACCCGGATGACCTACTACATCCGCGAGATTATGAAGTGCGCATACGATTGAAACTTTACTATCCCATGATGCCACGGAAGTGGAGTTGTTCTTGTATATTTGAAAATGGTGGAAACTCAGAGACAGTGCTTGTACGAGAGAGTGTGGCTGTAACGTTAGAAGATTTACACAGACACACATGCAGATCTCTATTGATTAATTCATGTCTATTTATCGATGGTAATATCTCAAGCAAACAAATTGCTTTTTTCTTGCCAAAAATCAACATCTGTCATTGTTCATCAGGGGTTGTGTGTGTGTTTTATGAGGTAAAATTTATTAGGTAAATAAATGTTATTTGAGAAATTCCGCAAAAGGCGTAATTGCAAGCAGCTGACCGACGCCTCCTCTTGATTGTTAGGCTGGGCGACTTAAAACGCAGATGAAAACAGAAAGCAGAACTAAAACAGCGCAACTTTGCGCATGTTGCGCTTCCCGACTCATTCATACTACCCGTATTCATACTGTATAGAACTTACTTTTTTAATGGTCGCAAAGTAGGTTCTTATTTAAATATAGTACCTACTTTCACATAGTACGCGATTTCAGACGCAGCCTATGATATAGTGACCAACTACTGTTAACCAGCAGTAGCTATAGATTTGTCACTAGTCGCTTTTTTAAAGAAAACGTTACTAATCTAATTTGGCAACACTGGCAAGATTGTCTTTAAAACGTTGCTTTGTGATGACAGTAGCTGACCTGAAAGAGAAAACGGAGCATAGCAAAAGATTGTTCCGGCTAATGTCCGCTATAGCGCCCCTTGTGGCGACTCCGAGAGCACAGCACATACTCTCACTGAATGAGACACGCTCTGGAATGTAACAACATGTGAAATCAAAGAATTGGACAGGATTTCACAGTAAAGCCTCAGTTGACCATGTCATAGCTGGTTTCGTGGTTTCGTTCTCCATGACTTTTCATGGTTTGACTACGCTGGCATTAGCATATCATGCATTTGTTCTCCTGCTTTGACTGCTCAGTTCAACTCGAGCTTGAGTGTGTATCAGCCCAAGCGTGTCTGATTATGATACTGTCCGTAAGGAAGGGGAGGGAACGGGGTGGGCAGGGGACAGTGAAGTGTGTTAAAACGCATATGGGGATTATCTTTCCCCAGAGAATTCCTCTTTAATGCATGCTGTGCTCCAGCCTCTTGGAATTAGCCATCTTTAATCCTATTTGCTCAGCTACATTCAAAATCTTTTCATAGCTTTGATTCCTTGTTAGTCTGCGGAACTATCAGACTGTTACTGATTTTCTGTGCTATTGTGCACAGACTGTGATAAATACAACAAAACCCCCTGCATCCCAAAGGACTCGGGCTGCTAATGTCACTCGGTAAGAGCCGTTATGTTATATTTGCGATGCTATTAATTGTCTGTGATTGGGTTACAGGGATGGGAAACAGTCATGTGCGTTGATTGATGATTTATTCTATAATTATTCAGTTCTATGTATATGATTATTTGAATGTGTATCAGTAATACTAATATTGCATGATTATGGTTTTAATATTTTTGTGTATTTTTCTAGTTCAGTTTCCACCCATGTTTAGGTCTCATGTGTCTCTGCTTATTTTAAATTCTGATATCAAGTAACTTTTTTTTATTTCTTACAGTTCTATTCAATTATCTATGATTTATCTGTTTCTTTAATATTTTCAGTTTAATTATTTTTTATTAAAACTGCTTCATCGCTGTTTTATAAATCAAACCACATTTTTTATTAACATCTAATATTCTTGCTGAATTTAAACCAGTTTAAAATGGACAGATTTAGGACAGGGTTGTTATTTATAACTTGAAACTACAAAAAACTAAACTAAAAAACATTTTCATTACATACTGTATAATAAAATAAACATTAATTTAAATAAATACCATATAAAAGCCTAAACTTATTTTTTTCAGCTATTTGCCAAAAACTTTTCTAATTTTCATTCAGTTTAATTTAATCTTCTTATTCTGTAAAAAAAGAAAAAAAAAAAACAACTTCTAAAAATGACAAAAACACACAACAAAATGACTAAACTTTAACTGAAATGGAAAATATAAACATTAAATCTAATAAAAATATTAATAAAAACGACAGTAACACCTCAATGATATTAACGCTAATTTGAGGAGTAGGTTCTACTCATGTGTCACATTTCTATTTGTACATACGTTGCTGAAACACCTTGGATATTTATGAAGCAATTCATTCTCCCATATTTTGATTCTCACACAACAGTTTTTATAAGATGTGTGAAGTGTACTGATATTTATGCGTGATTCTCCCCTGTCAAAATAAGCTGATAACACAAATCAAGACCACCCAGCAGGCATCGGCCAAGCTGCGTATGAAAGCAACCGATACTTTAGCATCTGATTTAGAGTGGCTCATATCAAAGGATAGAAAGGGCATGGCATGTACTCCTTAACGTAGTATTTATGTTCAGTCAGTCGTCACTTATGCTAAGCTGATGATGTGCTGGTCATTCAATCCACTGAACGGCTGTCAACAATTAAAACACACTGCCTTCCATGCAAACACAGGCGCAGATTTTATTTGATCCCAAACTGCTTTGGTTGTAACAGCAATATATACATACAAACCAGAACATTAAAAGAACTGAGTTTAAATTATTCATAATGCCTCTAAAAGAATGTGAGGATGTAAATGCATTAGTACGACTGACTGGCTGTAACATTATAGCCAAAAGCTATAAAAAATGGCTTCCCTTTTAAGTTCTGTGAGGTGAGTACTTTTTTTTTTCTTTTTGCTAGTTTAGTTTAGATTTATGGACCTAACCTTGTATCTATGATACATTTTATTTTAGGTTTATCACATTATTAACATTAGAAATGTGTATATATATATATATATATATATATATATATATATATATATATATATATATATATATTATCTATCCATGATAGGTTTAGTCCAGGTGAGATTTCTTTAAGGAATTTACTTGGCAGATGCGTAAACTGAAATCTAATAAGAAATATAAAAGATGAGGTTACACTTTATTTTAGGTTGTTCTTAAATTATACATTTAATTACTGATTAATATTACACTGTAAAAATACTTTTTCAAAGTGGCAAATACAACAAAGGTTAGTGGAGAACGTTTGATAAGAAAATACTATTTCAGTCGTTTCTGCTCAAACATGTAATGTTTAATTCAGTGTGTTACTTGCTGTTACTTGCAAGTGAAAATTGTTTCTACACTAATTTTTGTTTCAGTGTAATTAACATACTTTCTGTAGGATTAGAGTTAGGATTAGGGTTTGGTTATAACGTGTAATAATGGATTCAGACAACACAAATTTTTTTTGTTACAATAGTTTTGTCGATTTTGATAGCGATTTTTGACATTCGTTGTGTCATGGACAAGAAACATGTTAGACTACACGTTGCTTCCTGACCAATCATCGTTTGCCATCTTTAACAATATGCATGATGTCATTCGAGGAGGCTGATCTAGGACTGACCTCTGAAAACAAGAGCAGAAAACAAACAATGGTTGTACTCGCCTAATTGCCTCCACTATTGTTCTCCATCCTTTATATTTTTCACATAGGTAGAAGTATTACTGCACATAGGTAGAAGTATTGTAGTAGAAGTATTGTAAGCTCAACGAACTTTTCCTCCATTGCTTTCCTCCATTCAATAATTAAATGTGACGTACCCGTCGCAGAGGCCCGCAAAAAGTCTAGTCTTGTCTTTCTGTCGGGACATTGTGAGGTGTCGGCAGCCACAGCGTTGGTTGTTGTCCACTATGACACACTATTTGAGATTAAACGATGGATTCTTGCATCTCTACACACATTGTAGTTTACGAATATCCATGACTCCCTACGGCAATTCAATTGGGCTGATATCATGTAGTCTGAGCCCAGCATAACAAGGACACTGTCAAATAAAGTGTTACCAAAGGTGGACTTTAAATACTTAATTACAAAAAAGTCATAAATAAATATAATGACAATGAGTCGAAACTTAGAAATATAATAAGTATTTAAGAAAAGTATAGTAGAAAATGAGAGAACATGACATTTTATTGTGAATAAAATGGTTGAACCCATTTTAAACTAAGCTCTGATTGTGTCTTTGATTAACTGTTTAAATCATTTCCCACTAAAATCTTTACATGACAGATTTGAGAAGTTCCAGTAACACAAGAGGGGATGAAAGCTTTTCCTTTTTTTGAGAATAAAATGAGCAAGCGATCAAAAAGAAAGAAGAAAATAAAGCTTAGTCGCTGACTTTCCCAAAGCGACGCAGAGGTGTACCAGGCAGAGCCGCTGGACTTGAAAAGTGAAACATTAAGCTCAGATAAGTTTGCCTAAAGACTGATTGGCCCCTAATTAGCCAAGTGACCTTTGATCTTTTCAGAAATAAGTACAGGATCAGGTTTAGGAAGGAGACAAAGGCAAGAACAGTCTTAGCACACACCAAACGCTAATTCAGCAAAGAATGCCTGTAATTAGGAGCGACCGTTTCATTCCACGGCATATTTAACATTGGGAAAAGGGAAAATAAGGTGAAAAGGTGGGATTATAGTCGTGGGATCAATTTCACCATTGGCTATTCACAATATTGAAAAACAAACAAACAAACAAAAAAAAAACTAGAAAAATGTTTAGCGACACAGATAATGGATTTGACTTTTGGTATAACCTAACACCGTCTTAAACGTATAACTTGTACTAGTTTGTGAAATGGCTTTTCTTTGTTGCCAGTTGCTTGCCATTGTATTGAAATCCAAATCTGTGAAGTCTTCTCCTAACATCCTCATCAGTAGTGCTCTCTGGTGAGAAGATTTTCACAGTTTGATTTTGATATTTTCTTCAAACAATGCTATTGTGTGGTTTCTTAAGACTTAATATAGCAATCATGTCAGTATGCTCATTTTCTGACTTAAAGGGAACCCCAGGTATAGACCCCTCTTTTGCCGGCCTCACAGTTACGTCACGGCGCTCAGCTGGAGGCAAAACAAAGTGAAAACTGGAGGCGGCCAATACAAAACAGCACAGATTCGGCTACATAATAAGGAGCTTAAATTATTGTTACTATTATTAAATGTCATCTTGTTGTGTTGTTTGGTGCAAGAATTGACGAAAAATTAATATGCTGTATCTGGAACTTTTATTTCTAGAAAATATTCACATCATTAAAATCGCACTGTAATGTCACTCTTTACATTGTCATGGTCTCGGCGCTGGCTCGGCAGAACTGCAGATCATACACACAAGTCTTGTACAGGACCATATAGGCATCTAAAGATTTATATGCCCTCAGTTTCTCTTTACGATCGGTTTCTCTATAAGGTAGGTGTAGAAGTCAGGCCACTAAACCGAGGTAATGTACGTTAATCCTGTCAGATTATCCATGCATTGAGTGAGTGTGTAGGTGGCTACAGGTCGGCCAGTCTGGTTCCGTCTGTTAAAGATAACTTTTGGAAATAACAATCGGGGTCCTGGACACCGAGTGACCTTAGACCTTAAGATAATATCGGATTTTCTCCAGTCATTGTTAAAAAACAAGCTAACAATCCTTGCTAACTAGCGTTAGTGAAGCGGCCAGAGGGATCGTTCTGCCTCCACCTAAGCTCCGCCCACAAAAAAGTCAACATGTTTACCAACTGAAAAGGGGTCTATTAAGACTTGCATGGCTTAATCAAGTCAAGTCAAATTTATTTATATAGCACTTTTCACAATACAGATTTATCAAAGCAGCTTCACAGTGATAACATGAAAGTAGTACAACACAGATCAATAATATTGTTAAATATTAAATATTAAATATCCCCAACTAAGCAAGCCAAAAGCAAGGCAACAGTGGCAAGGAACCAAAACTCCATCAGATTGGATGGAGAAAAACACCTTGGGAGAACCCAGGCTCAGTTCGGGGGCCAGTTCTCCCAGTTCTCATATTGTTTATATATAAATATTCAATATATATATATATATATATATATATATATATATATATATATATATATATATATATTGTTTCAACACATTCTCATCCCAAGGCGCCATATGTGGACACTTTTGCAAAAGCGTAAATATCAAACGCACATGGCACCCTTTAGCGCCAAATGAGATGGTTAAGTTTTAGGTATGGGGTAGGGGTAGGGTTAGACCACTAGGAGGCGCCTTCTGCCCTATTTATTTTTACGTCTCATTTGGCGCTAAAGGGTGCCATGTGCGTTGGATATTTACGCTTTTGCAAAAGTGTCAAAATATGGTGCTTTGGGATGAGAACGGGTTCATTGTTTATATATAAAACAGCGCCATAACATATCGCCGGCGTTGAGTCGTCTCTTCACAGGCATTGGTCTTCTTATCACAATTCTCATCACTCTTAATGTAAATTATATCTCTTTGTAAATTAAACCCATGAAAGATTTGCGTAATTTAAACAAACAAAACATTTTTTATATTATTTTGGACAATGGGAGGCGCCTTTATTTTAGGTGCACTGTGTTTTCTGCATCGATAACTTTAAGCGGTTGAACTTTGATTTTGGTTTAAACTTGCGCGTTTGATAGTACAGTAGAGAATGAGAGAACATGCAATCGATAGTAAATAAAATGGTTGAACCCATTTAATGGTGTGTGTTTGTCAGTGTTAAGAAAGTTCACTTTCTACATGAACTAGTTCAAAGTTCAGTTCACAAATTTTGTTCAGTTTTGTTCTAGTTCAGTTCATAGGTCATACATCACAATTTTGAACTAAGTTCACAGTTCCAAAAACTGAGTTCACAGTTATTTTTTTTCATATGTTGTTGCGAGCTATTTATTTTTTTATTTTTTTATTATTGCCACATCTCATATACCAACACAGACAGAAATTATTTTATCGGCGGGCAAAAGTTTTTCCCATCCTCACTGACCTTGTCTTAAAACTGATCATACGATGTGATACTTTGGGGTGCAACATTGGTGGCTGGTGGCGCAAAATGAACCTTTGGTCTAATAAAACATTGGTACCTAGTCAATTTTCTCCGAGATTTGTTTTCATGATAATCGAATGTAAAGAGTTGTATCTCTAAAAACTGTTTAGCGTATAATGCTAGTAATGGGGGCATTTACTAAGTAAAAAGAAATCGCTAGTTTATACTACTAACAAGGCTCAAAATAGCCCCACAGTAACATAATGAGTGTCCATCCAAAACGAAGCGATGAGAACTTTGTAAGTGTACAGACCGTTTAATAAGAATATACTTTATAAAGACAGTTCACTTCGTGTATACAGACAGGAGCCATCTTAGAAAATAGTCTCGATAAGTCGATACCCGAATGCCGTTCACACAGTTCAGAAGTTCGCTAAACTTCATTCAGTTCAGATCACTCAGCACGACGTTCGTGCTTCGACTTGTCATGACTGTTTTCCAAGATGGCTCCTGTCTCTATACACTGAAGTGAACTGTCTTTATAAAGTATCTTATATATTAAACGGTGTAATTAAACAATTAAACTTCATGAAACCTGCAGAAACCCTTGTGTTGCCAGATTGGGTGTTTTTAAGGCCTGTTAAAGTGGTGTTTCAGCCGGGTTTCCGCCTGGAAGGCTCTATAGAAATCTGGCACCTTATGCGAAGTTAAAACTGAGAGAGCGTGCGTTCACAGACAGCAGAATGAACGAGTTCACAGTAACATTCATCAGGCAGTAATACAGTACTTTCAGATCACGTTCACCCAAAATATGAATGTCCAATGAATGCGTTCAAGCACAACACTGGTGTTTTTTGTTTCGTTAGCTATCATCACCCACTGGAAAAAAAAACGAAACGTACCCGTTGGACCACTAGTAAGAACCCATAGAGCCCCTACCAATCAATGAAACTCTTGTCCATGTTAAGCAAAAACATTTTTATTTCGTTCATCACTGCACTAGTGCAAGAGTTTGGTCATATTGTAAAACGCTAAACAATGCGTCTCTTTCTTGGAATCTCAGCGTTGAGAAGGATGTTCTTGTGACAGTATCTGGCCTGAGGCAAAGACCGCCACACAAGTCAAGCAAAGACCAGACGATGAAGACAAATCTTTGTTAGTTGCCTTTTGCCCTTTCAATCGCTAAATGTGATTGAGAGACTTTCAGCTGCAGGAACTGGTTTGTTATTGAACTTTAGATCTGCCACTTTATTTGGAACATAATCCATTGTTTCATTTAATGTAATTGACTTGAATAGTAACATTCCAACAGGAAATGCATAATTTACTCATCTATATGTGATTCCAAACTTGCACGAGTTTAGCAGAGTATCTGAGCTGCTATTTGTCCATACATTGAAACTGTCAAGCACCAAAAATAACCAAAAAAATAATAATATCTCATTTGTTAACAATGAAGTATGGCATGTGAAGTAGTGTTGCTCCAGGCCCAATGTCAGTGACAAGACAACATTGTGTGAGCTATTGTAATCAAACCTGACGAGACACCTCTTAATGTGTATTTACACATTTAGATATGTGCAGACGAGTGTAAATCGGCAGTCGGCTACTTTTATTCTTAAGTAACAGATTTTTCCTTATGTTAAAGGACTGATTTTACATTCAAGTTACCTTTAAGTAATCTTTAAAAAAAACAATATTTTTGAAAAACAGTTATTAAGTTAACTCAATAACTTAAAGTACATTTTTACCACATGGTTAATAGTGCACTCTAGAAAATACTGGGTTGTTTTAACCCAATTTTGGGTCAAATATAGACAAACCCAGCCATTGGGTTACATTTTTACATTACATTTTTAATTCAATGTTTAAGTTTTGTCCATATTTGACCCAAAATTGGGTTAAAACAACCCAGCATTTTTTAGAGTGTGTCATTTGGACTCATGTGGTTTCATGATTGTTTTTGGATCCCATTCAAATGTATGCTTATGTAGCATAACACATAGATTTCCTTTGAATAGATAGATAACTGTAAATAGAGAGGTAGTCCTTTGAATGTGCTCCGATTCATTTCTCGCCTTAGGGTAGAATATTTATAGCTTTATGGTTGAAACCTTGACATCCACAACCTCCTTAACTTCCAGTCTATCCCCTTAGGCCATGCTGAGAACAGTTCCCTTTTATTTAAAGGAAAGTCTGTTTCTACCCCAACATACATTACCATTTAAATGTTTGGGCTTTGTAAAATAAACAGAGGCACTTATGCTCGCCGTGGAATTATTCTTTGAAACGACTAGGGCGACTCAGAGTAAATTGTCTTTTTATACCATCAAGCATTGTTGAGAAGTCAGGTACTCAAAACTTGTAACTTGGGGTGCATCTAAAATCTCCTCCAAGGTTGTAAGAAATCAAGGCACGCACATATCCAAAGTTAGCTTCACTTCCTGTCTCCTGAGGTGCCTTCATCTGATACATTTATGAAGGCAGCATAGATGTATCCTTCACTCCCTTTAATATCAAACAATCCCCTGCTTTCATTCTGTGGAAGTTGAGCTAAAACATAAAGATGGCATCTTAAAGTTGCTGGTCAGTTTGTGTGTGAATGTACGTATTTCATCATCCTTTTCCTCTGTTAGTATTGTTTTAATTAAATATTTGCTTATCACCAAAGCTCTCTCTATTTTGCTATAGATCAGTACATTTTTACACTTTTTCTTGAGGTAACTTTTGTGTGCAAACAATGTGATGTAGTTTTTCCGCTTGGACGTTCATGCTCGTTCAGATGCAGTGAGTATAAACCAGGCTACTCTCCGTCTCCCGCACAGACGTGAATGGATTTGACGTGCAATTGTTCATACCCTACCAGAATCCAGAGGGCAGCACTGAGTCGTGTAGGATAGAACAAGAAGAGTAGTGGATCTGCCATTGCATGCAGAGTTTAGAACAAGAACCCAAACAAAACCAATGAACAAGGATATCACATTACAGCCTTGACGTCATTAAATTTCATTTAGACTTGTGCGACAGATAGATCGATCCAAAACGAACTTGCCAACTTTTAATGGCAAACATGTTGAAGATTAGCCTATGGGCTGTCGATTCATTAAATTATAAGCTATTTCCTGACAAAAGCGGTTTATTCAGTGTAGTGAAGCCTCTCCTCCATTGACATCCATTAAAAAATGGCCTCTTGTCTCCTTCCCTGCATACCACAGCGTTAGCAAGTGTTATGCTTTTTCGGCTGAAGGTTCTAGGCTTGCCTTCAAGTGGCTTTGTGTGAACGACCAAAGTGTACTTTGGGCTTTAGAACTCATGCATTAGGTCACATTAGTCCCTTTCACACAGCAATCTCGGTAAATGACCCTAAAATTACCAGAATGACTTTACCGGTAAATACCGTTTAAAATTCTGTGATGTCAGTCATCAAAAATGATCTTTAAACGCTGTGCCGTTGTCTTCATGAGGAGAAGTGCTTTAGTTTCACTATCTGTTCTATCTGTTCAGAATGCGTTTTTGCTCTTAAAAACATGAGATGCGCATGATATTTAGCAGATCCTCTGCACTGATGAGTGGAAGAGAAGGCCGGGTCTCGAAGCGTGACATGTTGAAAAAGCTGTGAGATGTGGCAAAACTGTCAAATATGATCATCTTGTGCATATTTACGTAGAAAAACTATTAAAAAGCTTACTGTAAACAGTGTGGTGTAATCATGTCATCTCTATAATGACTTTATGATTGGCCCAAAGCAGACTTTTTACGTCAGCGCCTTTCTGACCCAGGGGCGGACTTAACCATTAGGCAAAGGTCGGCAAGTGCCTTGGGCCCCGAGCTACCTAGGGGCCCCCAAAATGTCCCATTAAATTATGCTTAAGTTGTTTGTTTTTTTTCGCAAATTATATATTTCTAAGAAACGCATAAAATCATTAGTGTCGCAGACAGAAGGGCCCCCCAACCTCAACTAACTGCATTGGACTAATCCATTATCTCATTTGACTTTCTGCGTGCGAAAGTGACAAGGCTGTAATGCGCCAAAAAAACTGACGGAGAAAAAGTAGTGACAGGCAGAGTGTACAGAGTAGTAGACAGAGTAAAAATGAAACAAATCTACAGCTAACTTACCCAAGCGGTGCTGAAAAAGCAGGACGCAGGAGGAAAGCAAAACGTTTTCAGCAAAATTGCAGAAGGTAACAAACTTTTGTGATGCCCGCTGACAATGACAACAATGCTAACAATATGTTAGAAGTCCATGGCCGTAGCCAGCTATGAAGTCACCGAAGTCCGGACCTCTGTCATTTTTTTACATTCAAAAATAAAATGTCAAGCTCATTAACAGTGGTGGTAAGTAACGAAGTAAAAATACTTCGTTACTTTACTTAAGTATTTTTTTCGGGATCTGTACTTTACTTGAGATATGTTTTATTTGCACCTACTTTCACTTTTACTCCACTACAATATTAAAGGCAAAATTTACTTTTTACTCCGATACATTTCCCCATGCCCGCTCCGAGTATTTATTACACTTGGCTTTCCAAACCAAATGAAAAACGTGGTTTTCTTTAGAAAAAAAAGAACGCACGCGCTGTACGCTCTTTGTCAGCATACGCTCAATGATTTATCAGCCGTTTAAACCACCTCATATGAGTGTGGTGCATGAGAGCGCGTTGTGAGTAAGGGTGCGGGTACAGTCTCCGTGTTGCCAGATCCACCTTATGGAAAGGTGCAGTAGTCTTCTGGACCTGTTTTTCTGGTTTAATGTGACACTTTAGGAAGTTATAAAGTGGAAAGTTATATGTTAGGCTTAGTGATATATTAATCTTATTTTCAAAACACAAGCTTTGAACTTATTTCGGATTATTATTATTAATTTGTTTTGTTTTTCGTAGCAATATCTGGCAACATTTTACTGTCTGCATTAATATAAAAAAAGCTTATGGACAAACTGTAATTGCATAAAGTTACCACATTCGGTAAGACAAACACAATGATCATCGTGATTATCTGGAAGAAATGTATAACACTATCAAAAACTATAGCATAATATACAGATCTGTATGAATGAAATTTGCCAAATAACTTACTGGCCAGCTGGAAGACGTCTCATGCTGTTTAGTTAACCTTTCACAAAGTCATCATAAAAACTTTAATTAAGTGTTTCAGTCAATTAATCTATTCAGTCAGCATATTTGTGTTTTGATCTGTGCGAATTACAGAAATATAAGACTTGTTAGACCTATTTTTTTTCTATATTTCTTTGCACAAAACTCTCCAGAAAGTGCCATTTAATGGTTTATTTTTCAAAATTTGTTTTTTAACTTTTTTCATTCTCTTTTAAAGATTGGATGGGGGGCCCCATACTACCTTCGCCTTGGGTCCCAATTTGCTAAATCCGCCACTGTTCTGACCTCGTACACAATCACACCGCTATTCTTCTTTGCCGATCACACAGAGCACATTGCCAGTCATTTTCTGGTATGTTACAACTTCCCTTACAAAAAAACAAAAAAAAAACAAAAAAAAAAAACGTCCCAGTATTTTTGAAAAGTTCCTGTTCACACATGATCTCTTACTGGTTATTAACCAGTAAAGACTGTATGTGTGAAAGGGGCTATTGTTAAACAAGTAGTTAAGCATCTAGATTTTGCCAGTTACAATCTTGCCACCACAATGCTACGTTGTTCTGAATGATTTTCATTACAAGGTCTTCTGGGCAGTTTCTGTGTTTGCTAATGGCTGGTCACTAGTGATTTGAGTGGTTGCTAGGTGGTCGCTGACTCTCCCAATGTGAAAAGTATCTAAAGCCGGAGACACACTTAAAGGAGTAGTTCACTTTTCAAAAAACTTTTGCTGATAATTTACTCACCCCATGTCATCAAAGATGTCCATGTCTTTCTTCAGTCGAAAAGAAATTAAAGGTCGCCTATTATGGCATTTAAAATGTTTCTAATATTGTTCTGGAGTCCCCAACAACAGTTTTACATGAATGCAAACACTTTTGTTGTATTATAATATGGATTTATTTTTACCTGATTTGCTCACTTGACTCCCAAATGATTCGTACAATGACTCATTTTTCCAAACCACTCCTTTGTGTGACGCTAATTGGCGGTGATTGGTCAGATGACCCAGTCAGTTAATGTTTGTTAGCATAACGCATAAACATATTGATAAAGCACTGCAGTACTAGAAGACGCTCTATTCTTTATGACAACTCCAATAACAGCGTCAAACATTTCACATATTTTAAAAAAATGACATTGGAGACCTAGAAGCTGCGCTGAGCGTAACTTACACATACATACACACACACACATACTTATTGCGCCTTTCCCTCCTCGCGCCTCTAACGCTACAAAACTCGTACAAAACCCATAAAAGCAACCATTATTAATAATACTTACAGGTTGTGATTCGGAGGAGGAAGCTGATCCATATACACTGGGTAAGTTACTGAGCCCTCCTTCAGGAACAACCGGCTTGTGAATCCATATGAATTCATTTATGTTTTTGAATGATTCGTAATTAAAATGATGAGAACACAATCGGGCTATACTGTTGTGGTTATCGTTGCAAATATGAACTCTAACTACCGATTCTTCACATGCTCGTCCTTGGTAATTGAAAACAAAGTGGCTGAACTATCTTTGCATTGTAGAACACAGCGTCTTTCTCAACATGATGCTATGATGAAGTATTTGAATGTGTAGTAGACTTTAAGTTTACACTTCCGTCTGCGCTTGCAGTAACTGGGCGTGGCGAATATGCATCTACTTCACAACGAAACAGCTAATGACTCGTTTCAAAAACAATTTATTTCATAGACTCAGAGTTGACTCTCACTTTTGAAAGACAATAACTTTATATACGGTGCACTTTCACAGATATAATCTTTGCAGGATGTTTTCAATCCCTTAGAGCTATATTCCACACCATATGAACAGTCATTTTCAAAAATCCCATGACTTTAAGGTTTTCCATGAAAACATTTTAGGATTTCTTCTCATATAATGGACTTTAATGGGAACCAAATGGTTCAAGGTCCAAAATACACTTTTAGTACAAACTGCAAACTGTTTAAAGGGCTTTAAACGATTCCAGATGATGAATAAGGGTCTTATTGCGAACGATCGCTCATTTAAAAACAAAAAACAAAACACAAACAAAGTTTAAGTTTTAATCGTCAACTCTTGCCTTGCTTGTACTGCGATGGATGTTCATGTGTCCCAATTAACAAATCTTTTCAGAGTCATTTGGTTCATTCAACGAACCGAACTGAACGAATTGACTTGGAAAAGATACAGAGCAGAGCAAGCGACCATTTGAGCTTATAAAACTTAAACTTTGTTATTTATTTATTAAATGAGTGATCGTTTCGCTTGATTAAAGCCCTTTGAACAGTTTGCAGTGTCTTTTGCAGTGTCTGAAAGTGTCTTTTGGACTTTGAACCATTTGGTTCCAAATGAAATCCATTATATGGAGAAAAATGCTGGAATGTTTTCATCAAAAACCTTAATTTCTTTTCGACTGAAAAAAAAAGAAAGACATGGGCATCTTGGATGGCATGGGGGTGAGTAAATTATCAGCAAAAGTTTTTGGAAAAGTGAACTACTCCTTTAACGACTAGCTGAAACATTCAAGAACTTGAACTGAAAACACACTTGCAGACTGACAAACTGTCTCTGACTCGGCTTGTTTGGGCATGATCAGTTGTAAGTATCAAATTACATTCATAATCGGCCTAACAGTCGTTAAGTGTGGCTTAAATCTCTATGATATTCTGATTTCTAGATAAATTTGTTGAACCATAAGTCAAATAAATGAAGGACTCAGATAAAGGACTTCTCGATGGTTCCGTCCAACAGCGCTTGGGACAGTAGAGGGATCGGTCACTTACCCCGATCTGCCACAAAAGTTTAAGCATTAGCACGTGTGTTTAAGCTTTTGCTGATTTAAATATTTAAGTGCAAGAAGAAGTGAAAGAGAACTCTTTAATCACTGATTGAGAAGTTTTGTGCTCCCCAACACACACCGAAGCACCCAAAAAGCAATGCAAATACTGAAAATGGTTCGTCCTTTACTTTTTCTTGCGCTTGAACCGACACATTCACACAATTTATATTCATCATGCTTGGAAATATTACAGTTTACAGACATTTCCTTTAACGCTAACTCTCAACACAATTTTTGGACCCTATTCTTCCTGAGCTTTTTTAGAGTGAGATGTTTGTTATACTGTTAACATTCAGTTTAGTCACGCATACTTCATCAGTCCTCAGAGAACAGCTGGACACATGATGGTTTAGCTGTCAAAGATCACACGTGTGTTTCGTCAGCCGCTCTCACGTTTATAGCGCTGAGATCTGAATTACCCCGCTCTGGCTCTGAATTCAGACAGGCAAAGACTTTCTTCTGTAAATAGGATGGAGGTGGGAGACGTTTGTTGCTGTGGATCTGCAGAAAGACTCCATTGTTTTAACCTGACGTCAAAGTTGCTTCATAAAAGCGGAAAGCCATATTTTGTCAAAAAACAGCACAACGTCAGTAGTGTTTTGCTGCGTCCTGCACTAATTGTTCTACAGGCAAAACTAATCTGTTATTCACCCCTTTTTAGGCACAACCATCTGCAATCATTTATCGGTCAAGTCAATTTAATAGATAGTAGCTTCAGTTGATCAAACAGTGCTTGGTCAAGGTCAAGGATTCGTTCACAGCACGTCACGTGTAAATGTGCCATTCAGTTAGCGTTCAGCGAACTGTGATTCTAACTTCTCTTCTCTCTGCCTCAAGGTTCAAAACACATCTCTGAAAATCCACTAAGTATCACATCCAGCAGGCTCAGAGGCAGCAGGTGAAGGCGCATCTGTCCACCACCCTGGGAGGAAAGCTCGGGTCACCAGGCGTTGAGCTTGCCGTATTGCCAGCCAGGCCAGCGATGCGGGGAATGCCTCCGGGGCCGAGGCAGCAGCGCCCCCAACAGTCCTATGGCCTTATCGCACACTCAACTCCAACTGCGAGAAAGAGGTAACCACAACGGTTACAATTACTTTAAAGAATACTGAAATATTTCACTTTTAACCCTTTCTGAAAATAATGTGTAACACTTTAGTTAACATTCATTTTCAACATTTACTAATGCATTATTAAAATCAAAACTTGTATTTGCACTGTGAACTCACATGAACAGCTGTATTTTATTTAAATGACGGTAACAAAGATGAATAAATACTTTAACAGATGTATTGCTCATGGTTAGATTATGCTCAGTTAACTAATGCTAACAAATAGAACCTTTTTGGAAAGTGTAACCATCTTATATAATGGATGGGCAGGTTAACATTTATTAACTAACGTTAACAATGAGTGAACTGTAAGAAATATTATATTAACTTTATTAGGGCTGACATCTAATAGTCGAGGATTCAGAACCATTGGATTCGGAGAGGTCTGATTTGAATCTATGAACGTTATAGTCGAATAGTACACGGCAAGTTCAACCTTGTATAAATCAGGTTATGTGTGTCCCGGCTCAGAGCGCACACGAACAGACACACTGTCCCCGGCACTGCACGCGCGCGTCACAGAAAGTTCATAAAGCGCTCCCCATTCACAGTTATCTGGGTCGTCTCATTCAAAACAGCCAGCTGTTGCTGCTCAGCGAGCCGCCGCACATGAAATACTCATATAAGTCGAGACAGCGAATGTAAGTTACATGTCCGCCCCAGCGCGCTCACACTTAGCCTAATAAACGCCTCATCTCTGGCAGCCTGGCACTCGCTACATTCCCAGCACATCTAGTGGATGCACAAGCATTCATGTGTGACAAAAATATATATCTTTTGTAATTCTGTGAATTACACTGCTAAATCAAATGAGGAGGTTTAGCTCTCCACAAAACAAAATATTATTTTTAGTGTTCACAGAGGAAAAACAATGTTACAGACGTGCCAGTTCTCCGACGGACACAAGCGTTCTGAAGCAGCACTAAAAAGACTGCTTAAAACTTTCACAGACCTCAAACAGAAAAGCACAAAGCCTTTCTTTAAAGTGAATTTTGTTTTTTTATAATTTTTAATTGATTTTAATTAATGTTTTATCAACCAATTGTCTTGATTTAATCAATAAGAAGGAAAAGCAGACAATTACTGATAATCAAGGCATGGAGGCACGAAGCTCGTCTCATAAATATAACTACTGCAAATTAGCGTATAAGTATAGTCTACTCCACAGACCTAAAACATATATCTATTGAAATGTCTTACTTGTAAATAGAACAATTCAAAACGAAAGAAAACGTAATGCTCTCTGCTTATGAAATGAACGGTGCATTTCTCTCGGCGCATATGCACCTGCGAAGATACGCGCAGCATCGATCAACTTCATCTTTATTAATAAACAATTAAAATGTCTCCTTGCTATATATTTGTTCTTTGTGACAGTTTTTTTTATTTTCGGCAGCGCCACTGCTACCCTTAGGCTAAAGCGTTAAGTTACAAGTTACAAGCTCACCACCGCATCAAAAACATGATTGCGTGATAAAAACATGAAAAATACTAGGGTACCTAAACATAGCCTAACTGTTTAGAAAAAAAAACACCGAACGTATAGCCTAATGCGCATACGTCCATCTCTTTTGTTTGAAATGGAAAAAATATAGCTGCTAGGCCTATCTAGAAATTAAAAGGTTCGACTATTAGTCAGACTACGGCAAAATCTCAACGAATCAGATTTGACTATGAAAATCCTTAGTTGAAAACAGCCCTAAACTTTATTATGATCGGAATTTGTCGTAAACAACATGAAAGGACGGTCCATCCTGCCTTGTATCAGTGGTTCAGGCTGCTGGTGCTGTAATGGTGTGTGGGATTTTATCTTTGAGCCTCTTAGTACTAATTGAGCATCGATTAAACACCACAGTCTACCTGAGTATTGTTGCTGACCATCTCCATCCCTTTGTGACCTGTTTAGGTCTATTTCTGTGATGAGAGTTCAACACTGTTTAACTTTCTTAAACCGCTGCATTCGCTCACTGTCACTTTTTACCCAGCTGTCCAATCACAGTTGAGGAAGGGTGGAACAAAATACCATACCCAACAACCATCCTCCTTGTACAATGACTAAACAACAATGGAGAACTCATTAATATTGCTGGTTACTTCATTTTTATATTCAGTAATATTGTTCCAAATGAGATAACATACCACTGCCTGGCATTTTCCTTATCATCAGTAACCGGCTGCTCCTCGAAAGCGCTCTTGAGTGCCACTAGCTGGCTGATTTCGGAAGAGTGCCTGGCATTTTTTATTTGCTGGCTAAAAATGTTTTGGTGGACACATCGATAATTTAATATTTTTAGTCTATATGGCCTATTGGTCTCTTTTTTCATTTATGCAACATACTAGAGCCAAACATGAGAAGGAAGCCCAGAAGATTCCACAGCGTTAACAGAAAATTAAAGATTTGGGTATTCAAACAACCAATTTTGTTTTTCAATTACAAGTTGCCTCTAGATAGACTAAGTTACCTATAAAACACTATTTGATGCCATTGGAATAGCATATCAACGATCAATATTCTTGCTTCGGCATCACATGTTGAACTCCATCATATTGCCGGGATGATAATCATTTAGATCTGAAGTGAACGCCACACACGGCCGCGTTTTCCGAGCCCAATGCGGAAGAGAAATCCCGTCTCCTTCACCTGCACAAACCACACCAGGAACGAAAGATAGGCTATAGCACCGTCCCTTTCTCGTAATGGAAACTTGTGGACTGGATCTTGAAGTCCTGACAGGCCTTTTTGTTTTTGCAACCTCCACAAACACAATAATTTACCATGACGATGATAAATTAAAATACAAAAACTACAGAAAGCACACTGACTGACAGAGCGTTCTCACTGAACACCAGCCTATTCTTCACTGTGACTAAGCCGAGGCTGAGGCTCCCTAATATGACGTCAAATTACGCGAATGTTAAAAAAAGCCGTTTTTACTAGCAGTCCAGGAAATGCTCACTTTATCTACTAAATCAGTGCCCTTATGTTGTTTTAAAACATTTTAAATCCTGCATTAACTTTTCATATGGTATTTTCATACAAGGTTATCTATAAATTCCAATTTTTTTTACCTGCAATATGCTCTTTAAGTGCTTTGTTCAACGGTCTGATTTAAATGTCTATCTTAAATCTACTAAATCTAAGCCATAGTCAAAGTCTATCTTTGTGAAACCGGCCCTTGGACACGTAATTGAGGGGATTGAGCTAATTATGGATGAGCGTTACGCGAGCCATTTTACGAATGATTGGAATTTACTAACATACAAACGTTTAGGCTAGCTGTCAAATAAGTATAATATATGAAATATATAAAAATAATATATGATTGGAATCCATGAATAGTCATGAAAATTAAGTCATAAATTTAATGATGGTACAAAACAGGCTAACCTTTTCCCCCATTTACCATTTCACTATTTCCAAGATGAAAAATATGAATGTAGGAGTATAAACAATCAAACAAACACAAAACAAACAAACAAACAAACAAACAAACAAACAAACAAAACGAATAAACAAGTTCTAGCCCTTAATCACTGTTTGGGGTAAAAATGACCCCACTGGACTTTTCCTTGATTTTTTAAAAATGTTCCCTTCATCTCAGGGACATGAAACTCTGTGACTTTTCCTACATAATCCATCTAAACATGCACAAAAAAACTGGGCTTGATTTGGTTGTTCTAAAGGTGTATAAAACAAAATTTACCATTTAAGCTGTTTGGGTCAAAATGACCCCACATTGAAAATGAATGGGAAAATGAAAAAACGTGCTTTTTTCATTCTGATTGTCAAAAAAATAAAGGTAAATCCATTATAAATCTGAAATGTTCTACATATAAACCAAGGTCTGGTCCTAGAGCATAAATAGAAAGTAGAACAAACTTTCTATCTCATACACACAACCACACACGCACAAACACACACATGACTGCAACAGAGAGCATTTTTACAGAAATTGGCAAATAAAACAAACAAAACTGGCATAAATCTAAGAAAAATTACATTTAAATCAAGGTCTGGTCCTAGAGCATGAACACAAAGTGGAATGAAATTTCTATCTCACACACACACACAGCCACACACACACAAACACACACACATGTATGCATCCTGTTCATTACAGTTTATTAGTGCGGTTGTTTTGTATTATATTGGTTTATTTACTTGGTTTATTACATTTATTTTGTTCTTAAATCTCTTGTTCTATAAAAAATAATAATTGTTCATAAATAATTTTCTAAAATGAAGTGTGTGAATACAGTTATGTCATAGCGCTGACTTGTAATATTTATGCAAATTTATGTATAATAATTTGCATAAACAAATAATTTAAAATATATCAGACAACAACAACAAACTCTAATTTTGACAAAAATATTTTGTGCAATTCACAAATATATATATATCATATATATCAAGTTGTGAGGAGAATTTGAAGCATTAAAAAAATTAAGTGAAAATGAATGAGTCTCTATTGGATAGATGTGGTCATTGCACTTTAATTCCTTAACTATAAGAAAAACTATTTTTCAACTAACCACCAAATGGTAGTATTCTATCCCTAACACATAGAGCAATGTCCAAAAACTGTTTAGATTTAATTATCATCATAATTTAAGTGTTTTTTTCTTTAAAAAATCATTTTTCATGTGCCAATTTATGGCCTAGTTATGTAATTGTGCAGTAAATAGGTAGAAAACTTAAAAAAATCCAAAAAAACAGCATAAATGATTAGTTGAGAAGTGAATTTAAAAAATGATATATAGTTTTCCATATAAAAAATGTATATTTCCTTATGTAATCACTCTTTAAAAGTCTGGGGTCAAAATGACCCCAAACACCTTAAGTGTTATCCTTTTCTAACAGTGATTAAGGGCTAGACAGAGGTGACAGGATCCTGACAGGTTCATGTGACTAACTTACAAATCCATCAACATCAGGAAATGATGTATTAATATTGTAGATAGCGAACATCATGAAGATGTTAATCAATAAAACTGATATCAGTGAAGGAGCAAAGCCAACAACTCTGTGAACGTGTCTCTGAAACAGCTGGTGTGGACTGCGTCACTGCTCACGGTGTGATAGAGAGAGCGAAGAGTGCTAAAATATCTGTTAATAGATTAGAGAGAGCTTGGCACTGGCAGGTTGAGTGGCTTTGGGATGTGCTTCAGTACATCGGTTTCATCCAGAGTTATTTTCAGCATAGGAAATGGATGGATTTGAACCGTTGTGTGATTTCCAGCACAATAGATACTTTAATTCTCTTCACAATGTCACACTGTACCTCAGCGGATGACCTCTGACAGCTGTTCACCTGATTGCTTTTGATTTCTCTTCAGATGGATGATGTCATTGATGACATAATAAGTTTGGAATCCAGTTACAATGATGATATCATGGGACTCTCCTTGGAACCCAGACTTCAGATGGCCAACACGGTACAGAAATATGTGACTTTTTTCTATAACCTTACTTATTCGAATCTTTAGCTCTTGTAAATACTAATGTGAGTTTGTGGAAGGACATGTACAGTACATCAAGATTTTGTGTAATAGTGCTGATTGGCTTCTCAAACACATGGATTGTGTCAAACCCTTCATTAGTGACTGAACAAGTTTTAAGAGCCCGATAAAACAGTAGTAATAAAATATTTTTTTTACATTTTTATTTTACTTGCAAAAACAGTAATAATGAAATGTGTATTTATTTTTGCGATTATTAATAGTGAGAATTGGACTCTAAACTAAAGTGTGATCCATGTTTTATTTTGTATTATTTTACTTTTTAATTATTTAGCTTGCTGTTAATATATATAATATATATATATATATATATATATATATATATATATATATATATATATATAGTATCCATTGTATATTATTTGCCTCCAAAAAAATAGTAGTAATATAATAGTAACACATATGTATTTGTTTAGCTTTGCTTGCAAAAATCAGTTAATATAATGAAATATTTGCAATTTTATTTGTAATTTTATTTTGCCTCCCAAAAAAAAAACAAAAGATTACGGCATCTACAGTGAACCTACAGTTAACACACCCATGCTAAAGCTGACTAAAACATAAACATCTTTTGGAAATTGATCTTAATGCCTCAATTTAAAAATGAGGAAAAATCCTGCCTTTAAGGACCCAATTTCTTTGTGAATGAATAATGTATCGTAAATAAATAAATGTTCTTCCTTTATATCAAATACAGGGTGCATAAGTCAGGACAGCCCTATTTTAAATTCCAAAGAGGCAGGCAGGTTTTTTATTTTTAAAGGCCAGTTATTTCATGGATCCAGGATACGATGCATCCTGATAAAGTTCCCTTGGCCTTTGGAATTAAAATAGCCCCACATCATCACACACCCAGAGATTGACATGGGTTTATTTCAGTTAGCCTAATAGCTGGTCTGATTTGCATTGAGAGATGATCTATGGAAAGTACCCCATGCCAAACTCTCAGGTATGCTGAATGCCTGCCTCTATGGGAATTTAACATAGGGGTGTCCTGAATTATGCCCCCGTATTTTAAGGAAGAACATTTATTTTTTATGATACATTATATATTCACAAAGAAAATTGGTATCCTTAAAGTTTGGATTTTCCTTCATTTTTTAATTAAGGCATTAAGATTTAATTCCAAAAGATGATTTTTTTATTCCTCTTTTAGTCAGCTTTAGCATGGGTGTGTTCACATATGCTAAGCTCTGTACCTGTAGTAGCTAACAATGCTAACCAGCCAAACCCTGTCTAAGCCAAAATCTCTTGGTCTAAAATGACTTCGAGTATGTATTCAAATCAGCAGTGAATTTTTGTTTACACCTGGCCACTTCATGCGTTTTCTCAGATCGTATAGCTATCTGATTTATGAAAACGATTCCATTCACACCTGGTCACATAAATGTGTTTTTGCAAAACGGATATAAATCCGATCTTCCATTAAGAGCCCGACCGATAAAGGATTTTGAAGGCCGATACCGATACAATATATTTGTTGGTTTTAAAATCGTATATATCGTCCGATATTTATTTTATTTTTTCGAAAATCGGCAACAAAATATTAACATGTTTCCCTAACATTAGTTATTTGAAGTTATGAGTTTTAACTAAAAATAATATAAAGAATTTTAAAAAGAAACTTGTTTCTTTTATTTTCACAACAGAACAGACTGATGATAGTGGCATTAGATAGCTTTGTGATTTGCTAGTCTATGATGAACCATAATTTAGCAATGGAATGACGATCCATACTGCAAAGTGTAAAACATACATTTTCAATATAACAGGCCAAGGAGAAATGATACGTCTCATTGCTATAACTGTCATGCGCTATTAAAGAAATACTTCAGTCACATTGTCAAAAGTTAAAAGGACAGTCAGTCAACTACACTGTAACAACGTAACGTAATTATTACTAATTATTTAACAGCAGCAAAACTGGACATGATAGTCACAAATTCTGTCACGCTTATTTGAGTTAAGAGAACTGATGGGGATGTTCTTTTAATTGTTATTCAGTTAAAGCGTGAAAGCGTGTTTCGTCCATTTTATTTTATTTTTGAAATATTCATTTATCGGCCATTATAACTGCCAATACCGATAGTTTGGAAAATGCCTAATATCGGCCGATAATATCGGCATGCCAATATATCGGTCTGGCTCTACTTCAATTCCCACTGCAGATTTAATGGAGTGCACGTCACCGAAAGCAATATATATTGCTGCATTTTATTGATCCTCAGCTAATTTCAAAATCAAAGATGGCAATAAGAGAGAGCGTTAACAGAACTGCTAAGATCATTTCGTTTCTTTACTATTAATAATGATGATTGCGTGTTAAGTGTCTGTAACTTACCTTTCACTTTGATTTGCAATAGTTTGCGTGTCATGCTGTAATGTGTGTTGCAGTAGCATTGTCATATCTGACTATAACATGACATATAGTCTATAACACGCTCTCACACGTTTATTTTTAAGCATTGTTGGGAAGAGTAAAATTTACACATGTGGTTTCAACAACCAGATGCATTTACACTTGTCCAGTTTCGTCTGAAATGCGGCCCGACTGATGTGGTTTGAGCAATCGGATTCAAATCAATCTTGAATGCATTTCGGAGGGCATTTACACCTGGGGCCCTATTTTAACAATCTGAAATGCAAGTATCAAGCGCAAAGTGCAAGTAACTTTGTGGGTGGGTCTTGGGCACTGTTGCTATTTTACCGGCGGGATAAATTACTCTTGCGCCCGATGCAAGTTTAAAAGGGGTTGGTCTGAAGTAGCTTCATTATTCATAGGTGTGGTTTGGGCGTAACGTGAAATAAACCAATCAGAGCATCATCCAACATACCCTTTAAGAGCAGGTGCACATGGCAGATTGTTATTATTATAGCGGATTTACCAGGCGCACAGCAGGAGCGGTTCACAGCCGAGAGACTGACGTTCTTATCAGGGCAGTGAAAGACAGAGAAGTGACGTTGTATGGGGATGGGAGATTTTTTTTCCTGGTTCTTGACGGACAAACTAATTTGTCAGATGTCCTTATATACATATGTGTTTTGCCACTTTTGGGCAAAGAGGTCTGATCCGTCATCACTACAATTAGCCTCAAAAATTTGTGTAAATGTGTAAGCTAGATTTAGGCCTTTTTTACATTTTCATGGACTCCTCAACCCTCATGTCTTCATATTTTTCCTTGTTATAATGATTTGCAAAAATAAAAACTGCTGCATCTGTTGATGAGAGTATCAAAGTGTATGTGCGTTGTGCACACTGCTACATTATGGCCAAGCATGCACGCCTAAAATAGCAATATGAACAACGTGTCACTGACTTTAGACCAGTTTTTTTTCTGGTCAGTGGCGCAATTGTTTTCTGGAACTGTAAAATAGCACCAGGGAATGTTTGCACCGAAATGTGCCTCCTTTTTTGCGCCGACCCGCCCCAAGAAGCGCAAGTTCATTTCCTAGTTTACCGACGCGTGTCTGTGGAGGGAAAAGCTTGCTTTGTGCGGGTGCAAAATAGGAATGATTCATGTGTCAGTGTACAAAGTCATTTGCGCCGGGTGCAAGATAGGGCCCCTGGTCTTTTCATGATCGTATAGCTATCCTATCACAGAAAACACATGAAGTGGCCTGGTGTAAACAGCCCCTTTGTCTCTTTCTGTCTTCTCACACAATCGTTGGTGTCGAGTATTGTAGAAAGCAGTGTGATCCAGCTGTCATCCCCTTATCTAATGTCTATCAATGAAATAGTGAATTATAGTGATGAACATTGTATCATCATTTACTCACTCTCAAGTCCTTCCAAATCCATTGGACTTTTTTTCTTTTTTTAGTTCAAGCTGCTCTTTTTCACGCAATGACAGTTAATAGAAATTGAGAATGTCAAGTTTCAAAAAGGACCAAGAGTCTTGTGAAGCCATAGACGCACTTCACAATGTGATACACTTCAGTCAAATGTGACTATGATGTGTATTATGGTCTTGTGTTTCTAGATTCCTGTGTCGGCGAACCTCTTGGACCTGTACAGTAACCCAGGGATGCCACCTCCTGGACTCTCCATTAGTAACTTGTGCCCTGCTAACCTGCCCAACATTAAAAGGGAATTCTCTGGTAGGTGTTGTTCATCTGACAACGGATGAGTCGGTTAGAGTTCGATATTTTGACGATGTGCTGGATTGTGTTTCACCTGATAAAGTAAGTAGAAATGTCATGTGAATGATGATGAGACTTATGCTCATATTCTACACAGTTACTCCATCCCCAGCGATGATGCACATGATGGACAAGCTCAGCTCCTGTAGCAACTTTGAGAACTATTCAAAGGCCTGAAGGGTTTCCTGTGGGTACGTTTTAAGACTCCGGTGCCGTCTCTGAAACTTAATAACAATTTAATGGATTTGATTTGCACATGAACGTGCTCATATGAGTCTATGAGCCTATATAGGTTGTGTAAAATTAAATGTGTGTATATATTTAATTACATGATCTAATCTGATTACATTATGTGCATTATGTTCGATTTATTTATTAACAATCAAAATATCTTCTGTTTGAAAATATGAACATATCCCACCAGTCCTCAGGTCTTTACACTGGCTCCCAGTTAAATTTAAGATTGATTTTAAAGTATTATTACTGGTATATAAATCATTCAATGGGTTAGGACCTCAATATATTGCAGATATGCTCACTGAATATAAACCTAAAAGATAACTCAGATCACTAGGATCACATCAGCTAGAAATACCAAGGGTTCACTCTAAGCATGCCGGAGAGTCTGCTTTTAGCTACCTATGCCAGCCGCAGCTAGAACCAGCTTCCAGAGGAGATCAGGTGTGCTCCTACAGTAGTCACATTCAAATCCAGACTCAAAACACATCTGTATAGCTATGCATTTGGGTCAATGACGTATAAGGCCTTTGAGAGGCCCATTTTTAAAATACTTGAAATAATAATATATTTGTCCATTTTCTAAATGATTTGATTTGCACATGAACGTGCTCATATGAGTCTATGAGCCTATATAGGTTGTGTAAAATTAAATGTGTGTATATATTTAATTACATGATCTAATCTGATTACATTATGTGCATTATGTTCAATTTATTTATTAACAATCGAAAATATCTTCTGTTTTCGCAAAAAAAGAAAGTCATGCAGGTTTGAAATGACACGAGGATGAGTAAATGTAAATAAAAAAAAGTTGTTGGGCAAACAACTTCATTTTATTTTTTTAAAATGAAGTGATACTCTAAATAAAAACTAAAACTGCCAGTAGGTGACGGTAAATGTCTAAATGAGTAAGTCAGGAATGAAGTAAATGGCTCTCTTTACGATTGGCTCATTAAATCAGTGGCTCGCCCGATTGATTTGCTCAAAACACTTATTCATTCATGGAAGCTCTGGCTTTACAGGTGGTATTTTTGTAGAGAAAATTGAGCAAAAACAGGCAATATCGTGACTTATGGCTCTTCTCCATTCGAACGGTACAGTACGGTTTCAGGATGGGAAACCCTGATCGGCTTACGCTTCCACCGCCAACAGAACCATTACTTGATAGGCATGGTGTATGCAAACTAGAAAGTAGCGACCGACGTGATTATCGCGCGAAGAAGAAAGTGGCACACGTCATACCGCAGATCTTGTTCTTGCTTCTTGGCATGTGGCTGTTTGTCACAAGACAAAAAAAGATGTCATCATTTACTTGTAGCACGTGCAAGTGGCGATACTCTGTCAACCAATTAACAGTCTGCGGTGAGTCTAGCCCCACCTATTAGGTTCTGGGCTACTGTGCCAGGCACCCCAAAGGAAGGGTCCCAAAAAAGTGGTACGGTTTGGTATTTTGGTACCATTCCCAACTTCTGAAATTGTGTACTGTACTGTACTGTACTGTAATGGCCTCCTCACTGGCCTTCCTAAAAAGACCATAAGACAGTTGCAGCTCATACAGAATGCTGCTGCCAGAATTGTGAGCAGGACCAGAAAATATGAACATATCCCACCAGTCCTCAGGTCTTTACACTGGCTCCCAGTTAAATTTAAGATTGATTTTAAAGTATTATTACTGGTATATAAATCATTCAATGGGTTAGGACCTCAATATATTGCAGATATGCTCACTGAATATAAACCTAAAAGATAACTCAGATCACTAGGATCACATCAGCTAGAAATACCAAGGGTTCACTCTAAGCATGCCGGAGAGTCTGCTTTTAGCTACTATGCCAGCCGCAGCTAGAACCAGCTTCCAGAGGAGATCAGGTGTGCTCCTACAGTAGTCACATTCAAATCCAGACTCAAAACACATCTGTATAGCTATGCATTTGGGTCAATGACGTATAAGGCCTTTGAGAGGCCCATTTTTAAAATACTTGAAATAATAATATATTTGTCCATTTTCTAAACATTTGGAGTGTAGTCTACACATGCATGTGTGTGAAAACTTCAAACAAAGATATTTTAGTGCTTTTAAATTTAAATGAATAGGGCAATGACCTTAAGTCATTTGGGGCGACTGTAATTTATCTTAAAATTAATAGATTTCCTTTACAGAAGTTATATTTTAGGAAGTATCAGTAATTAATTGAACTGTTTAAGAAAGATATACTCATGTGTCCTTTAATTTATTGCAAATGATGTTAAATACATTTTTATCTATAATAGCAGTGTCACCCTCATAAAGCAATTACATATTTATTTTACTCATATAATCCATAAAAATGATTTAAAATGTGTAGATATAGTGTCCACTTATTGATGTTATACCAATGAATTATATTTCAACCAAAATGGACAGATTGAATTGGTTGGTTACCCCACATGACAAGTGGTCGCCCCACATGATGAAAAACAGCAGGCAATTAAGACTATTCAATGATTTTGACAGTTAAAACACATTTAATGAAATTTTATGAAGAATCAGCATATCCATTTCATTTGACACATTTCATAACATTAACAGTTTCCTCACTATTTCATTTGACACATAACCATCATATTACATTTTCAATACTAATGCATTAAATGGTTGGATATAACATTGAACAGCATTTTCCTTTTTCATTTTCATTTCATTAATCACTTAAACACACAATGTTTGCCTTTTCATTACTATTTTCATTTAACAGTTGAACATAGCAGCATTTTCCACTGCCTGTAGCGAGCAGTCTTTTCTTTGCTTGTTAGTGGGGCCATCTAGAAAAAAGTATATTTAAACATACACATAGTTAGAAAAAGAATTGGAAAAGTAGAATGAATGCTTAATATTCACACATTTAACATAATAATCAAAAAGAAGTAAGCTTAGTCCTCTCTGAAGTAGGATGGAAATTATTGAAATTTAGAAAAAATATGTGGTGAAATGTAGAAAGTTATTTAAAACAACTAAATGCACATAATGAATGAAAACATTTGCATACAGAAACTACAAATACATGATATGTGTTTTCTATCATTTAAGCAATCAGTGGCGGTCACCCCACATGATGCTCGGTCGCCCCAGATGATATTTTCAAGTTTAATCAAGTATAACAGGCTAATGCTTAGCTATAGAACCCAAGCTAGCTTCTTCTCATCACATATCACTGACAAATTTACAGTTTACAAATTTAAAAATAAAAATTTGCGTATAAAACTTATAATTTACAGTTTTAGGTTGGTCGCCCCACATGATATCAAAATGTGACGTATACACTGCAGCAGTTTTAAAGAGGATTTGTTTGTAAAAATGAGAGTGACTACTCACCTGCTAGTTGTCTCTGTGGGACCCTCACCATGAGGCTGGCTGATGCAACATCCTCTTTGAGATGATTATCAAAATATAAGTCCCTTATTTGTATTTTCTTGATGGTCCCCCCAGATGATATTTCAGACAATGAACATCTTCAGACAAGATTTGTTTGTTTATTATGATTGAAATGTGTGTTCAAATGTTTCATAACTTTGTCAATCAATGGAAAACAAGTTTAAAATTATGCCAAATAGGGTAAGGATTATATTTAAATTATTTTAGTTTGATTTAAAACCCGTTGTCCAAACAGAAGTCAAGGCCGGACGGTCGCCCCACATGACGTTTTAACACTTCAGGTGGCAGAAAATGCCAATAAACCAATTATTTGTAAAGAAATAAGAGTGGACCAATGTATAAGGGAGGTGGTAGACATACATGTTAATTTTATTCATTTTAATGTTTATTAATTGGTAAAAAGTTCAGTCGGACAGAAAAAGCAAGCGTCACGTCTTTGACCCATTTACGGAATGAGCACTGTCTGACTGTTTTTACTGTACTGCTTTAACTGCTTTAATACTGCTTTAATACTGCTCTGACTGGAAGAGATTTTGAGAGCGGGAGAGTCTTCACTCCGATGAGGCAAGTGAAGAAGTAAGTTACTTATAATGCTGAGAGTATAAGAAGTCGCTGAGAGCGTTGTTAAGGGCAGAAACGTGCTCTGTGGGGGCCCCGCTGGGCATTACTGGTGTAGCACCATCCCAGCAGAGTACGTCCCTGGGCTAGAGGTCCAGTAGCACCGTAAACCAGCTCAATCTCTTCCATCTCAGATAGTGGTATACTGGAAGAGATTTTGATGGAGAGCGGGAGAGTCTTCACGCCGATGAGGCGAGTGAAGAAGTAAGTTACTTATACTGCTGAGAGTATAAGAAGTCACTGAGAGCGTCGTTAAGGGTAACGGCAGCAGAAGCGTGCTCTGTGGGGGCCCCGCTGGGCATTACTGGTGTAGCACCACCCCAGCAGAGTACGTCCCTGGACTGGAGGTCCAGTAGCACTGTAAACCAGCTCAATCTCTTCCATCTCAGATAGGGGTATTACTTTATTTTATTTTTACTCTTAACTGTTTTTATTTATATTGATTGTTTTAATTCCTTTTATTTAAAGCACTTTGAATTTCCATTGTGTATGAAATGTGCTATATAAATAAACTTGCCTTGCCTTACTGTACCGTTCCGCTTGGTGGAAATGAGCGTAAAATAAATCACAAAAAATACATTTATTTATTGAACTGTTGTATTAAATCAATGTCACATTTGCACATATAAGAAACACCATGCCATGACGATGCATAAGAGCGTAGGCGCCAAAGCTGCAGGGGATCCGCTCACCAAAACCCTCTGTAACTGGCAGATTTTGAGAATATACTGTCATTTGTCAAATAAATGAATGACGGACAGTTATTCATCATAAGACCAACATTTTTATCATGTAAGCTTTATGGTACTCCTCAAATGAGGGAAAGTGCAGCCAAAAAGAAAATAGTCATATTCTGTGGAGGAAGTGATCTAGATTTTATGGAAAAGAGATTTGGGTTGGAGAAAATAAACGAGTTGACTGCAGTGACATTTCAAGGGTGCCGATCTCACATCTGTGAAATAAATAAACGTCCTGCTTTTAGTTTCTCCTCTCATCTCCCTTTGTCTTTTTTAGGGGCAGAAGTTCGTGCTCTCGCAAAGGAAAGGCAAAAAAAGGACAACCATAACTTAAGTGAGTTTCGAAACAAGACGGAAGTATTCTTCCAATTACCAAAGACAGTCATTCTGACTCATCCCTCAGTTTGTAAAAATAGGAAGTGTCCCACAGACTTTGTAAGTGGAGTACCTTAAATGTGATTTTTGTAGTATAACATGCATTTTTCCTCTGTTTCAGTTGAGAGGCGACGAAGATTCAACATTAACGATTCGAATCAAAGAACTGGGGACTCTGATTCCGAGATCAAATGACCCGTAAGGACAGCCATGTTCAATAGATATGCAGTTACACATAAGCCAGATGAATACATGCTATTATTGCTGCTGATGCTGTTCATAGAGCGTTCTATCAGATGTGCTGTTGTCAGCTGAGGACGTGCTTGTCTTCCTCAGGGACATGCGTTGGAACAAGGGCACTATTCTTAAGGCCTCTGTGGATTACATCAGGAAACTTCAGAGAGAGCAGCAGCGCAGCAAAGAGTTGGAGAACCGTCAGAAGAAGCTGGAGCACGCCAACCGTCACCTGATCCTCCGGATACAGGTCAGTTCAGACAGTCTGGCCAACACCACTGCCAGGACATCTAAATCTAGAGGAACAGCACATTGACCATAATAACCCTTAAAGTACAATTTTACACACTTTTACAAAGAGTACTTATTATATACTTTAAAAGAATATACTTATCCATTGTTACACATAAATCCATAGAGGACAAACATGTCTGTGTCAAAAAACTAAATTGTCAAATTGCAAGCTTGGCAACAGTGACTTAAGTTTGGTCTAATTTTAAAGAAGACCCCTTGCAGAATAAAAAAGAAAAAAAATAGTGAAACCAGTTTTATATATATTATATATACCTATATATACCTATATATACCTATATATATATATATATATATATATATATATATATATATATATATATATATATATATATATATATATTGGTATATACACACATACACAGAATATATTCACACACTCACACACAGGCCATTTTAACTAGCATGTGGGGGAAACCAGAGCACCCGAAGAAAACACTCGACTCCTGACTTGAACCGGAGATCTTCTTGTTGAGAGGCAACAGCGCTAACATTGAGCCACCTGATTTTATACAACAGTCCAATAAATAAGAAGTGATTATGTTTTATTTTAGACACAATCCTGTCCGTTTTTTCCAACAAAAATATTACCTATAAAGCCAGAGGTGAACTGTCGTGCGTCTCAGAGCAACAAACAGCGGCGTTTCGTTTCTGAATTAATCCGTGTTTTAAGCGAATTGGTCGGTTGAACTAATGATTCAATGGCCCATTCATAAAGAGAGCCATTAGGTGTGTTCAACTTAAAATAGTGATGGGCAGAGTGAATGCTATGTGACATCAAAGTACCTTGGAGAAAGCTTACACTTCCTCTTTAATCGCTCTCACGGTACTTTGATGTCATAGAGCTGATCGTTCTGTGCAGCGCAGCTTCAAGCCGAACACACCTAACAACTTGAATGAAATTAAGGAATGAATGATTCAATGACTTACTCATTTAGACATTTATCACCACTTAATTGCAGTTTTAGTTTCTTATCTTAAGTATCATTTCATTAAAAAATAATTTTCATATTTTGAGGATAGTTTGCACAAAAATTATTATTCTGTTTATTTAGATTTAGTCACTCTCGTGTCTACTTATACCTGTATGACTTTCTTTCTTTTGCAGAACATAGAAGATATTATGAAGAATGTTGGTAACCAAAACTGTTTTTGTCTGTAAATATATCTAAATATCCATTCAGATGCAGCTTCTGAAAAAAGAAATCATGGCTTTGTAGCCTAAAAGTTTGTGTAATAAATTCTATGTTGAACCAAATAAAATATTTCTTTTTTTAAAGTTAATTTTGTAATGTCTATTTGATGCTTTTCTCATTTAACACAATAATGACTTAAAATATTTTTTGCGATTAGCTAGATTAATTAATCAGCACATCATGTAATTACTAGATTGCTTGACAGCCCTTGTAATTAAACATTTGTATGAACAAAGTTGCAGTTTAGTACATTTAAATATATTAACTTTAAATATGGAATAACACACTAAATTTAAAATTATAATCAAGTACTTTACATGTGGTTTACTATGTTAGTCAACACACCAAAATAAGCGCACTTCTCATAAAAAAAGATTATTAAAACGTAATGATGCACAATATGTACAATTCTTGAATTAAAATATCCCAAAACCATTCGAACAATGTTATATATTTTGTTGACGTGTGTACTTACATTTTCAAAAATGTTTCCAACAATGTTTAAATCCAGTGAAATTAGCTATTTTAACCAGTGTAACGGTCAGTGTCATTGATTGCGTCTGCATTACACTCGATTTCCAAATACAGAAATGCTCTGCAAATACCCCCAACACAAACAAATTCAGAAACAATCTGCAAATACTCACAATGCAACCAAATTCAGAAACAAGCTGCAAATACTCACAATGCAACCAAATACAGAAACGAGCTGCAAATACTCACAATGCAACCAAATACAGAAACGTGCTGCAAATACTCACAATGCAATCAAATACAGAAATGTGCTGCAAATACTCACAATGCCAATCAAATACAGAAATGTGCTACAAATACTCACAATGCAACCAAATACAGAAATGAGCTGCAAATACTCACAATGCAATCAAATACAGAAAGTGCTGCAATGGAACCAAAAACAGAAACGAGCTGCAAATACTCAAAATGCAACCAAATACAGAAACGTGCTGCAAATACTCACAATGCAACCAAATAAAGAAACGTGCTGCAATGCAACCAAATACAGAAACGTGCTGAAAATACTCACAATGCAACCAAATAAAGAAACGAGCTGCAAATACTCACAATGCAACTAAATACAGAAACGTGCTGCAAATACTCACAATGCAACCAAATACAGAAACAAGCTGCAAATACTCACAATGCAACCAAATAAAGAAACAAGCTGTAAATACTCACAATACAACCAAATACAGAAATGTGCTGCAATGAAACCAAATAAAGAAATGAGCTGCAAATACTCACAATGCAACCAAATGCAGAAACGAGCTGCAAATACTCACAATGCAGCCAAATACAGAAACGTGCTGCAATGCAACCAAATACAGAAACGTGCTGCAAATACTCACAATGCAACCAAATAAAGAAACGAGCTGCAAATACTCACAATGCAACTAAATACAGAAACATGCTGCAAATACTCACAATGCAACCAAATAAAGAAACAAGCTGCAAATACTCACAATGCAACCAAATACAGAAATGTGCTGCAATGAAACCAAATAAAGAAACAAGCTGCAAATACTCACAATGCAACCAAATGCAGAAACGAGCTGCAAATACTCACAATGCAACCAAATAAAGAAACGAGCTGCAAATACTCACAATGCAACTAAATAAAGAAACTTGCTGCAAATACTCACAATGCAACCAAATACAGAAAAGAGCTGCAAATACTCACAATGCAACCAAATAAAAAAACAAGCTGCAAATACTCACAATGCAACCAAATATAGAAACGTGCTGCAATGAAACCAAATAAAGAAACGAGCTGCATATACTCACAATGCAACCAAATACAGAAAACAAGCTGCAAATACTCACAATGCAACCAAATACAGAAACGTGCTGCAAATACTCACAATGCAATCAAAAACAGAAACATGCTGCAAATACCCACAATGCAACCAAATACAGAAATGTGCTGCAAATACTCACAGAAACATGTGCAAATACTCAGGAAATGTACCAATAAGAAAACAAGCTGCAAATACTCACAATGCAACCAAATACAGAAATGCTGCAGCAATGAAAACCAAATAAAAAGAAACAACAAAGCTGCAAAGAGATCTCACAATGTAATGCCAAAATGCAGAAAATGAAAGTGCTGCAAATACTCACAATGCAACCAAATAAAGAAAATCAAGCTAAATATTCACAATGAACTAAAAATAAGAAACTGCTAAATATCTACAATGCAACCAAATACAGAAAAGAGCTGCAAATACTCACAATGCAACCAAATAAAAAAACAAGCTGCAAATACTCACAATGCAACCAAATATAGAAACGTGCTGCAATGAAACCAAATAAAGAAACGAGCTGCATATACTCACAATGCAACCAAATACAGAAAACAAGCTGCAAATACTCACAATGCAACCAAATACAGAAACGTGCTGCAAATACTCACAATGCAATCAAAAACAGAAACATGCTGCAAATACCCACAATGCAACCAAATACAGAAATGTGCTGCAAATACTCACAATGCAACCAAATACAGAAACGTGATGCAAATACTCAATGCGATGTTAAAATAAACTAAACTGTGAGTTGGAAGTATTTGCAGTGCGTTTCTGTATTTGGTTTTGGTGGACATGTGTTGTTAAACTGAATGATGTTTTCTTAATTTGCTGGTGTATGATCTATTTGCATGTGGGTTTTTTTAGTTGCAGCATGTTGAGCTCTCTTGGCCATTTAAAAATAAATAAGAATAGTCAGTTTTGATTTCAATGTGGCTTTCAAGATTTCACTAAAGTTAATCACAGTTTATGTTACAGTTAATGTTTTGTTGTCTGTCTTATGTCCATGCTCAATGTTAATCTAGGAGTTGGAAATGCAGGCTCGTGCTCATGGTCTGGCCATTGCCTCGTCTACACTCTGTCCATCAGATCTAGCAGCCCGGGGCATAAAACAGGAGACGGTCCTGGGGGACTGCAGCCAGGACATGTACCCTCACACGCACCCCTCTTGCCCTGGCATGGGCCGCTCCAGCACCCTAGACCTCAGACGATGGCACAATCACCTTTAACGACTCCCATGGTACAGGCTCTAGCACTTCTGCTGATGCCGGGGCTTATGGTCTTGTTTCTAAGGCAAATGTCGCTAAACTTGACGACATCCTGATGGACGACACATTGTCGTCTGTAGCAACAAGCGACCCACTTCTCACGTCCGTCCCGCCCGGAGCCTCGAATGACAGAAGCCGCAAGGACAGCGTGAACATGGAGGAAAACGAGCATGTTTGTTCAGTACAGCGAAAACCTTCTTTTAGGGCCGCTGGTCGCTGCGTTTTCCAATAACGCAACTGATGCTTGGGATCGCTAAAGAGGAAGCACGGCCTGTTTTGTCTAGTGCAAAGTAATATTATTTTTTTATGTTTACGATTTATTTTATTGTATTTTAACCGTATCCCACCTTTGTCTACCCAAAATTCATTGTGGTATAATAATTCAGATTATGCATAATATCACAATAATTAAGGTCAGTATCATAACATGATTGATTTTTGTAACTTGGCATAGGTGTATTTAGAATATAATTTAATCAACTTTGGGATAATAGAGTCGTGCAGGGATGACATTAAAACGAGATTTTCCTATAGGATTTTATAATAGGGGTTTTCAATTTATGAGTAAAATAAGGTAAACATAACTTGAAGATACTTTACTTAAAAATGCTTTACTTAAGATACTACTTAAGATGTTTTGTTTTACATGTAAATTACATAGCGAAAATGCTAAATTTGAAGCAGTTATGTTTATTTTTGAAAACTTACGCTTTTGACGGGTAACTTGATAAGACATTTTTCGAGCAAAATATGCAAGTATTGTCAAGTTATGTTTACCACAGACCTTATTTTACTCCAAAATGTACAAACCCCATAGGAAAACATCAAGGGAAACAGCGGCAAATTAGTTTTCTGGATTCTGACGTCTTACCTGCACTAATCTATTTAAAAGTGCACCTGAATAGAGAGTAATGTTTGCGCACAGTTTAGAAACATAATTCTCTTTTATATAGACATGTATATCCTTTTAAAGGAATGATTTAAGCATAATGCTTCCCTTTTAACATATGTAGATAATAGGCAACAGTTAATATCTACTGTAATATCAGCTGCCCTTAAACACAAACCCCCACGAGATGCACTTAAAAAGATTAAAAAGAATAATTGAAAACTCTGTTAAGTACTCACTCTCATGTTGTTCTAAACTATGATGCAGGTTTTCTGTTGAATATAGATATTTTGAAGAATCATTATTGTATTTTTTTTTAAGAATTACCATGTCCATTGTGCTCCAAAAAAGAAATTCTATAATGAGTCCATTCCACTTTTACAAGTATGTGATATCTGTTTGAGAGAAACAGATTGAAATTGTAGCTGATTAAACAATGTTCCTTTTGTGATGCACAAAAATAACAGCAAACCAGTTTCTGACAACATGAGTGTGAGTACATTTTCCTTTTTTCCGAATTATTCCTTTAACGTAGCTGAATAAATCTAAATTATAAAACATAATGTCAAACAAAATTCAGTTGAATGTCGTTCTAACATTTTAAGCAGATTATCTAAGAATTGCATCTTCCAGATGAAAACGCCTTCAACAACTAGATGTCAAGACAAAGTGATCCGAAGTGAGCTCTCAGGATGATCCGAAACTGCTGACCATAAATTATTTCACTCAATTTTTAATCAATGCCAATTTTCTCTCAGTATTAATTTATTCATGTTTTTTGAGAATTTCACTTAGATTTGTTGCATTTAATCTTTCATAGATTTGTGAAAATATCTTTAAATAATACCAGTCTATCTGAAGAAATACCAAGACGGCGCAGGCAAATGGGTCCTTAAGGCAACCTGCTGATAAAAACATTGTTAACTACACGGCACAAGCTGATTGGTTCATGTCACAACTGCAGCCAATAAGCATGCTGCTCAACATTTAAATAGTTGGTCAGTATTTGCTGTAGCAGTTTGTGGCTCGCTTTCAAAGATCCTCTGAACCTGTATAGATCTGCTTGGTCTGTGTATGTATTGACAGTAGCGAGTCTTTGTACTTTCAGCAGCAGTGTTGCAGATCTATTCCGCTGAGACCAAATAGCTACATTAACATTGTCATATCCATTGCCATGCTAAAAACTCTTCAGAGGATTGGAGTGACTGTTTTCAAACAGCGTTTCCAACTGATTTTCAAATGTCCTGTGAAATGTGCCAAGCAATAAGCAATATTCAGATTTAACCCAGCAGTTTTCAAAACCGTTCATCATATGCAGTGCCTATATAATTATATAATTATGCAATCGGATTTTAACACAATGCATCGCATGAAAGAATCCATAAGAATGTGAAGAAATGTATTAACACATATTTGATGCCTAAGGGAATAATCAAGTAATAGCTCAAATCTTCAGATTCTATTGCCCTTAAAAACTTTTTCATTTTTATCTAACATATTATTGATTAAATACTGTTTGATGCCATTGTAACTAAAATGCTCCAGGTTTTCTGATATATATATATATATATATATATATATATATATATATATATATATATATATATATATATGTGTGTGTGTAGAAAGATCTTGGGATTTTTATGTTTTGTATTGGCAAAAACACTGGAAGAAAGATAATACCTTAAAAAAAACATTTTATATTTTGTTTTAACACATCTTTGGGTTTTTTAATTCTTGCACGGTGTAAATGACTGACTATGTTTGTGATAATAAGCTGTACTGTTACTGTATATTTTTACTGTTTAAAAGTGCTCAGACTCAGATGTACTGATGTTTGCCTTTGAGTAGCATCCAATTTGTGCCACTATAATGATCATGTAGATGAAACTAGAATGTGTGGTGTTTCATAGAACTATGCAAAGATAACTTTCAGTTGAGAAATCAACCGGTTTCATGGAAAGATGTTGTAAGAGTTTAGTGTAGGTAACATAGTCAGATCACTGTAAAGTGCCTTATATTACAAACCTGCAACTTAAAGCCATAGTTCACACCAAAAATGTCATAATTTACACATCATCATGTCATTCCAAACCTGTATGACCTGTAAACAAAAAGAGATGTTTAGTAGAGAGTTCACACTGCTCTTTCCGCACGGTAAAAGCCAGTGGGGACTGGGATTGTTACAGTAGTTTCCAAAAAGGACAGTTAAACCTAAATGTGTATTTAAGCGTCTTTGGAGCATAGACGGTAAAAAAATATGGAGGACGTGTCTCCACTTACTCCCACTGCAGAAAAATGAAGCCAACATATCCTAGAACTGGCCATTGACGGTGCCCGATTACGCCTATTCGTAACAATTGGGTGTACGTCAGTGTTATGAAAACTTCCTAAAATGACAGAAACTATCTTTGGAAAAAATATTAAATTTAAAGTTTGTCTCGCATCCCGTTCGATTTCATAGAGAGGGCGGGATTTATGACCTGTACTGCAGAGAGCCACCAGGGGGCGAATTAAAATGCTTTGGCTTTACGTTTCTAGAGATGTGTGAAACATTTGGTTTGGAGCAACATGAGAGTAAGGAAATGATTTTCATTTTTGTGTGAACTATCCCTTTAAATGAAGCGTTCTCTTCTATTTATGTGATTTTAGACTTAGTCTTAAACTGTGGAACCCAGCGGTCTCTTAGTAGGGTTCATTTGAATCTGAGGTTCTAAGCTTTAGACTTGATCTGTTTTGTATTCTGGCTTAAACCTGTGGTGTCTTGAGAGCACTACAAAACTTTCAAGAATAGTGTAGCCTATAACTCTTTTGCTTACTAGACAAACTACTGAAAGTTGTCCTCTGAATGTAATGTTACACAGTCTTGACTACTAAAATGTTGCCAAATTGCAAGTGAAGTCTAAATATGCAGTGAAACTGTTACGTACTCTCAGTGTGGATTTATAGCAAAACTGGCTGTTGCAATTTTTTTCTGAGCAATAATTCAGACAATCAGGTAACAGGTAAAGCACAAGGCTCCTGTATGAATGCAGTGACGTCAATGAAAGGTGCCTTTAAAACAGGCTTCCATCGAACTCCAACCAAACATCTTTTAATAACAAATACAGATTGCTACAGAGACAGTCTGTCTTTTATAAAAGTGTCTTGGCTATAGTTAAAGACGTTTTTGTTTTGTTAATATACTTTTGTATGATATTGTTTAAGCTTAACCAAACATTATTTAAGAAAGGACTTACAATAGCTTGAGATGTAGATTTTTGTTTGAATATGTGAAGCATTTATTTCTTATGAATTCAATACTGGAAGACGGCCCACCTGTTGGGAAAGTCACCTTTCACTCAAACTGTTGTTTTGAAACGTGAAACTTCTACTGGGAAGCTTTATGAGGAAAGTAGTTGGTCACTTGTGTGACCGTTTCATTGTTGGAATTCAAGCAATGTATTGGGAATTAAAAAATGTTAGAACATTAAAAATAAAACTGAGTGGTTTTCACAATTTCCAGAGTTTTTATTCATGATGCATCATAGATGTTTTCTTGGTTTAAGAATACAATCAGGCTTTTCCATATTGTGATTGTGGTTTCATGGCAGTTTCACAGTGTTCCTCACACCATCTCTTGAATGCTCGACACACAATGCTGTCTTCTATGTCATTGAAGATTCCTGTAGGGTATAAAAAACTTTATATGAATTGTCTTTAACTTAATACAATGATACAATGCACTTATTGTGTACATACATGTGTTTACATTGTACATATCTGCATATGTAATTTATTTAGCTATGATTACACAGTTGACCCTTCCCTTTACCTAACCTGCTTTAAACATACCACCAAACCTGTCCTAACCTTTTTTATTTATTTATTTAGATTAAAACAATTTGTAACAAGTGGGGGCTCTGTCCGGGATTTGAATCCGGAAACCTCCCAGGCCTTTTTTACCATGATTCGTTTTCTTCCACACCTTAAAGTGTTTGATGATGGTGGCAATGGAGCTTAAGTGTATTCGACTGGTCTTGCCATCTCAACATGACAGCTAGGATGAGTAGAGTAATGACTTTCAATAATACATAAATCTTTTCATCATCTTCAGTCTACATTGAATGTTTATTCAGAAGTTATTTAGCTAGCATTAGCATGACCTTTGTGTACGATACCACAGTGGTGTTAGACACTGCACTGCTATCTATATGCTCATTTCACGTAGCATATAATGAAAATCAGTGTATAGATACAAAGTTACCCGTTTCATTTACGAGGAGCACTCGGAGGCAGCTGATGTAAGTAATTTATTCATAAGTACTTTGTTCTAATCACGTTAATGAATAGTGTCTGTAAACTGCACAAAGACTGTTTAAATATTAAATGCGCGCTGGGCGTTCATTCACTTTCGCTCCTACATTAGTAAGACTATTTAGACTACTGAGATTTGTTGAATACTGATCTGTTTTTCACAATATGACCCAATTCACAGTTTTATGTGAAAGATTAACCAGGATGATTTTCAGATCATTGTGAAGAAAAAGCTCTACGCCACAACATCCATTAGTCAAAAGTCTTGTGGCCGCATATTTCATATGTTTTTTGGCCTTTTTTCAGAAACTTAAATTTTTAGTTTTTTCAATAACCACGCATAAACAATATTATCTCATAAATAAAAACATGTACATACATGTTGCTTACATATTATGGTTGCCCTGTTTGTGCTAAATATAGTGTAATTTTACCTGTGCCATTAATATGAATAAGCAACTTAAAAAACACAGATGTCAGGGCATGTCAGAACATCTCAGGGCCCCAAATACACCTTGGTCCCCAGGCGGTTCATCTTTGAGGGGCAAACATTTTGTTATTCTACTTATATTTAACATACTTGCTCTTCCCAGCGCTGTCGGCAGAGGCATTCTCAGAAGTCCACCCGAGTGCTTCAGTCGCTCAGTAAGAGACTTCTGTACTAGATCCAGAGTGCAATCTGAATGCCACACTGGAAGCTCTAGACTCTGCATACACACAATGATACGTCTTTTCTCCTCTTCTGTCAGAAAGCCCCTTTCATGAGCCACATAGACCATGAAGGCCATGTCAATGTTCACTGCTTCTCCATGCAAAAGCGCAGGAAGTACTTTCTGTATCAAAGAAACTCCAGTTAGATTAATTCTAGACTGTGAGACACAATGTGCAACTTTAGTTCAAGTCTTAATAGGTAGAACCATTTCAAGCTCTGGACTGATGATATGGCCAAAGTCCACAAGCCTGTCCAGGTCGTCCTCCCACAGGTTTGGGGCAAGTTCCTCTAGCATGGTTTCAATGGCCAGTCTAGTGGACACACTCGCTGCATCCATGTGCACACTTTTATTGATTCTCGGTTGGAACCTTGAGTCCAACAAATGTCTTCCCTCGTTCTGCAAAAGTTCAAAGAGTCCTTTGTGTTTCATCAGCGCCATCTGTTGAGGATCACTAGTATTGGTGAAACAAGACCTCAATTAGACTTACACAATAAAGCCAGAATAAACTACCATTCAGAAGTCAAGAGTTGTCAAAAATACAGATTTCCGTACCAAGTTGATACTGAAATTTAAAAAATGTGACTACAAGCATTTCCCTCTAGCATTTTGAGCGCTGTTGAATGGAATGTTGAATGACCTCTGATTGGCCATTTTGTTGAAGCGCTCAACATCTATGTTTCTGATTGGCCATTGTATTGGCCATCAGCTCAACATACAGTATATGTCTCTGATTGGCTATTGTGTTGAACGCTCAACATATATTTCTGTGATTGGCTACAATGATCAACAATGACATCTTTGATGCTCTTTACAGAGTACTTGCATAGACACACACATTATTTTACACACATTCATTCAGCGTGCGGTGAAGAGCGTGAAAGAGGACATGTTTTTGAAGTGTTGATCATTGTAGCCATATATGTCGAAGCGCATCAACACAATGGTCAATCACAGACATACACTCACCGGCCACTTTATTAGGTACACCTGTCCAACTGCTCGTTAACACTTAATTTCTAAGCAGCCAATCACATGGCGGCAACTCAGTGCATTTAGGCATGTAGACATGGTCAAGACAATCTCCTGCAGTTCAAACCGAGCATCAGTATGGGGAAGAAAGGTGATTAGAGTGACTTTGAACGTGGCATGATTGTTGGTGCCAGAAGGGCTGGTCTGAGTATTTCAGAAACTCCTAATCTACTGGGATTTTCACGCACAACCATCTCTAGGGTTTACAGAGAATGGTCCGAAAACAAAAAACATCCAGTGAGCGGCAGTTCTGTGGCGGAAATGCCTTGTTGATGCCAGAGGTCAGAGGAGAATGGCCAGACTGGTTCGAGCTGATATAAGTGCAACAGTGACTCAAATAACCACCCGTTACAACCAAGGTGGGCAGAAGAGCATCTCTGAACGCACAGTACGTCGAACTTTGAGGCAGATGGGCTACAGCAGCAGAAGACCACACCGGGTGCCACTCCCTTTCAGCTAAGAACAGGAAACTGAGGCTACAATTTGCACAAGCTTATCGAAATTGGACAATAGAAGATTGGAAAAACGTTGCCTGGTCTGATGAGTCTCGATTTCTGCTGCGACATTCGGATGGTAGGGTCAGAATTTGCCGTCTACAACATGAAAGCATGGATCCATCCTGCCTTGTATCAACGGTTCAGGCTGGTGGTGGTGGTGTCATGGTGTGGGGAATATTTTCTTGGCACTCTTTGGGCCCCTTGGTACCAATTGAGCATCGTTGAACGCCACAGCCTACCTGAGTATTGTTGCTGACCATGTCCATCCCTTTATGACCACAATGTACCCAACTTCTGATGGCTACTTTCAGCAGGATAATGCGCCATGTCATAAAGCTGGAATCATCTCAGACTGGTTTCTTGAACATGACAATGAGTTCGCTGTACTCAAGTGGCCTCCACAGTCACCAGATCTCAATCCAATAGAGCATCTTTGGGATGTGGTGGAACGGAAGATTCGCATCAAGGATGTGCAGCCGACAAATCTGCGGCAACTGTGTGATGCCATCATGTCAATATGGACCAAACTCCCTGAGGAATGCTTCCAGCACCTTGTTGAATCTATGCCACGAAGAATTGAGGCAGTTCTGAAGGCAAAAGGCTTCAACCCGTTACTAGCATGGGGTACCTAATAAATTGGCCGGTGAGTGTATATGTTGAGCGCATCAACACAATGGCTAATCGCAGAGCATATATGTTGAGCCATCAACACAATGGCTAATCACAGACATATATGTTGAGCGCATAAAACACAATGGCCAATCACAGACATATATGTTGACCGCATCAACACAATGGCCAATCACAGACATATATGTTGAGCGCATCAACACAATGACCAGTCAAAGACATTTATGTTGAGCGCATCAACACAAGACATATATGTTGAGCCGTCAACACAATGGCCAATCACAGACCTATATGTTGAGTGCATCACCACAATGGCCAATCACAGACATGTTGAGTGAATCTCCGTAATGGCCAATCAGAGGGTGTATAAGAAACCACTCAATAGCATTCAAAATGCTAGAAGGAAATGCTGGTATTATCACATTTTTAAAATACAAAGTCAGTATTTTTGACAACTCCAGTCTGGGTCAGATAAGATTTTAAAATGTTTTTGACAGACTCATTTTCATGTTAAAATACTTATAAATACATTAATTTACAAATGTGTACCTTCAACATCTCAGCCATTCCATTCGAAATATGGCGACGTGGAAGAGTGCACAGTAAACTCCTGTCCAGGAACGTTGCCACAGGGGGTATGTATGACCCGAGTTTATTTTTACAGTTGGCAAAATTGACCCCCGTCTTTGCCCCTACACTGGCATCAATGTAAGCCAACAGAGTTGTAGGGACACGGATATATGGAGTGCGTCTGCGATACAGAGACGCGGCAAGACCCGCGATATCCAGACACACGCGCCACCAATAGCGATAATGGGCTCCGTACGGCGGTCAATTCCAAATTTATGGACCTCCTCCAAGATACTGGTCACGAGTGCCATAGACTTGTTCTCCTCAGTTGTGGGCAAGTGAAGGATCTTGTACATCACCCTCTCGCTTCGAAATACGCTGCAACCTGAGAGCCATAAAGATCATGAACAGTCTCGTCAATCACAATAAATCGCTTCATGACTTTGCTGTTGTTCTTGAGGGCTTGAATATCCGTAGGGTTCGGAGATGTGGCCGAATATCAAGGTGTCATTGCTTGGATCCAGAAGCCTCTCACTCTGAATGACTCGATAGGTGAAGAACGATAGGACTGACCACTGTCCATGTGACTCCATCTTCTGTGGAAGACTCATATCTGTGGGGACAAGTTCTCCATCATGTATTCAGTATAAGCTAGCAGTATAAGTGCATACGCCTTGTGAAAAAGAACATTTCAGCATACTTGTTAGAAGTACTTGTTATGGAAATGATAGCCCACACTTACAACAATACTTTATAGACATTTTACAGACATTTAATTGCATGTCAACTTCAGTTAAATGAGAATGGTTTATAGTTTAAAATTATATTAAATCATGTGAGCTTTAAAGGGCTTTTTAAAGCTACTTAAGTAGGACTTTTGAAGGACTGGTTCAAGTTACCGCTGAATGCATTGACAAGCATTTATGGTAAACTAAAATAAACTCTATTTCTATTGAAACTTGTGTTTTTAATGAAGTTTATTTGTAATTCAACATTTGAAATACATTTCAACGTATATTCAACTTGCAATAATTTTGATTAACAGTACAGTTGTGTTGATGTAATGTTAATTTTAAATGCACTTTAAAAATTAGGTAACACTTTATTTGATGGGGTGTGCATAAGACTGACATGACAGTGTCATAAACATGACATAACACCTGTCATGAACATGAAGGAGTCTTTATGAATGTTTATGACTGTTGTCATTAAGTGTCAATTCGGTAAATTATGGCACTTTTAATGCAAAGTTGATATTGTTTAAAATGTCTTTGTTATGACAACTTGACATTAACAAAGACAAAAAATGTCTTGATTATGACAACTTGACATAACCAAGAAATCATAACCTGTTAACCTGTAATGTGTTAACATTACATTACCCTGTCATGGTTGGTTTTAACTTTGGTTGTCATGACACCATTATAACTGTGACATGAATGTTTTACTTGTCCTCAAGTAAAGTGGAACACATTGTAGTTATAAATATGTCATTAAGGGTCATTACTGTCAAATGCTTTAACAACAGTGTCATTAATATTTTCCTTTACCTCAAGTAAAGTAGAACACGTTGGACTAGTTATGATTTCTTGGTTAATGTCAAGTTGTCATAACAAAGACATTTCTGCCATTGTTAATGTCAAGTTGTCATAATCAAGACATTTTTGTCTATGTTAATGTCAAGTTATCATAACAAAGACATTTTAAACAATGTCAACTTTGCATTTAAAGTGTCATAATTTACCGAATGACACTTAATGACAACAGTCATAAACATTCATAAAGACTCCTTCATGTTCATGACAGGTGTTATGTCATGTTTATGACAGTGTCATGACAGCCTTATACACCCCTTCAAATAAAGTGTTAACAAAAATTATATTTTGATATTAGTAGAAATAAGAAACATAATAGTGAAAGTGTGCTCTCTTTAAGGACACCTAAGAAGGCTTTTAATTCATTAATTTTATATTACATGCAACTTCAGTTTTTTTAAAATATAGATATCTATATTAAGATATGAAGTAGCTATACTACAATTACAAATACAATTCAATTGAGTGCACTTATTTTTCACAAGGAATACTATGGTAACACCGTGTTTTTTGCTCATTTCGTTTACTACTTTTTTTCACCATTGGACATGGTAATATCATGTTATTTGAAAATGTACCTCTATTTTAAAGAGTTTGTTTTGTACATTTGTACTATGGTAAAACCATGCTTTGGACTTAGTACCATGGTGGCCATCATTCTTTGGAATACCTTGCAATACCATGTAAATATGGCATGTGACTTATGGTAATCATGACCTACATTAAAGCACCATGGTACCAGCACCACTTCTGTAAGATACAAAATATGTATCAGAGAACTGTTGAAGAAAGGACTATCAAGACGGTTACACACAAACTCTCTCTCTCTTATCTCTCTTCTTCTCTTCTTCTCTTCTCTCTTCTCTCACACACACACACACACACACATTCACACTGTAAACTTGACCTCATACTTTCCAACTGTAAGGTCAGTTCTTAAAAAATGAAAAGCATTCTAACATGAAGTAAACAACTCACTTAAGACTTTAAGGTTGAACTGAATGAAGACATCATTCTAAACCTCACTGTGAAATAAGGGAAGAAACATGTTTCTTATTCAAACACATTAATCAGATTCAGATGATTATATCACAGTAGGTCGAGGCTAGAGACAGTCAGCACCAGAGTGGTAATTCATCAGTACACTCACATCTTGGCGTCTGACACAGCACCCTCGGCACACTTGCAGTCTTCAGGTTGTCTGCTCCACGTAGAGTCCACATGCACCAATCTGAATCCAGCCACATCATCACAGACACCGTCACTGATTTTTGAAGCATAAGACATATTGAAGTTGAAAAGTGAAGGTTGGCCTCTTGCCTACTCGTACCAACAGTAACTAAAGCCAGTGCTGAGGTGACAGAGAGGTGTGGAACTGTAGGCAAACTATAAATAGATTTACGTTAAAGGATCTATATGGAGGGTGACATGACATTGTGGCAGGACTGTCGTCTCACAGCAAGAGGGTCCTGGTTTGAGTCCAGGCAGACAGGGGGCCTTTTCTGTCTGATGTTTTGTTCTCAACATTGTAAAAAATTAAAATAATAATGATCCTGTAATTTTTACAGAAAATTCAGTTACAGAATAATATTTCTGTACAAAGTATTGGTACACTCCTGCAACAATAGTGCATATAGAGAGTAGTGGCCCGAAATGATGTCCAAGAGGGGATATTTGTTTTTCATGAGCCCACAAATTCGATCAAATCAAATCAAATAAATATATATATATATATATATATATATATGTGTGTGTGTGTGTGTATGTGTATATATATATGTATATATATATATATGTGTATATATGAATGATATGAGCTAGCTGAGCCACAGCCATTGAATATAGATTTTGTATCACTGATGTAATTGGCACACATTGCAACCACAAAGAGTTGTTTATTTAAAAAAGTTTTTTATTCATGCAGGATAATTAGTTCCATTTGACAGAGACTTTAAAGGTTTCCAGTTCGCTGTTTACACATGCCAAGATTGCTGGGTCAGTAACATTGAGGTTTATGAAGTGCTGCCCATATTGTCCTCCAGAGGGCATCAATGTTGACTTTTTCACATTTTTCATAAGTGCTGCAAAGATCACATTTTGAGGGCCAACCCTGTAAATCAGTATTACCTGAATACTTAAAAAAATAAAATAAAATAAAAATACATTGGATTTTAGATTATTGCAGAAAATACAAATCTGTGAGAGTAAAAGAAAGTTTATGATTCTTACCCATTTTAGAGATAATCTTCAGAACTACAGAAAATTATTTCAATTTTAAAGCCTAAATCCAACCGAATTAAGTAAAGAGCTTATAGTAGGATATAAACAGACTACCCCACTCTTATACCTTTATAGATTAGTGTTGAAATGAGTTTACCTGTTAATGATGCCTAATGTTTCTGACAAGCATCTGATGACCATCTGAAACCAGCTGAACACCAGCTTGGCCAGACTGTGAAACCATCTCTGACCATCTGAAACCAGATAAGCACCAACTTGGCCAGGCTGGGAGCCAATGTTAACCAGCTAAACCAGCTGAACACCAGCTTGATAAGGATACCATCTTGACCAGCTAAAACCAGATAAAACACCAGCTTGGCCAGACTAGGAGACCATCTTGACCTGCTAAAACCAGATAAACACCAGCTTGGCCAGACTAACAGACCATCTTGACCTGCTAAAACCAGATAAACACCATCTTGACCAGCTAAAACCAGATAAACAAAAGCTTGGCCAGGCATAAAGACCATCTTGACCAGCTAAAACCAGATAAACACCAGCTTGGCCAGACTAAAAGACCACATTGACCTGCTAAAACAAGATAAACACCAGATTGGCCAGACTCAGGAGACCACCTTGACCTGCTAAAACCAGAAAAACACCAGCTTAGCCAGACTAGGAGACCATCTTGACCTGCTAAAACCAGATAAACACCATCTTGGCCAGACTCAGAGACCATCTTGACCTGCTAAAACCAGATAAACATCAGCTTGGCCAGACTCGGAGACCATCTTGACCTGCTAAAACCAGATAAACACCAGCTTGGCCAGAATAAGAGGCCATCTTGACCTACTAAAACCAGATAAACACCAGCTTGGCCAGACTAAGAGACCATCTAGACCTGCTAAAAACAGATAAACACCACCTTGGCCAGGCTTGAAGACCATCTTGACCAGCTAAAACCAGATAAACACCAGCTTGGCCAGACAAGAAGACCATCTTGACCTGCTAAAACCAGACAAACACCAGCTTGGCCAGGCTTGAAGACCATCTTGACCAGCTAAAACCAGATAAACAGCAGCTTGGACAGACTAGAAGACCATCTTGACCAGCTAAAACCAGATAATCACCAGCTTGGCCAGGCTTGAAGACCAGCTTTATCTTATAAAATCAGCTGAACACCAGCTTGATAAGGCTCGGTTGGTACCCACACCCACCATTTTTGTGTGTGATTCTTTATTTATTAAACATTTTGTGTTTTAAACTATTTACAACAAAGCCCAAGATCGCCCATGACAGTAAGAGTAAATATAAATACATAGAATAGAAAAATATGACAAGAAAGTAAAATAATATTGACCAAAACTTAGAAGGATCTCAAAAACTTCTTGATAAAGTCTCAATAAGATCCAACCAAAATTGTATTGTCATTCTATTAGCTCCGAGCACTTTAGCTGTAGTACATTCTAGAAGGGCAATGTCCAGAAGATACGACATCCAAATAGACATAACTGGGGTAGTTGGTTCAAACCACAATTTTAAGATAAACCCACCATTTTTTCATGCTTTACACATGCGTCAAACACTTCATGTGTGGGTGTGTGTTTTTGTTTGTTTGTTTTTTGTAGTATTTTTTTTTGTTTTGTTTATGGATGTGAAAATGATCCTACTTTAGTTAAACTTCTGCTTTTATTAAATCGTCATAGCTTTGGTCATATATTAAATGTACTTGGCAAGGGAAAAGACACATTCCCCGTATTCTGTCAGGAATGAAATGACGATCTGTTCCTGAAAATGCTGTAACATGCTTTATTCTGGGCATGCTGACGTAAACAAAGGGCCACTCATTTATCCCGGTTTACCAATGGCGTCACAAAACGTCCTTTGTGGTAACGAATAACTCAGAGAACAATGGAGAATCTCTGTCCTGGATGTATTAGCGGTAGCACACCTCAGATATCTCCATCGCCAGCTCGATTAACTCACTGGCCTCTTGACAGGAGTTCATGAAATTACAGTCAAACTCGATGTTACAGCCGCACCAGTCTTTCCCCTTGGACTGCTCATCTGAGGTGCTGCAATACTTGAAGGAGGGGAAGCAGCATGAACGCCCGCTCACACACGTCAGGCATCATGGCGAAGAAGTCACAGAAGCGGCAGTAGAGGCAAGCCAGCAGGATGGTGGCACAGTCATCTGGATAAAAGAAAATTAACTAATTAACCTCAGGGGGCCTGCCACAAAATAATAGTTAGAAATATTTCGTTTATTTCTCCAAAGCTGCTTTGGCTCTGCATTGCATAAAGTGCTATGGAAATAAATGTGACCACTTGACGTGTCCAAAATGCACGAGGACATTAGTATCCCAGACAACAACATAGTGTCTGCCCAGATCCGGCCCACATCGGGTGGAATCCAATGTTGCTGTCTGGGACAGTACTTTTTGTCATTAACGGTTGCATGAATATTTGTAAAATGTCACTTACAGTAGCTTTAATAAATATTCAATATACACTCTTAGAAAAAAGGGTTCATTGGGGTTCTATATATGAAGCATAGGGTTCCTTACTCAACTCCAAATGACCTTTTATGCTAAAAAAGGTTCTATAATGACAAGAAAGAACCCTTTTGGCACAAAGGTTCTTTATAGGCTATTATTCATTCATATATTAGATTATTCTGCAACATTTTGTAGTTGTAATTAAGTTATTGTTTAATAAAATTTTGTAGTAACTTAATATCACATTTTAATCATGCTGATTTTTGGAGGATAAAAACTGAAATGTCACTCTTCGTGTGATATTGATTAATTAAAAATTTTTAACCCCCAAATCTTGAATTTTGTGATCATTTACATGCATTGCATTTTAGGGGTTCCAAATACGTAGCACTTTAGAACCTTTTAAGGTATATAGAACCTTTTCTTCTAGCATATTGGTTTTCAGTACGCTGGTATTTGTGCACATCACTCAGTTACCATTACCTGAACACTTCCTCTTGCATGCATTATTTATTTTTTAGACATCCATACATCAAGTTAAGTGCAGGCTGCCATAAACTAAAACTAAGATGCTCTAAATTACACTGAAACCAGCACAGAAATCTGCCATTTCGGGAAGTTAGATGGAAGCTGAAATGAGAGAAGCCCAAAACACACATTTCAGCCTTTCATCAGCACATAATTCCTCAGAATTATGATTATGGCACGTGTGACCATGCTAGCCACTTTGCACAGAATCAGACTAATGCCACATTGCAAAACCTTACAGACAGAAGCTCTCTAGGTAATTAAATTAAGGGCTGTGTGAGCAGAAATGGGGAAATAAGTGGTCACCCACAGACATTAATGTAACAGTATTCATTCCCAGAGGAGTTTGTAAAACAGAGCAACCCGAGTAGAGTTTCACTACATAGGATGAGCATACAATAGAGAGAGAATAATATTTTAATATATCTTATAGTACAGGTTTATGGTCATGTATTTGGATAAGGCTGTCGCTAAGAGGAGTGTTTTAGCATCTGAGTGCTCATAAAAATGCACTCCGCTCTGCATTAAGCAGCAAGGCATCAGATTAACATGTTTACAAGTGTGTTTGGGACTGAGTGATACTTCTACGGGTGTTGAAACTACTGGATTTACAGTAAAGTACAGTAACAGCAACCAAAACTGATTATAGCCATGTCATTTCTGAAGCAAACTAAGAAATAGACCAATGTTTCAGGCTTTATAATGATATGTAAAGCCATTTTTTAACAGTAAAACATAAAAAACATAATATACAAAACAAACATATAAAAAAAACACTTTACAATTACAAAAAAATAACAACATTTATTCAATCAAAATATTATTTATGTATAAAATGTAATTTATCCCTGTGATTAAAGCAGATTTTCAGCATCATTACCACAGTCTTAAGTGTCACATGGTCCTTCACAAATCAGTCTATGATGATTTGATGCATTTTTTATAATTATAATAATTTATTTTAGTCTTGTAATAATGTCATGTGTCTTTGCTGAATAAATCCAACATTTATGTAGAGTAATTACAGTAAGAATATTCACGCGCCTGCCACTTTATTAGCTACACCTGTTCAGCTGCTCGTTAACACACATTCTAATCAGCCAGTCACATGGCAGCAATTTAGGCATGTGCATTTAGGTCATGTCGACACAATCGAGACGATCTGCTGAAGTTGAAACTGGGCATCAGAATGAGGAATTGAGGTGGTTTAAAGGACAACTCCGACGCAAATGAACCTTTGGTCTAATTACACATTATCTACCAAGTCGACAGACTTATCTGAGATTTGTGTTTTACATGATTGCCAAATGTAAATAGTTTCATCTATTATAATACAGTTTAGCCTATAATGCTAGTATAACGCCATATACAGGGCATAGAGTAATGACAAATAGAAATCGCTTGTTGTTACCACTAACAAGGCTCAAATATAGCCCCACAGTAACACGCGACATAATAAGGGTCCCTACATTCAAACCGAAGCATTGAGAAACTTTGTCAGTGTCCATACAGTTTAATAAGAATATATTTTATACACAGAGTCAACTTTGCGAATACAGGAAGAAGCCATCTTTGAAATATAGTCTCTACCAGTCGATCTACGATCGCCAATCCAAGTGCGCTGGTGAGATGTGAATAAGGTGATAAGGTGAGCGCGAACCAGTAGGCAACATGTACATATTGAAGACAAGAAAATGGTTTGTGTTTGTGTTTCTTCCGGAAACAACTGACTATATGAGATTCTGCACGGTTCAGTGCACTTGGATCGACGTTCGTAGATCGACTGGTAGAGACTATGTTTCAAAGATGGCTTCTTCCTGTATTTCGCGAAGTTGACTCTGTGTATAAAATATATTCTTATTAAACTGTATGGACACTGACAAAGTTCTCAATGCTTCAGTTTGAATGTAGGGACCCTTATTATGCTACTGTGTTACTGTGGGGCTATTTTGAGCCTTGTTAGTGGTAATAACAAGCGATTTTTATTTGTCATTACTCTATGCCCAATATACTAGCGTTATACTAGCATTATAAGCTAAACTGTTTTTAGAGATAAAACTATTACATTCGGCAATCATGAAAACAAATCTCAGATAACGGTTAACAAGGCAACAATGTGTAATTAGACAAAAGGTTCTTTTGCGCCAGAGGTGTCCTTTAAGTGACATTGAACATGGTCTGGTGTTAGTGCCAGACGGGCTGGTCTGAGTATTTCAGAAACTGCTGAATCTCACACTTAAACATCTCTTAGAGTTCACAGAGAATGGTCTAAAAAGGAGATTTTGGGTAAAATCATAGGTCCATCCTGCCTTGTATCAGTGGTTCAGGTTCTGCTGGTGCTGTAATGGTGTGTGGGATTTTATCTTGGCACACTTTGAGCCTCTTAGTACTAATTGAGCATCGATTAAACACCACAGTCTACCTGAGTATTGTTGCTGACCATGTCCCATCTCTTTGTGACCACAGTGTATCGTCTTCTGATGGCTACTTCCAGCAGGATAACACATACACGTCACAAAGCTCAGTTCATCTCAAACTGGTGTTTTGATCATGACAGATCACGAGTTCACTAAACTCAAATGGCCTCGACAGTCACCAGATCTCAACAGAACATCTTTGGAATGTGAAGGAACGGGAGATTCACATCATGGATGTTCAGTCTGCGGAATCTCTGAGGAAAGTTTCCAGCAACTGAGGAAAGTTTCCAGTTATAATAAACCTACAATAAATGTGCTGAAGTTATAATTGGCCAATTGTAAAACTTAATATAAGTAACTACTATTTATTGAAATCTTTAAAATGATTACATTACAATTTTATATTATCAATTTAAGTCAACATTTTATAAAATTTTCCTGATGAAGTAATTTTTTTAAAATCTATTTATCTTCAATTAGACATTTTGTTGAATTGATTTTAGTTAGTTCATTGATTGATTCACAGTATAAATTTCTCAATTTACTAAGAAGTGGCACACATCCAAAAAGCTGTCTGGATCATAGGGGTGTAACGGTACACAGAAGTCACGGTTTATATATTGCATAAAATAAAATAGTTGATTTGTCACTGTACTAGATAGATTGACCAATGCAGTGCGGAAAGATGCAACGGCTGTTTTTAAACTCGTTGGTTAGATTATCACGATGTGCGTAGCCTAAGATGTCATTGTCTTTGTGTGTGAGAGATTAACATGGTGACAATGGAGGATGCACAAAGGTCAATTTTACAAAAAAAAATGAGTGAGAAATTCCACGTAAGACAAAATGTGAAGGTAAAGGGTCTTATTTTTATTTGTGTACACACAATAAAAACAGAACACTGTGCTTTTGTAAAATAAAGTAAACTAACAGGTTTCCACTTTCCTTTCCGTGAAGTTTGTGGAGAGTTTCACAAATATGAATCTAAACTCAGCATATCAGCTACTATCAAGCTCTAGCGTGCATCTGGACTCCTGTGCTGCGTTCCAGTCCAAAATTGCCATGCCCTTCACTCGCTAACTTCCCTCCGTCTCGTTCACTCGGATGTACGTCATTGCTTACGTTGCACGAGTGCCCACTACTGGCGGAAACCGCAATGAGCTGAACTGGAACGTCCTAAGCCCTTGATCACTTTGAATCAGCTATGAGTTGATTTATTATTTAATTTTTTCCCCTTTACGAATTTGTTTAATGCAGCATCCACATGTATATAGATGTGTTTGGGTTGTTTTGAAATAAATAAATAAATTATAATTAATATGTCATAGAGTGTTTGTTGTGGTGGTGATTAGACGATCTGTGGTTACATCACAATCGTACTGCATTGTGGGATATATAGATGCCTGAAGTGCACATATGAAGTAGACTCGCTCCCTCAGTCTAAAGTCGAGGAAACGAGTGTCTCTCCATATAAACTTGTGGAAAAGTGGAACGCACTTCAAAATGGCGGCAGGGATTCCCCGAGGGGAAGTGCTTAGGGAAGTTTGCGAAGTGCGTGTCTAAAAGTGGACTGGAACGCAGCCCTGCTTTGAGTTGGTGCGTAGATCCATAGATATCCATAATAAAGGCTGGATGTCTTACGGCGGAGTTTCTAACGTCATCATCGTCGGCCATCTTGTAACAGGCAAGCTTTCTGGCTGGCTCTGTGGTTCCTGATGTAAGATGAGTGATCAGCACAAACACTCTTATCCCGTTGAAATCTTGACGGATTCACAAACTGTTTGGTTTCTTACAAACCTTATTCACGTGCTATAATTCTGGATGATTATTTATGGTAACACTTTATTTTGATAGTCCACTTTAGTCATCCTACTAACTATAAGTAACATTTCAACTACATGTCAACTGTCATTATAGTATTAGTAGACTGTCAGCTTAATATCTTCTAACACTTTTTTTGTTGGTCCCCCAACAGACATTCAACTGACTTTTACCCCTTTTCCACCAAAAAAGAACTGGTTCCGAACTGGTGCTGGTTCAAAGTTGGTTCGGAGTTGGTTCAACTCGCGAACCCGTTCAGAACCTGTTTGTTTTTCCACTGACTAGAGCGCCCAGGAATGACGTCGTTACGTCACTGTGTACGTTGCCGTATGTTTTAGCTAGAAACACTAGTAAAACATTACTTCGGCATTATATCGAAACTCGTGTACCAAGAAGGCTTTTTTTCTGATAAGTTATGTACCCCTGTCTTGTGTCTTTTTCCTTTTTTGGAACCAGTTTTCCACCAGAGTTATGAATAATTGACAGTTATGAATCAAAAACTAAAGAACCAGAGTTACTTGACATGTAGTTGAAAAGTTACTTATAATTAGTAGGACGTCTAAAGTGACTATCGAAATAAAGTGTAACCTTATTTATTTATACACTTATTTTTCATAAGTATACAGTATCATAACTAAATCTCTGACGTCTATAACAAACCAAACCGTTTGAAAATCGGTAGAAAATTGAGCATGTTATGGTTATTTAAAAAGTACATGCATCATTAAAACACGATGTTACAAGTGAGCGAGCTGCCTGTGACAAGATGGCCACAAGGTGCAGACGTTGACCTTCATTGGCCAGCAGCGCAGACGAGACATCCAGCCTTTATTATGGATATCTATGCGTAGATCGTCTCTTTTTCTGCTGCTCTTTTTTGGGTTGTGGCGTTGCATTACCATGAGTGCCCCCTTCTTGACTGGAGTGTGGATCGCCTGTTTCTGTATTCATGGTCTGACTGAACGCACCGAAACTGTGAAGTCTGTACCGTTACACCCCTAGATCATTTTCGCAACTAAAACTAGGCTACATCAGCATTAGGAAGAGTACAGTTAAAAGTTAAAGCATCCAGGACAACTTCTACATGGACACGCAAATAAACAAGTAAACAGAGCAGTTTCGACGCTGTACCTGCAGTGTCAGGCTGATAGGACTCAAAGGAGGTGAAGGTGCTGCTCTCGGCGATGGGCTTCCCACGCGAGCAGAGCGAAGCACTGGATCCGAGCCCACTCGCTGTCCCCTGAGGACACCATGGACACGGGCTCCTCTTCATGGTCCACATCTGCCTCTGAGATGGTGCTCAACCTCCTCACCCCGCTAACCACAGCTTCACTCATCCTGCATCCGGAAACCAGAACCAATATCACAGCAGATTTAGCAAAGGCACATGCTGAAGCAAGACATGCAGTGCATTCGGGAGTATACTCTACCTTCAGTGTTTCCAGTGGCCCTGCCTCCTCCTGATACCAGTCTATTATCCCTGAGAAGAAATGAGCTACACACTTCAGTCTGATCTCAGCTTAACACATGCCAGATTCAACCAATAGTTTGGCTGTAATAGCTTCAACTATCAACAAAATAAGATGTTTTCCCTATATGCAGAAAAATCTACAGGGGATACATTGCAATAGGAGCAAAATTGCGACTGACTCGAGTGTGAGAATGAAGATGTGAATGGAATATCTTTGCAATAACCTGTACTGAATAAATTATTAAACACCATCTACACGCACCGAGTCTCTGGATAGTTTCCAGCGTGGGTGCAGGTCCATTAGTGTTGTGAAAGACTCGGTCATGTCTCAGTCTCCACCACATTTTGTACTTGGTCTCGTCTCTGTCTCAGGCTAAGAGGACTCAGGATTTTATCTCTAGACCACAAATGCAAGGACATCACTAAATTGCTGGTTCATGGTCTGATTTATTTGTTGGTTTCATTGAGTCATTACGCCACATCTGTTCACATTTACAGATGTGGCGTAATGACTCAATATAGCCGACTAGCCAAGACTCTTCTTTATGTGTACAGAAGTGGCGTAATGACTCTATATAACCAACTAGCCAAGACTCTTCCTTATGTGTACATATGTGGCGTAATGAAGGAAATCTCCAGTGGAAATCCACCAGTTCGACAAAAAAAAAAAAAAAAAAACATTCTTACAAGCTTACCATTTTGAATCGAGCTAAGGCAAGCAGAAAGTTTTGAACACTTGCTGGTTATGCAGTTACTCAGATATGTATTTTGGATCATTTTTAACCCCCCAAAAAACCTACGGACTGCAGCTTTAAACAACATCACAAGAACATGACAGCTTTTTTCTTCAATATGAGCACGATTGCAGATGTGATATTTATTTTATACAAACATTTAACACACATTAAGTTAATAAAGTAACTTAATTTTTCAACAAAAATACTTCCAAACAAATCCATAGCAGGACTGTTGTGCATGTGCAGCTTATCATTTGATTTTTCCATCACATTTCTAGATTCAAAATGTTATTTTTAAAACATTAATCTCAACATTATTTATGCAGGTGTAATTGTGCCAATTCAGATGCAACTTCTATGCCAACTCTGCAAAACTTGTTATTTGATAGTAACTGGACTTGTCTTGTTCTTCGTTTCAGGTTGTCTTGACTACTCTAGGTTTTATGAAATGAATTTAATGATCATTTCTGTTGCTGCATTATTTCAGGGATGGTTCTTCAGTTTTAATGCTTTTTAATGTTTTAATTATATAAAAGTCAACAAAAAAACTAAAATAAACCGTTTGTAAAGCTCTGTGCAACTGAAGTGAAACTGGACAGTTAAAAATCTGGCATGTGTTAAATATGAGGAAAAAAAGAATGGCTTCATACAGTAATAAAAGACAATAAAAAAAAATTCTTCCCAAATGTTATTCAGAACAACCTTTTTATTATCAGCTTATTTTTCAAATTTTAGACAATGGAAAATACAATCAAAATCTCAAGGTGCATTGGGGATGTCTTATAAAAAAATAGAAATAATTCAGCCAAATTTGCAACTTCACGTAAGAAACAAACACCTTAAATCATCTAAACAAGCAGTATGATTCTTATGATTGTCAATGATTCATAAATATAAGCATTTTCAGAATTCATTAGATAAATACTTGGTGAAACCCCTAATGCATGAGTAACAGCAAAAAATTCAGCATAATAACCTTTTTTTAATATACATTTTTATAATCTCAGTTTTCATGGCTTCACAGAAGCAAAGTGACACACTTAATAGTTTTATAACAGTCACCCCATCTTCAGCATCACATCAGTCAGAACCAAACATCTGAAGAACACAAATCAAATCCTTTGAGAACATGCGCTTTTGCTGTATATATGACATAAGTTCTGATTCTTTGTGACCGACACAACCATCAGAGAAATGACTTCAGCAGTAATCACATGACATCTTTGGCATAACTGCATGAGACGTAATCAAGCAAAGTATAAAATTTTTACATAACAAAAAGTACTTTAAAGTGCACCTCAACATTGACAATCCCTTCAATGATTAAATCTCCCTTTTTATTAATCACTGCAAAATTATAGAACACCCTTCATAGATCACGGATTTAAATGGATAGTTCACCCAAAAATGAAAATTCTGTCAGTATTTCCTCACCCCATGTTGTTCCAACCCCGTTAAGACCTTCGTTCATCTTCTGAACACAAAGTAAGATATTTTTGATGAAATCTGAGAGCTGGATCACTCCTCCATAGGCTTCTTGAGGGATTTAAACTTCCTGGCCTTGGAAAGTTTTTAAAGACATCGTTAAAATAGTCCAAGTGACTGCAGTGGCTCAATCTAAACTTTATGAAACAGCGAGAACACTTTTTGTGTGCAAAAACACAAATAATGACTTTATTTCAACTATTCACTTCCTTCTCTTCGCGCCTCTAGTCAGTTAAACTGAGTGTAATTGTGTATGATCTGTTGTTGTACACCACACGCATCACACGACCAGCGTCGGCCAATAGTGAGCCTACGTGTGACGTAGCTCTACACAATTACACTAGTTTAACTGACTGAGAGGCGCAAAAAGAAGGAAGTGAATAGATGGAATAAAGTCGTTATTTATGTTAGTTTTGCGCACAAAAAGTGTTCTCGGCGCTTGAGCCACTGTAGTCACTTGGACTAGTTTAACGATGTCTTTAATAAATTTGAGGCCAGCAAGTTTCAATCCCTCAAGAAGCCTAGTATGGAGGACTAGTATGGAGGAGCGATCCAGCTCTTAGATTTCATTAAAAATATCTTAATTCGTGTTCCGAAGATGAACAAAGGTCTTACGGGGTTGGAACAACATGAGGGTAAATACTGAGAAATGTCATTTTTGGGTGAACGATCCCTTTAAGCTATAGCAGGTGAGAAGCTCTTGAATTGACCTTGAGCAGAGAGCATACGTTTCATACTGAGGGATTCATTATCTTTCATGATAGCTGCTCTTTTTAGTTTCAGTATAGCACAGAATTTTGAGTTCGAATGGATGAAACCGCGCTGCCATTGAGATCCTAGCCATCCAGTTGTTTCACCTGAGCAGTTTCCCATCCTGAGGGAAGTTAGGTTTGGACCACATCATCCCCGAGGGCTGATGGGTGGTGCTGTTGGCACCGCAGTCGATGTAGCGGTACAGACTCCAATGTGTTCTGGGTCGTCCGCACTATGTAGGAGGTCTTCACTGAGGTCCTGGAGTGCATAAGAGAAGCCGTCAGGTACACGTCATGAAGAATCTCAGAGGAAAACCCTTCATAGACTGAGAATATGGCCCTCCCATGTTCCTTGTTAAAGGCCCCTTTTCACAAGATGTAAATTAAGTCTCTGATGTCTCCAGAATGTGTATGTGAAGTTTCAGCTCAAAATACCCAACAGATAATTTTTTTACAGCATGTTTAAATTGTCATTTTTTGGGGCTGATAAAAACATGCTGTTTTAGTGTGTGCCCTTTAAATGCAAATAAGCTGCTGCTGCCGGCACAGGGGGCGGAGCTTCATGAGCTCGCACTCAGTCTCTCAGGACAATTTAATCTCACGGAATGATGACAATATCAGAAACTCTCAGTAAGGGTGTTCATTTCGAGTCGGACAATAATGCCTACAGAGTCTGAGTGCTGTATAAAGATGGAACAGGAATAGTTTAGTAGCTTAATTACACAGGGCTTGACATTAACTTTTTGAGGCCTTTGTCCTTCGGACAAGTAAATTTATGTTTCACTTGTCCATGCACAAAAGTCACTTGTCCAGGTAAAGATTTATAATTGTATCTAAGGCTGCACGATTTGGGGAAAATGTCATATTGCGATTATTGAGGTCAATATTGCAGTTGTGATATGCGATTGCGATATAATAAACAAATGGTTTCATGAGTCAACTTGTTTGGTTTGAAACCAAATGCACACACAGATTAGTGATAATTCTGAAATTAGCAATAACAAATAAATGATTGATAACACCTATAATAATCAATAAGTCATTGACGTCTGAATAAAAATTAACTGTCTAACAGGTAGGACATATACAGAAATTGAATAAAGTTATCAAACAGTCTGCGCTGCATAAATTATAAATTATATATAGACTACTCCTTATTAAAGCTACACAAGTTCTTTAGTCAAGAGCAGGGAGTAATTTTTTCTGTTCCCTTTGTTCTTTCATTAACTTTACTGACAGAACCCTTTATTGGTAGCTGGCCCTTTAAGAGCAGCCTGTGGACAGAGACACGGCTCTCTCACACGCGCCTCATTCTCTCACAAGTCACAACTCTTTATGTCCATCATAAGACTGCTCTTATGTTATGAAGATACTCGACAAATGACATTTTGGCTTAAAGTTGACTGCCATTTGACTTTTTTGATTTTAAATAGTGTGTAATGTTGCTGTTGGTGCATGAACAATATCTGCAAAGTTGCAGCGCTGAAAGTTTAGTGTAAGCAGAGATATCGTCTTTTAAAAATCAGGAAGTATAATTGCCTACAAAAGCGACTCAATTGGGACTACAGCTGGGTTATGGTACGTCATATTTTGTACAAGTACTAATGTTGTAAATGTATTTTTCATGTAAATATGTTTTATGACGTTATTTTCGATTTGATCAAGAACATAAACTTACCAACGCTGTTTGAGTTTAACATTAGTAGCCAGTCAGTTGCTATTGTTGCCAGTCAGATGCTATTGTATAAAACAAATGTGTATAAAGTTATAAAATGTAGCAAATTATCATTCAGAAACGTTTAGTAAGAGCCGTGTGTGGTGAGGTTCTGTTTGACTCTCTCATCGCCGCTTCTCGGTCTGATTCTGCCTGAAACTGATACTGCAGTTCGGCACATATTTACATCTTGGACCGGAGCTCATGACATGCCCGTAAAGGTAATGGGCGTTAACCTTCCGGACAACGTGAGCGACAGTTTAGCCAATCACAACACACCGGCCCAATCTAACCAATCTGAGCCAACCGAACGTTTCTGAGGGACGTTTCTTTTCATAGAATCAGGAAGTGAACCCCTTGTTCATGGAACAGAGGAGAGCGTGGCTGACAATAAAGGTGAAGTTTATGAAAAATAAGACTTTAAAAAAAAGAAAAACCAGGAATACATGTTATATTGCACCCCATAAACACAATCATGCAAAGAAAAGAAGCAGTCAACCCCCCCCTTTAATTGTGTGTGTGTTGTTGATGCGCGAAAGAGAACTTCTGGCACGCGGTCTGCGCATGCGCATTATACTGGCGCACGTCTTTCTGTGAGTCACATTCAGGACATTCACAAGCAGCGCGAAAATTTGTTAGTTTCAAATCGGTAAAATTAAATCTGTAAAATAGACGTAACGAGTGGCACATAACGTAAAGTAACAGCATTTTATTTAGTTTGAAATTTAACTTGTCCGGTCGGACAACTAATTTCTGTTCTACTTGTCCTACAAAAAATCCACTGTGTCCCGGACTAGCGGACAAGCCTTAATGTTGAGCCCTGTTACGGTTATTATAACGTATTTGTAATCTGCTTGTATGTTGGCTATCCGTTAAGTCTGCTGTTTCGAACCAGGTCCGAATGATGATCAAACTAAATACTGATGAGTTTAAAGTTTATTGTACATCACAAAAAAGAGGAAGCGTCAGTTTTACTTCAGAAAATCACAGTAGGAGCTGAGTAAACACAGTAAGTTATAACAAGTGGACAAGTTGAGGGAGTTGAAGGAGCATTCCTGTGGGCGGACGTTTGTCAAAAAACTGTTCTACTGACGTCATTAAAGAAGGAAGTTTGATGTAGGCTACTTCTGTTATATGTCACTTCTGTTAAAATATATCTCGCCTGGCATTGAACTTTGAGCTTAATAATTTACAGATATTATTTATACTCTAACAACATTACACACTAACTAAAGTTTGAAACATGGGGTCACAAAGAACGGGACCTTTAAATGGATAACAGAGCACTATTTTAAGGTCTATATACATATGATCAAACATTGACTTAAATATTTGACATCAAATTTCAACAGCAAGGAACATTCCACTCAGGATTTCCTTCTCAAACTCCGCCTCCACTTTACTTGTGTATGCAAGCTTTAAAAGTACTGCAGCGAACGCTTTGAGCTCGAAATGGACAAAACTCACAAGTAACCTTGTATGTTTCATCATCTTTTTCCCTCGTAAAACAGATTCATTTTGTAGCTTTAGCCTTACTAGTTCAACCAAAAGCATTTCATTCTCTGTAGCTCCAAATAGGAAATCGGACTGTTTTGGCTCCTGGGCTCAAGATTACAATGACTATTTTTCTATTTTCTATTTTATTTTTTCTATTTTCTATTCAATTACTATTTTAAGTTTCCTGGAGGCACCACTGCACCTCCAATGTTCAATGTAGGACAACAGCAAAAGAAAAAATGTAGTGCTGAGAAACTTACTGCATGAACACCACAATGTTGTGGACCTTGATGCTTGCCATGGTGCAGAAGGCACTGAGAAAACACACAAATAGTTGAGAAACAGAAGAGCAGACACAGATTCATGGGGATCAAAGTGTCCATCTATAGAGGCTCATTCACATCAAGGACGAATAACTATAAATATTGTTCTAAATGTAAAAGAATAGCAGAGTCCACTCACTCACACCACAACTATAGGCTCAGCTGATGAACAATACAAACACTGAGAGCCAATCAGAATCCATCCTGCTCTAAAGAGCATTTAAAGTGACAGATGGCAAAACTGCAGCGTATGCTTATAATAGACAGGATGTTATTATGTGTTGGTGCAGATGCTAATGTAATTATCTTTAGAGCAATTGTTCTCGATGTGAACAGGCCTTAAGAGAACTGATATGATACTCACTAAACATAAGAGAGGCTTCCTCCAAATCTCCACACTGACAGTGAAGTTGACCTGCATTTAAAAACATGTTACACAACAGCACCACTACTACACAACACTCAACAACCCATGTCACTTCTTCCACTGCATATATATTAAAGTTCAGAGGTTAAAGACTGTTTTACAAAAGATTTAGATCCCAAATTAACAATCTATTCATTGAAGTACCGGTATACTGAAATAAATGTATCACGGTTTCCACAAGTATATTACACAGCACAACAATCTTTCAACAGTGATATTAATCAGAAATGTTTCTTGATCTTTAAATCATCATATCAGAATGATTTCTGAAGGAGCATCATGTGACACTGGAGTAAGACCGAAGTAATGATGCTGGAATACATTTACAGATATGTTCAAATAGAAAACAGTGATGGAGCAACAGATTTTGTGAAAATATAAATGATAAAATTTGTTAATTTTGTAGATCTTATAAATGTATGAGGTGGAGAAGAAGGTGAATGTTTTCGTCCCACACACGGGAAAAACAAATCCAGCTCGGGGCAAAAGGCACACATTCTGGATACAAATACTTTGCTAAAATAATATTTTTAATAATGTCTAAGTTAATACTTGTTCAAAACAACCACTTTCGCACAGTTTGTACTATTTTCTATTTATTTTGATAAATTAAATAATTTTTTGTTCAATCCATATACTGTCATTAAAAAATGTTAATATATATTTAAAAAATACATACAATTATTTAAAAAGCAACGATTCTGAAAAACATGAAAAAAGATCCAATAAAAATGTAATATAGATTTATAGTAGTAACATTAAATTATATGATATGATTACTATTATAATTTTAAATATGATAAATATGTCTTTATAAATATGGGCATTATCTCTAAGGTTGATTTATGATATTTTCCATCTGAATCATGTCAACAAATGGAAAAATCTGATCTTTATTATCAGGTTTATTATTGTGTCTTCCTTTTACCCCAAAATACAAACACTGTTGCTTTAATTACATTGAACAAAACTGAAAATCATTAAGACGACCTTTGTCTCAAAATATATTTAGTAGTTTTAGCGATTCTCGTTTCCTACTTAAATCTACAACATTTGAAAAAACATTAAATATTAGATTAAATTAGTGCAGAATCAACTTTAAGTTAGCACTTTAGAGTAATTTAACTGCATTTTTGATCAAAATTTTTTTATCTTGGATATCTAACCAACCCCAAACTTTTAAACGGTAGTGGCCATTATGAAATGAAGCCGACTCATCATACCTGTCTCTGGCTGAGAGGCTGAATGTGGATGATATTGTCCAGCGTTTGAGAACCAATGACAGTCTTCATGTAGAGCACTTGACAGCTCACACTGTCCACCCACACCGTGAAGAAATTAGAGTTGGTGATGTTCAGGGAGCTCTGTTTAAAGAATCAATCAATATTACACACAGTACAGACCAGTATCCACAACAGACCAGCGCCATGTTTCTTTAAATCAGTTTTCTGATTTGAAGCATTGGAGATGCATTGTGTGAACATTATATTACAAGAGTATTGATTATGAAAGATTGTAAATACAATTTATTCCCATTGTAAAACTCATTACGCTGAATCACCGTCATGTTGATGAGCACTTTGCTGTTGTTACGGTCAAAGTAGACCGTCACCGAGCGAATGCCATCGTCAACGACCAGCACGGGACGTGGAAACAGGAAGAATGCCACCAGAACAGACGTCAGCAGACACAAAACCACTGATAGCACCACATACGACTTCCTGGAGGGAGAACAACTGCACTATCATCAATCCGTTTCAGGCCGTTAAGGGGACAGTTCACACCTGAAATGAACACTCGTCCCTGATGTGTGTGACTGAATTTCTTCAGATAATTTCTTCAGATAATGAAGATTTTTATCCATATAAGGTCCATATAACGTAAGTGAATGGGCGCCACTCGTTTGATGCTTGAAAAACCACACACTCAAAGCTATTGTGTTCTAAAAGACTTTGGCTCACACATTTTAGAACCACCAACCCAACATTTGAGATGCTGTGTGATGTGATTAGTCCACTGGTTAGTCCACATATCCAATCACATTCACTGTTAAAGCAAAGTCATGCGAGTTTTTTGCTGCACATCGAGGGATTTGTTCGGTAAATGTGTTTCCATCATTGATAATGCGCACATCTTCTTATCAGATAAAATGCGATATCCCAAAGTGAGCATTTATAGGTGGATGGAAACACAGATAATTGAATCGATGGGTGTTTGTATGAAAAATATGAATATTTGAACCTCTTTTAGCTATAAATCAAGTTCAGCTAGACATAAACTGCCAATTCTTGCATGAAGAAGCGATGGTTAATAGTTAAAAGAGTTTAAATTATTAGTATTTTTCTTACAAAAACCCATCGTTTCACTTCAGAAGACATTAATCCATGTTTTGTGGTCATTTGGATTACCATCGCTGTGTGTGGTTTTTTTAAGCATCAACCAGCATTCAATCGCATATGGACTAAAGATCCATCTTTTCCTAAAAATCTTCATTTGCATTTATCTGAAGAAAAAAAGTCATATATCTGGGGGGGCATGAGGGTAATGAATGATGTGATAATTTCTATCCATTTAAAACATGCTTTAAAATAAGCATTATTTTATTAAGATACAAACTACTGTGTGGCTCATACACTCACCGGCCACTTTATTAGGTACCCCATGCTAGTAACGGGTTGCAACCCCTTTTGCCTTCAGAACTGCCTCAATTCTTCGTGGCATAGATTCAACAAGGTGCTGGAAGCATTCCTCAGGGAGTTTGGTCCATATTGACATGATGGCATCACACAGTTGCCGCAGATTTGTCGGCTGCACATCCATGATGCGAATCTCCTGTTTCACCACATCCCAAAGATGCTCTATTGGATTGAGATCTGGTGACTGTGGAGGCCATTTGAGTACAGCGAACTCATTGTCATGTTCAAGAAACCAGTCTGAGATGATTCCAGCTTTATGACATGGCGCATTATCCTGCTGAAAGTAGCCATCAGAAGTTGGGTACATTGTGGTCATAAAGGGATGGACATGGTCAGCAACAATACTCAGGTAGGCTGTGGCGTTGCAACGATGCTCAATTGGTACCAAGGGGCCCAAAGAGTGCCAAGAAAATATTCCCCACACCATGACACCACCACCACCAGCCTGAACCGTTGATACAAGGCAGGATGGATCCATGCTTTCATGTTGTAGACGCCAAATTCTGACCCTACCATCCGAATGTCGCAGCAGAAATCGAGACTCATCAGACCAGGCAACGTTTTTCCAATCTTCTATTGTCCAATTTCGATGAGCTTGTGCAAATTGTAGCCTCAGTTTCCTGTTCTTAGCTGAAAGGAGTGGCACCCGGTGTGGTCTTCTGCTGCTGTAGCCCATCTGCCTCAAAGTTCGACGTACTGTGCGTTCAGAGATGCTCTTCTGCCCACCTTGGTTGTAACGGGTGGTTATTTTAGTCACTTTTGCCCTTCTATCAGCTTGAACCAGCCTGGCCATTCTCCTCTGACCTCTGGCATCAACAAGGCATTTCTGCCCACAGAACTGCCGCTCACTGGATGTTTTTTCTTTTCGGACCATTCTCTGTAAACCCTAGAGATGGTTGTGCGTGAAAATCCCAGTAGATTAGAAGTTTCTGAAATACTCAGACCAGCCCTTCTGGCACCAACAATCATGCCACGTTCAAAGTCACTCAAATCACCTTTCTTCCCCATACTGATGCTCGGTTTGAACTGCAGGAGATTGTCTTGACCATGTCTACATGCACTGAGTTGCCGCCATGTGATTGGCTGCTTAGAAATTAAGTGTTAACGAGCAGTTGGACAGGTGTACCTAATAAAGTGGCCGGTGAGTGTATATCAGATATGGCAAATATCAGATATGAGCATCAAGGCAGATTTCCACAGAGAATGTGCTGTGTGTGGTAACTTACGTCCACCGTGGCTTTAACCTTTGATCGCTGTAGGGGATCAGAGCAACTAACTCATTCAGCTGACCTGAAAGACAAGCCTCGATTCAATCAGACGGTCAGATAACATGAAGAATCCTACCAAAGTTCACAAAGTCATCTCGAAAACTCATGACCTCCATCAATAACCCTATTTGTACAAAAATAACTTATAATTGGTGCGATTGTGTAAACGCCTTTTAGAATTTAAAGGCAAATTTAAGGCTTTCATATTTAGATATACCATCACTGAAGTGAGGTACCTGGATCTTCAACAATGAGATTTTATGAAGAATTACCAGTCAATCAATAATGGAAAATACTACATCAAATGTAAAATGTGCAGCATTTCATTTACTTTTGGGAACAAATTGTTCAATTGTGCTGTGTGGCTCTAATATATGGATCATTCCTCCTGTTTTTCAAGCTGAAATATGACCTGGACCTGTTGTTTTCATGAGAATCTTCCTTTAACACTTGTATTTCGATGTCCATACCTGATGGGATGCGTCCGGACCCCTGGCAGGTGGGGCAGGTGATGCTGTCTCGGCCTGTGAACTCCACATAGGGGAACTGGGCGATGTCCTCCTGTCTGTCCAGCCCGTCCAGAGAGTCATCCCCACCTATCAGATCACCCCTATGGTCTTCGACCCTGCTGTAACCCGGGACAGGCAGGAGCGAGCGGCCGTGTCGGCACACAGATGCACCCATGAGAAGCAGCCCACACGAGCTCCAGCCTGATCCAACACACTACACGTATGATCAGCAGTCAGTATACACACACAAACATTTACATTTTATATATACATTTACGTACAATCAAATCTCAAGGCAATGTACACATACATTACACTCTACACACACACGAGACAAAAACATACATACATATATACATACAAACATACAAATACATACATGCACATACATACACACACACACACACACACACACACACACACACACACACACACACACACACACACACACACACACACACACACACACACACACACACACACACACACACACACACACACACACACACACACACACACACACACACACACACACACACACACACACACACACACACACACACACACACACACACACACACATTTATGTGTATATATATATATATATATATATATATATATATATATATGTACACACACACACATTTATGTATGTGCATATGTATATATATATATATATATATATATATATATATATATATATATATATATATATATATTTATATGTATACACACACACACACACACCATCTTGTCTGTTTAAACCCAGTCTATTATATCCAGCTGACTGTAGCAACTTTACACAACTGTAACTTACACGTTAAAAAAACTCCGGCATGTATTAGAATACTGTAACGTTAGTTACAATAAGTTTACGTTTGAAAACTTACATTTTGATTAAGTTACTTTATTGTGATTTCGATGTCAATTTTATGCGAGTGAAAAGGCCTAGCTTACCGATGAAGTGTAACTTACAGGCACACAGACGTCAGTGCTTTGTTTTCACTCCTCTCCTGCGTCGGACTCGGAGTGATTCCGCTGTTTGTGTTTGTGTTCTCCCTCTCTGCTCTGCGGTCACTGAGATCTCGAGACTCCTGCCATCTGCCGATCTGGAGATCAACTGCTGCATTCTCCAATAGAGTCTGTCTGCATCCTGCAAGACTTCAAGTTACGCCTCTTCAAAATACGTCAATTCAAGTTACGCCCAGCTCAAGTTACGTCCATTCAAGTTACGCCGCGCTGCAAATACTGGTCGGTGTATTACCGCAAGAGCGATTAGAACACAGTTCTGAATGCTTTTGAATCGCTCTCGCACGAATTTAACAACATAAACAGAACATACTGAAGTTGATAAAACTGACTCTTAGCTGTTTAAGAACCGAAATGCATGTTCTGATATACAAAGCAAGCTGCAATCTGCATTAGTGCCAGGGTATTGATAATGTATTGCAAGAAACCTTATTGCAATGTAGGCCTAATGTTTTATCAATTATTCCTCCCACCTCAACTAAAGTGTGGAGCAAGCAATTTGTCCCTTAAAAATTGGGCTGTATTTTTATGTTATTTTTAAATACATTATTTTAAACATCTTCTGATATCTTATTGCATGCCTTGGCTGATAATTAAAATGATTACTGATATCAACAGCACTAAATAAAAGCTAAATGCACCGCTGAAAAACAAATCTTATGATACTTTTTGAGACAAATGAACAACAAGCACATCCATAACAAAAGTCATGTACAGAGGGGAAATGCTTCATTTTTATGTCAATAACATTTTTGCAAAATAAGCTGATAGCGTCGCCAAATAATTTAACTACATTAGCGTAACTTCAATCTGCTGTTTGAAAGAGTCAGAAACATTTGAATTGGCCTTCATGTTAAGATTTTTTTAAATTAAATATACATTTTATTTCACAATTAAAGGTACGGTAGGTCAAGTATTCCAGATTTAAAAAATAAATAAATAATAATACAAAAATTATGCTGGTTCAAAGTCTCTCTTTACATCAATAACTATTAGTCTAAATTAGGGCTGGGAAAAGATTAATCGCGATTAATCGCATCCAAAATAAAAGTTTGTGTTTACATAAAATGTGTGTGTAGTGTGTATAATTATTTTGTATATATAAATACACATATATGCATGTATATATTTAAGAAAAATGTGTTATTAATATATCAAATATTTATATTTATGTATAAAATAATTTTGTATAAATATATATAAAGTATATACATGCAAATATTTCTTAAATGTTTACATGCATGTGTGTGTATTTATATATATATAAAATAATTATACACACTACACACACATATATTATGTAAACACAAACTTTTATTTTGGATGCGATTAATCGCGATTAATCTTTTCCCGGCCCTGAGTCTAAATTTTTACTGTGGATGGCGCCTAAATGTTAGTCCAATCATTGCATTCGGTCCAAATGGAGAGAGTTAAAGGCTCAATATTATAACATTCTCAATATTAAAGTAATAGCAGAGTTCACACCACAGCTATCACGATAATCGGCACACAGAAACAATTGTTGAAATCACTACTATTTAATCCAGCTGATGAACAATAAAAACATTGACAGCCAATTAGAATCCATCCTGCTGTAAAGCTCAAGCATTTAAAGCCACAGACAAAGCATGCTTAGAATAAACAATATCATCTACAACTTTTCAATTGGATTTTGCTTTTCAATTGCAACACAGCAGTCTTCCTACAGGTACGTTACTAGCTTTCGGGCGCAGCAGTCTCATGCTTGTCTCATGCTGATTTCTCATTACAATCTTTGGCCATTTCTGCAAACGCTTCTCTAATTGCATTGCAGTTTTTGTGGAGAGCGTTAATAAGTCAGCCTTACAGATCCATCTTGTGGCACACAGAGAATTAAAAGTCAAACTAATGTGAATGTCATTAGCCCTTTCATGTGTCTTTACTGGTAAATTACCGGTTAGTAAGAGATCATGTGTGAACAAGACCTTTTTTAAAAATACCGGTAAATGGTTCCGGAAATGTACTAGTAAGGAAAGTTGTAAAATTACCAGTAAATGACCGGCAATGTGCTCTGTGTGAACGGATAATGAAGATTAGCGTTGTAGACTGCTTTGGGCCAATCATAAACTTCTGAATTGAAGCTGTTGTAATTACTCAGCGCTTTTACAGTAAGCTTTTTAATAGTTTTTCTACGTAAATATGCGCAAGATGATCATATTTGACTGTTTCGCCTCATCTCGCGGCTTTTCTAACGTGTTCGCTTCGAGACCCGGTCTTCTCTTTCACTCATCAGCGCTGCAGATCTGCAGTTGGAAAATATCAGAGCTTAGGCTACCTCGTGTTTTTAAGAGCAAAAACGCGTTCTGTTTGATCATATGCCTTTCAGTCAGACGTCAACATTTTTTGTCAAATAGAACAGATAGTGAAAGCGCTTCTCCTCATAAAGACAACGGCACAGCGTTTAAAGATCACTGCCGATGACTGACATCACAGAATTTACAACACAGTCTCATGAAGATGCGTATCTATACCACGAGTGTCATTTCTCGTGGCATTTATGCGCCAAAAATGGTTTTTGCGTGTATATGGTACGCACTAAAAAAACCTGGGTTAGGTTTAGTGGGGAGGGGGTGGGGAGTTCGTGCACATTATATGGCAAAAAGTGCGTATCATGTACGCGAATATCGCGTGCCAAATACACGCAAAAACTGTTTTTCGCGTATAAATGCCACGAGAAATGACATTCGTGACATACTAACTTTTAGGAGATCGGGCTGGAATTTACTGGTATTTTGGTGCTGATGTGTGATTGCTTGTGTGAACAGCATATTTGTGTATTTACCGGTAAAGTCATTCTGGCAATTTTACGATAATTTACCGGGATTGCTGTGTGAAAGGAGCTATTGTCATCTGATTCCAGCAATGACTCGATGTGGTGCAAAACTTATAAAGTGATTGTAATAGATAAAAAAAGGATAATTGTAATAGATAAAAAACATCTATGATATTGACACCAATGAAATTCAAAGAATGACATAAGGGCATGTGAGCCATTCCACCGAAAGGGTGACATTTCTGTCCCCAGGACATTATATGTATAAAATTGCATGAAAATTATCTCTTAAATACATTTTATTTTTAAGCAAAATGTCATGCACATTTAGCTAATTACAAATTTAAAACGTATAATTAAAAACATTAATAAAAACGACACAGAACACAAAAAATAGCATTTTCTGCATGTCCCAACTCTCTATCTCTAAACTTTACCATGAAATATTATGATTAAAATCCTTCAGAAATATGATATTTTATCTAATATTTTAGATAAAATTAGTAATGTCCCCAGGTTTTCACTCAGTCCTGTTACACTATTACATTCCCCCTCTGAATGACGTAGAATATTCCACAAGACACGTTTTTAACATCATCTGGATCTTCTGAAGGCAATGGGGCGACTATAAGTCACTCCTCTCATTTTCGTTTCTGTATATTTGATGAAATTGTAACTATGAATGAGAAGGTCAATCTCAACATACAGTCCTGTTACCTAAACGTTTTCTTAGATTTAATTGTTTTATTTTAAAAATATTAACTTTTGGTAAGGCACTAGAAATGTCTCAGTGTCCTCACGCTATTAGCATCAATGCTATGTGGCCATATGCCATATATTTGATAACTTTTTGCTTAAAAACTCAATCCTGTTACCTTCAGTCCTGTTACTATTTGTTTCTTTTTCTAAAAAAAATAAAATTAAACCACTATTTTTTATCATTTTTGTTTGTTTGGCCCATAATTTATACAATTATTTAATGAATTAATTCTAAAAATCATTATAAGCTTGAGGCTTCGGTCGTCTTTAAAATGAAAAAAAATGCCTTTGTGTTTTTTATATCAAAATACACCTTGCTTTAATAGTGATTTTATTGGCAAAATATAAATTTTTTAACATATAACCAACAATTTCTTTAAAATAAACACTTTCTTGTGGGGAAAACAAAGGAATTAATTGACATGCTTCTAAACTTGCTTTTTAAATGACACATGGTTTTTGGTAACAGGATTGAGAAAACATGCGTCCATATTACTTAAACCTTGTAAAAAAATAAATAAAGTGTCCTGAGATTGACCAATACAAATTTTGAATAGTTAAATATGTGTAAGTATTAGATTCAATGTTGAAAAAGATAAAAAATAAAGTTTTTTTTAAGAGTTACAACATGCAAATGCTCACCCATTCGGTGGAATGGCCCATGTAGAGAATTAAAGGGTTTTGTATATGCAGGTGTCCTTCAAGACTGCTATATTTACCTGACATATTGCTTGCATTATCATAGTTTTGTTATCAAAGTCCATATAAGTATTGTGTAGCAGAGGCCAGCTAGTGTGAGCAGTGTAGGAAAACCCGACTACCTGATCTCAAGAGGTGCACTGCAGTCTTTAGAGGCCTTGTTATTTTACCTGTCTCCCATGCCAGAGATGCCGGTTTAAGTCCTGTTCAAAGCACGTGAGTAGGACCATTTGGTGCCGTGACCCGGATGGGATAGAGGGGCTCAAATCCAAAGAATCTACTTTTCCCTTTTGAATCTACAATTACAGTGAAATATTTGGCCTGTTTGATATCAGCGGCTATGATGTTCTTAATTTTCTTGCTCATTAAGATAAACTCTGTTATATGTTTTTGTAAAAAGGAGGTCAAACTCGGCATCAGTTCAAGCTAAGCAAGATAATTCCCGTTGTGTGGTGATCCAGTTTTTCATCGTGCCTTTGGAATCCCAAAAACTTGACAACAGCTTCGACATGCCTCAAGATCACCTTCCAACAGTTCTGTTCCGCTTTTATCTGCCGGCAAAGATAAGGGTTTTTGATCTATTTAATAAAGCAAGGATGTGGTGTCTGGATCATCACTCTTTTTGTGGTTGGATATCCTCTCGGGATGTTTTCAGTCACAGTCACAGAAGCCGTTAATAATAAATTACTTTGTGATGACAATAGTTTGCACGCATAGCAATAAACTAAACCAGTTAACAAGGAGTAAAAGTATATACAGTATATAAATAATGCCCCTTTAAGGGAAACATTTCCAGGTATCACTCTGTATACATCAGTATTGATTATTTTAATAATTTTGTATGTATATGATACTACATGTCATCACCAAAATGCTGTCAGCAGGATAAAACATGATAGGAATAGGAACAAATGCCTTATACCAACAAAACTAAATACATAAATGTTTATTTGTTAACCATATTCACAGATTCATCTTAAATATAGACTAATCTTTTTAAATTATCTTGTCTTGATGTTCCTCTAAATAATAGTTAGTGTTGAAGTGTTATACAGTGGCATCTGCTGGATATGTCGTTTCTGGAGCATTTATCTGACTTTACACGTTTCCACTCAGAAATTCATCAAAGGAGTTGTGTCGTCTTCTGAAAAGAATCTCACTGAAATGAAAATATTAGACAAATTAAAAGATTGCATATCAACATATCAATACCAATACTAAATATAATCAATTTGTAGTTTTATTATTTTCCAACGATTTATGCTATAGTGAACAGCCATAAGTGTTTATCATTAAGGTAATGTTACAGTTAGATACGTGTTGAGCACATTAGTACAGTGTAAGTTTAGTTCCTTTTGACATGGAAATATATATATATATATATATATATATATATATATATATATATATATATATATATGTATATATATATATATATATATATATATATATATATATATATATATATATATATATATATATATATATATATATATATATATATATATATATATATATATATGTATATATACATGCAGACATGAGCATTATTACTTTTACTGATGTTAGTAAGTGTTTATTTAAATAAAAGTTTCAACAGAAATAACATTAAAGTATATATTTTAGTTTATCATGAATGCTTGTCAGTACATTCAGCAGTATCTTTAACCATATTCAAACACAATAGAAGTAATTATGACATACTGTAAAGATGCAAGTCCTACAGTACATTTGTTGTTAAAAACACTCCAAAGTTCGACTAATTGTATTTAATGTTAATATAAACAACAAACATTTAATTATATTATAAACACGTAATTATATTATTTTCATAATATGTAAGTTTGTCTTTTTTCTGCATATAGAGCTTATTTGTGTGTGTGTGTGTGTGTGTGTGTATGCCTTTGTGAGTTCTCAACACATACCCTGTCCTGATCGAGATGAAGTCTTATCACTATCCGACTCATTCTTATAAATGACTCCACCAGCATCCTGCAAGATAAATATCTGTGTCCAGAGAGATCACCACAGTAAGTGCTACCCATGATCAAATCAGTGCTGGAGCTGAATATTATAAACTGATGTGTACAATACTCTTCAATCCTAGATTGAAGGGTTATAATTTTCTTTTCTAAATAAGAAGTCAGATGTGCTTTATCTAATCAAAAAAATGTGGCAATATTATTCTAATCAACAAATTACAAACACTATTATTAATTAAATTTAAGAATATAATTGAGTAACAATTAATCCAACTAATTCCTAAAAAAGTTAACCATTTAAAATGAGTAAAAGGTTGTTTTTTTAAGTATAATGTGTTTAGAACTTTTTTGTAGAATTGACTTTACAGGGACTTTAAGTCACCATTATGGTGATCAGTGTTTTAGGTTTGTTTTAAAATTGCGTTTTTCTTCTTCACTGATTCTGCTTGTTAACATCAGATGTCTTCATTGTTGGCAATATAAAGTAAAGATAATATAAAATAATGAATCTTTGACATCTGTCTGTTATTCAGATATTTTTGTTAAATTTTTTGGGTGTAAACTTGACTCATTTTAAATGGTTAACTTTTAAAGAATAATTTGATTAACTATTACTCAATTATAATTTGTTCCATTTAATACTAATATTGCTTGTAATCTGTTGCCACACTTATTGATTAGATAAAGCATATTCATTTTTACAGTGAAGGCCACTATATAGAAATCTGTAAATGTTTAACTGTGTGCCTGTCATTCATTTTCATTGTTGCAAATGAATGTTGTCATTCATTTAAGCTGTTAGAGGAGATGGTGTGTGCATTCCGGAGACGGGTGTGTGCATCTGTGTTTGTGTTTAAACATGCTTGTGTGTGTGTGCTTTGTGACCGTAGCCTTAGTGTGTTACACATAACCCACTTCTCCATTCGCTTGCAGTCTCCTCTTCAGGTCTGCATTTTCTCGCTCTCAGTACCTTATTCTGAACAGCAGAGGGAGATCTCAGACAGTTCAAGCATTCAAACAGACCCTATAGTCAATCAAAACCACTGAGCAACAACCAGGCACGACTTAACAAGAGGTTTCAGTGACAATTTATGGGTGCTTCCCAAACAGAAGGCTGGATATTAATGAGTGTGTGTGTGCTTAGTAGTTCAACACTTTGGAAGCTTTACTAAATACTAAAATGTAAATGTAAAAAACTTTATATTAAAAATCTTTAACTGCCTTTCTTTCAATATCAAAGTTAAGCGTAATGTAATTACTTTACAAGAAAAGAAAAGAAAACATAATTTCTTTATCTCCAATATTATTATTTTTGTCTTCGATTTTATAATGACCTCAGACAAGCTCAATGCCGACTCGTTTTCAGTCAGTTGGAACATGTGCAGAGGATTGTGGGTGATTTAAAGAGACAATGTGTACATTTTTTTTAGGTATTTTATAATCTAAAATCTATAATTTTATTCATAAATATGTCCTCAATGGTGTACAAATATCTCTGCCAATTGTTTGACTTATCCTCGTAAAAGAAGAATCTTTAAAAACTATACTCCCGGCAAGTTTAAAAGGTTATTTTTAATGGCGGACCATACATATGCCGAGCCACAGGAGAAGAAATCCTTGTCACCAAAAAAGTCCAAAATTGAGCGTAAAAGGAAACGTGACCGGAGATTACATAAAACAAGAGTTAATGTCAGGATAGCTTTTTAATTACAATAGTTCATGTTTTTCACAGTCAGTAATTCATACTGTAACATTTGTTTGTTCGTTGTGTCAAGTTGCAGTTTGTTTGAAATAACAAACCTGTTCACCTGAAAAACTTCGACGAAGTGCTATCAGAAGACATTTTGTCATAGCTTTTTGGCACATAACAGCTACTGTAGATGCAATGCGTATTTGAAAAATCGAGGCGCTGGAGAGCACAATTCTTTTGAATGCAAAATACAATTTCACCGCTTGATGGGAGAAATTCCTGCTTTAAGGATGCGAAAGATACACTAGATACTTCCTTCAAAATGAGCTGAATGAAGGACTGAAATGAAGGTTGTTTCCCAAGGATCCTTCAAATTGAGACATCCTGACGGAGCTTGATGACGTGGCAGCAGAGATATGCAGCCTTACTAGGGTGCAGCCCAGCCAGGGCCTATAACAAACTTTTTGCCACACCTACCAATTATGTTTTTTACCAGTTAGGAAACATAGATTAATCCTTGTTATTAAAGTTACACAAGTTTTTTTTTGTCTATTGTGTTAAGTCTTTGTCTTTTGTTTGATTAACATTTAGGGTACGTTTACACGACAACGATATGCTTAAAACAGAGAGTTTTTTCTTTGAGTTTTCCTCGTACAGACGACATCGGTGTCAGAACAATCCCCATTCACATAAAAAAATAAAATAAAAATAAAACGCTGTATTTTGCTGTCAGGCCATTAGATGGCGATGAAACACTCTAGACTGAACATGTAATTCTTCAGAGATTTGCATTTTTGTTGTTTACACAGAGACCTTTTCAAAATTTGTACTTTTTAACCCGTCTTTAAAACTTTGTGTCCCAAAACGCTGTTGTCTTGTAAACGAATGACCAAAACGCATAAAAAGTTTTAAGTTTTTACGTTTGAGTAAACAGCCCCTAAAAACACAGACAGCACATAAGTTAGACTGCTGTCACTTTAAGAGCGAATGCACGGATCTAATATACTGATCCTGATACACATGTTTACTTTCTCAACTGTTTACGTTCACTCAAAACGTAACTGACTGTTTATGAGGATACTTGACAACTTTGTTTGAATATGTCTGCTCAAGCGCAAGAAGATGTGAAAGAAAGCTCAGGTCAGTATTCGCGTGCTGTCTGAGACGCAGATTTCTGGACGCACGCTTCGGATGTTTAGTAACGAATCGAGTTCCCTTTCGCGTCTTTTTGTGATTGACTATTAAAGGGGTGATGAACTGAGAAATGAAAATTTTCCTTGTGCTTTTGACATCTAAGAGGTCATCATATTATAAGAATATCCTGTAAGTTTCAGAACAGAAAACGTCCTTGTTAGTCCAATAAAAGCTTTTATTGACACCAGGCTCAGCAAACAACTCGTTTTTCAAAGTGGGGAACTATGACTTCAAAGAGGATGAAACACCACCCCGCAGAAGAAGATCAACGCCTACTTCAACACGGCCAATTTAGCTCCATCCACCGTTTCAGCGCATTACACGCATAGCTAAAGAACATAGATGCCTACCCCGTGATGACAAACCGGATCGAGCTACCGAGCAATAAACATGCCGTTTACAAAATATTGTGCTGTGCCTGGTTGTGGAAGAAGACAGTCGCTGCATACACGAGCGAGTTGAAACTCATTATAATATGCAAAACTGTTATCCACTCACAGCAGTGGGCATTTACTTCCAAGTCTTCAGTGTGAAACGCCCATAAAAACAAAGCGTTTTTTGGCTACAGTAAGCTCAAAACTAGGGTAGAAAATAGCCTATCACTTATTCATTGTGATGGTTTTTTTTTATTGTAAAAACCAAGCAAACGTCATAAGTTGGCCTCAGACAATTATCAATTTTTTTTAAAAGCCAGTTCATGACCCCTTTAAATTGGCAAGGCTTAAACTTTCGTGACTCAAATTTCGTGACTTAAATTTTCGTGCTTTGTTCATATTTGTTTAGGTTTGTTTATGTTAGAATTCATAAAAATTGGATGGGCCAACTGGCAATCAACACTGTTTCATAAACTCACCAACACTGATTCTTACTCGACTTGATGCAGAGAAAAGTCGTAGTCTTTTGTTATATGCGTACGTACATTTAAATGGAGGGACAGAAACTCTCAGGCTAAATCTAAAATATCTTAAACTGTGTTCTGAAGATGAACGGAGGTCTTGGCTTGGGACTACATGAGGGTGAGTCATTAATGACATAATTTTTGGGTAAACTAACCCTTTAAATTAGTGCTGGTATACTGTGCTGAGCTCCAGTATTTCTCTGATGTGATCTGTATGCTGACTGGTCACTGTACCTTGTGTCTCAGGGCCTCCACCACCAGGTCTCGATCACCCTGTAGACCTTCATTCTGCTTATAAGAGCGGAAAGAGTCGCCAATGATGGACACCAGAAGATGGGACTGAGAAAGAGAAGAACTGCTGGTAAGATTTAAAGGGTTAGTTCACCCAAAAATTAAAATTAAGTCATTAATTACTCACCCCCATGCTGTACCAACCCCATAAGACCTTCGTTCATCTTTGGAACACAAATAAAGATATTTTTGAATAAATCTGAGAGCTGGATCACTCCTATAGACTGCCTAAGGGACTGGCTCTTGACGGCCCATAAAGACATTAAAGAAAATGTTTAAATATTCCTGATGATGTGCTGATATAGCCGAAGCGCGATCATCATCTTATACGGTAGGTGGCGGTAATACTCCTAAGCGGTGAGCAGCCGGTAACAAGAAGTACTCGAAGAACGTCGTCATCTCAGTTCTCGTGCATGCGCCCATTAGGAAGTAATGGAATAGTCGAATAAAGTCCTTATTTATGTTTTTTTTTTCGCACAAAAAGTAGTCTCGTCGGTTGATAAACTTATAATTGAGCCACTGTAGGCACATGGAATATTTAAACATTTTCTTTAATGTCTTTATGGGCCGTCAAGTGCCAGTCCCTTAGGCAGTCTATGGAGGAGTGATCCAGCTCTCAGATTTAATCAAAAATGTCTTTATTTGTGTTCCGAAGATGAACGAAGGTCTTACAGGGTTGGAAGAACATGGGGGTGAGTAATTAATGACTTAATTTTCATTTTTGGGTGAACTAACCCTTTAACATGAAGTGACAGATTTCCAAAACTTTATTTGTATAAATAATAATCTGAAATTCTTATTAAATTGTATTGAAGTTGATAAAGAACTGATATCAAAAGATTAAAGAGGCACCGTCAAAATACAGTGAAACTTAATTTTGCTGCGTGTTCTAGTACATTTTGAACTAAATGCACATTGTGTCAATGCATTTAACATTTCCAGAACTCACAAACTTCTTGCTCTGGAAGATGTAGCAGTGGTGCATGTCTGCCGCTGGGTGTTTGGCTATGAAGCCCAGGATTTTGGGCTGAGACGGATGAACTGCACAGAATGAAACCGAGGGCAGAGCGCAGGAGTACAGCATGAACTGAGAAAAGGAGAGAGTGAATGAGGGAGTCGTACACCTGAGTGTCAGTCTGAGCTCGAGTACATAGTCCTCAGTCACACCTTGCTTTTATGCTCTAGAATGTCAATGGCAGTTCTGGTCAGAAACAGATGTACTTTAGCTTTCTTTATTTTCTCAGCCATATCTATGTTAGGATCCTAAAAGAGAAGGAAAGTCATAGGAACAAGTTATATAATTCCGTAGTGGCTACATTAGAGGGGCATTAATGCTTGTATCACCTGCAGGGCTTCGACTGCATCTCTCAGAGTCTGCATCCCACCAGGACGGACCACCTGGATACGACCCAAAAACTACACACAATCCCAAACCCCATACATGAGTGCAATAAACATTAATATTATAAAGTACATAAATGCAACAAAACTATTAACTAAATCTATGACAAAGTGATACTCACTTTAATTGAGAAGAATATTTCACTTTCGTCATCTATGTCACTCATTTTCACCACTTTACTGTCTGTCGTCTGTTTAAAAATGACAAAATACACAGTGTACTAAAGAAGAAATATTTATCAAACATTATTTAAACAATGACATATAGTGCCTGAAAATATTCGGACACTTCTGGCACTCTTTTAAAAGGCTTAACATTTCATTACATAATATCAAGCCAAGAGAATATCAGCAAACAAATGCTACTGCGCAGCGCAAGCTTTCCCAAGAACTAACTTCCCTTTTATTAGTATATAATGCAAATCATAGGGCACAGAAACCACTACATATTTTGATCACACACACGAGAAACTGTAAATGCACTTACGTTTGTGGGAGAACTTTGTATCGCTGAGATGATGTCCTCTTCTGTTGTCTTTCAGGGTTAAAGTTGTTTGATGTTAATGGTTAACTATAAAACTTCTTTTCTTTATGGCACATCAGGCCTGATAACAAGTCAGCTATTACAGTCTATTGTATTGACATTGTGATGTCATAGTTGTTTATGAACATTTAGCCATACGGACAAGTTAAAGAAACAGTTTACACCAATTCTTTCTTCAATTTAGTATTTAAAATGTATACTATAACTAGCACAAGTGAGGATAGCTGAGTTTATTGCAATTTTATTTAGAGTATCAAGAACAAAATGTGTGCTCCAACCAGTAGATGGTGCTGTTGTAGATCAAATAATGCCTTACTGTATTATCGACAACAGCACCAACAACAACAACAACACAATCTTACAGAATATACTAATTTATCAGCGTCAAAGCCATTCAAGTAATGTAAAATGTATTCAACTAAAACTATCATAGAACCAAACACAATGTAAATGAATTATTCCAGTAAAATTGTTTCTCAAAAAAGAAAAGAAGAAAGAGAGAGAAACAATGCATTGGTAGTTTAAATAATCATAAATGTTTAACAGTAAAGGTGCAATTATCCAGAATTGAGTCTAAATTTAATTCAGTTCACATTTATTTGTATAGAGCTTTTCACAATACACATTGTTTCGAAGCACATGCAGATTTACATAACATGTCTACATTCCAGAGTGATCTGTTATCAGATGTTTTGTACTGTATTTCAGAAATGTACATACAAATCACTGTTAGCTAAAAATGTATTAATTTAAACAATGTAATAATTTAAGACAGAAACAATGAGTTTATCAAAGTAATTTACGTGTTTGTTAACAAATGAGCATTGGTGCATGTCAAAGTAATAATGAATTTATGAGATGACCCTCATATATTGAGATTTATTATCAAATTATATAGGAAAAATGCAGAGAGATATGTTTTTAAGATAAATTCTGTCAGTATACAGACTCACATGAGTCAAAACTATTTCAGTAGTGTGACAGGAAAGGTGTGAACAAGACAAGTATTTCTTGTTTTACAGCACAAAGGTGATGTGCATTTATGTTTCTGTGAAAGCATACATAAAGTACATAAAGAGCTTTGCTCTAGCCATTTTAATAAATAAAATATTGAATAAAACTTGATCTAATTTGGAAATTGTCTTATATGGCCCTGCAGAATGCTGTTCTGTTTGTGTGTAAATGTTCCTTGTGTACAGTACATTCATAGCCTGCATTCTGGGCGCCATTCCTGTCACTATAGTCCCCTAAGGGAAACTACAAGCAAAAATACAGCAGAGATGTTATCTAGCTCACTGGTAATATAATATCCATGCTCTGTTTCTTTAAGAGCATCTGAATTTGATTTTTTCTTTCTTTCCTCAGACATGGAAAGAGTTGAGCTCTGGATAAATACACTGTCTATGCCGGTGTTACTTTATTTACAATCTCTTTTCTTCAAAGACTCCTATTTCAGGCCAAATACATTAGACTTCTGGGTAATATTCAAACAAACCCCATTCAGTTTCTTCTGTTTTAAGGGGTTGTTCAGCTGTTGTACAAACATTGTATTCAAACTTTAAAATAAGTCAGTCAGTAAAGGGTCAATTTGTATTAATGTCTGCTTTGCTTATAAGCTGTTGTTCGTGAAACATCATACCCAATCAAACTGAAGAGGACACGTGCCCTCTCGAATTCTCAAACCACGTCCAGAAGATGTGTATTTTGCTTGATTATCATATGTACATTTTCAATTGGTAATGTCTTTAACATCGCACTAACATGGTCACACATCACACTAACTACATAAGTACTACCAAGTTGTTGATTTTTTTAGTAAATAAAATGTGCATGACGTTACAAAGCTATTCTTTCCAGGGGTACAGGATTAGGCATACTAATGCATAAGGAATGAAGGGATAAAGAGAATGAGGCAAGAACGTTACACAATGAAAGCATGTCCGTGTCAGTTAAACTACACTCAAAATAGTTATCCATGAATCTTCTGAGGTCGAGTGGAGCCCAAACGCAGGATATACTGCATCCTTGAACACGGCACTGAATGTATGAAGATGCTGCTTTCGGCCTCCCTGACCTGAGCTGTGGAATGCAATGGTTCCTCCTTCGTAATCCAGGGTTGCTTCAATCTTCTTTGGCGGCATGATCAGCCCGTCACCCACGGCCACATTAGCCGAGTCATGGCATGCGTCAGTTTCTTGCTCTTCCACTGCAACCTCCAAGAGCTGGTGTTATGTCCCAGCCTGCTGTGGTCACCTTTACGTGGCATGCTTTTATAGCACAGTCCCACTGACCACGCACACCCGAGGCCGACCTCCACCGCCCACATGTGAACTCCGGTGGAGAAACCCTGCGAGCACAAGACTTGACTGGTTGAGGAGAAGCGCTCACTGTTATCTCCAGCATTACTGCTCTTAACTCCTGCACACTGCTTGACTGTTTTGAGATCGGTGGACAACAGAAGGCTGGGGTTGGCCGTGGCTGGGTTGAAGGTCAGGTCTCGAGGGTTCATTATGCCATGGAGGCACTCCAACAGAAGACTCATCTCGAACGTGGAAGGCGTCTGTGCGTAGGAGAGCGCAGGTGCTTGGCGTCGGAGGACTCTTGGGAAGGTAGACCCGGGAATGGTGACGTTCAGCAGCCTGGCGGACCCTTGCTTCAACGGTGAGGTAGTTCTGGATGAAGAGAAACTCTGAGGATTGATTGAGAACCTCGCTGGTGCACTGCTGGGCTTCCTGCAGCTGGTGTAGACAACTCTCCAAATCGGATAGACTGGCCTGCCAGCTTTTGTCCCGCTTATGAAGCTCGTCGTTCATCTTGGTGCTCATACGACTCTTAAAACATCACATATAAACAGTGTTAATGTGTTTTACCTCAACATGACTGTATGTCGTCAGCACTGGTCTAGATATTTTGCTCTCAACATAAGTGAGGGTGACATTTATTTGGCAGTAATACTAAAATTAGAAGAGACCACATACACATACACACATTGGGCCTTATCATACAACTGACGCAAATGTCTTTTGCTAGTTTCAGCCTGACACATTTATCATTTTCACGTCCTGCACCACGCTGTTTAAATAGCAAATGCATTTGCACCCATCTGTGCGCTTATGGTGCTGGTCTACTCTGAGAACAAGGTATGTTCAGACACATTGTTGGCGCGTTTGATATTTTGAGGCAACTGAAATAAACTGCACGATTGACCAACTGAAATCTGGTCTAAAGTCAATGGCGCATTTTTGTTATTCAATGATCATGTTAGTAATGTGAGCCAATAGGCGGGTCCACAACACAAGTGCACTCTGCTTATTACACACACAGCAGCACACAAACATGCCAAATATATTAAAAACAAAAGGATTACAATGTAAAAGATGAATATTGTGTACATAAAGATATGGTGAATCCGGCTTGTCCCGTAGATGGTCTGCTTGTGCTTTAACCTCGCACACGAGCAGAGCCGTCTTTCTCTGAAGAAGCGTTCAGTTTCCCGCTACGAATCCCGCCATGTAAATAGCGAATCCGCCATGGTGCGAACGCAACTGGCTGATTAAAGTGAATGGAAGATGAGACTCCGATTGGTTTACTGCACGTTACGACCAGAAATACACTCATTACTCATTAAAGCCCCTTTTCCACCAAAGCCGGTTTGGAGCCGGTTTCGGAGCCGGTTTGGAGCCGGTGCCTGTGCGCGAACCAGTTCTTTGTGTTTCGACAGCCAAAGAACCGGTTCTCGGCCGGGAAAACTGGTTCCAAAGCGGCACCAACTATTTGCTGGACTAGAACCGTTCTTTCCCACGTGATACTTACGTCGGGGGCTGGGGCGGGTTTAGATGTGTTCTAAACATCTTTTCTGACCATAATAAAGGATCGCAAAGCCAGGAGAAACATTTGCAGAAACACGATGGAGTCCGCCTTTGTAATTGTTATGTTTGAAGTTGGCGCAAGCGTTTCTATTTTTTTTATTATTATTGAAAACATTATAAGCAAAGAAGAAAACAGTCACAATATAGAACAAATAAATGGAAAGAAAAAAAGACACAAGACCGGGGTACATAACTTATCAGAAAAGATTACATTTCAAACGAAAAGATAAAAAGACTTACATATTTCTAGGCTAGCTAAGACGTATGGCAACGTACACAGTGACGTAACGACGTCGTTCCCTGGGCGCTCTAGTCAGTGGAAAAACAAACAGGTTCTAAACGGGTTCGCAAGTTGAACCAACTCCGAACCAACTATGACCCAGCACCAGTTCAGAACCAGTTCTTTTTTGGTGGAAAAGGGGTATAAGAGAATAGGGACAACCCTTTTAGACCATGAGCCGGAAGTGCCAACCATTTTTCCCGTCGTTAAACTAGCAAAAGTGGATTCAGACACTTGTGCTTGGTGCTTAGATTGTTAAAATAGGGCACATTTTATCTAAACACATAAACTGAACTAGTGAAAGTGGCACGATTGTACCTAGCTTTCTATCATTCTCACCTTGTATGTAGTTATTAGTGAAGTCATGTTGTCCAGCAGGATGTTTGCCCTGGCCACCAGCTTATCTTCGGCCTTGTCCGAAGGTCCTGCGTTGACGCTTTCACCAGAGCGTCTGTCATATGTAGCTTGTCAGACACAGACTTCCCCAGTTCCTCAAGAATTCTTGTCATTTCCCCCTTCGCCACCTTCGAACGTCTGCACCTCGTGGTGCTGGTGCGTACCCTCCATCAAGCACTCGGAGCAGAGGAACAGGCGCTCCTGCACGCACAGGTACTCCGTGACCTTCAAGTGCACCGGGCACCTCTTCCCATCTCGTTCTGCGGGCAGTCCCACTAAGACATGGAGTGATCGATGCCGTTCCTCGTGTTTCTTGAGGTGGCTGGGGCACAATGACATTTCACAGCGTGTGCAGAATTTCACCGCAGCCACTGGATCGTCCAGGCAGTGGTCGCACGGTACCGTTCTGCCTCCTCTCAGTCCGCCGCCCGAAGTGGCCGCCAGGAACCCATCCACGATACCGTTGAGCTTGAAGTTCTTGGGAAGAGTCTCCGGGCTGCCGTACTCTTCCCTGCACTCCGGACAACGTTCGGGGACTTGGGATCTTCTGCGTGCGCAGCATTTTGTATACAACCCAGGCAGTAATTGTGTCCACAGAGGAAGAGTTACGGGGATCACGGTATAGCTGCAAGACAGATCGGACAGCTTAGCTCCAAAGCAAGCCGCTCCTCAGGTTTACTTAGAGACATGTCTACAGGTTCTTAGTGAAGGCAGTTCTGTGTGTTGACTTTGAGAACTGAGAGACATCAGAGCGGTTACTGATATAGCTGTTCTGTAGCCTGTCCAGCAACATTCCAGGGACAGTTGGCATTTACGTAGAAATGCAATTGGTTCTACCAGCAACACAAGAATGCTTTATAGCAGCTTACAAGATATTTATGGGTGAAACAACAACCTCTAATGGAAAATTAAAAATGGATAAATGAAGCGTTGTGAGTATCCGTGCATGTTGATTAGAACCAAGGAAACCAGAGGAACAAAATAATAATGAAAGCAAAGTTTTTACACAGAACATGTGCCATGAATTCTTGATGTTAATGGTAAACACTAATTCCTCCGTGTGAGGCTCCTATTGTGCCACATCTGAAAACCTTGAGAGTGCTTCATCCTGTTGCGCAAACCAGAAAAGTTTGGTCCTTGTGTCAAGGAAAGGATCTGACTGTCTGAAACTGACAGTCACGCCATGGCCCCTTTGAGAGGGAATCGAAATCAAATGCTTTTGATTGTGCTGAAATAGATTAGAACATAATGCTTCACTTTCACCACTTAAATGCGTCCCTTGTATTAATCACAGACTGTATTGTAAAGATGAACAAATACATTTGCTCACAAGCTTTTTAAATAGGTAACAGGACATGTATTTCACCAGTCCTGTCAGGACACATCAAAAGACTTAAGTTTGCAAAGTGTCAAATGCAAGTGCTTTACTTGTCTGACAGAAAACCTCAAGACTCAGATAAGTGCTCAAGTATCTTTTTAAGATAAGACAGACAACTTAAGCTCACTCAGGGAAGCCTCCCATCTGTATCGCAAATCTCCTGGAAGTCTTGGTGTCATTTGATTTGTGAGAGACGTCCGGGAGTTGTGATCAAAGAGTAAAATCCTCTCACTGTTGTAATGTTGTGAGATTCAGAAAGAATGTGAAACTGCTGCAGGGAATCTTGAATCATAGCCATGGTGAGGTATGTACAAAAGCAGATTGATTATAGCAGGGGAACAATACAAATTTGCTCATGCAAATACTGTGCATCAGGTTCAGTCAAAAGCATCATGTCCCCTGTTTTGAATTGAAACTTACCTTTCAAAACTTAAATGACTTTTTGTCCAAAATCGGCTTTTTCCAATCAGGACACCAGCTGCAACCAGCCGCCTGAAATATATTTTTGGTCCATTTTCTTCACAGAGTTGGGTGTTGAGGAGCAGCTGGGAGTGAAGGCAGAACACCGTTCTCACTGTCATACACACTGTAGAAATTAATATGCTTTATCTAATCAATAAAATTGAGGCAACAGATTTTCAAGCAATATAATTAATTAAATTGAACAAATTAGAATTGAGTAATAAGTATTAAATTATTCCTTAAAAGTTAACCATTTAAAATGAGTAAAGTTTACACCAAAAAATTAAACAAAAATATCTGAATAACAGACAGACGTCAGAGATTAATTAAGAACTCTTTATTTTATATTGCCAACATTGAAGACACCTGATGCTAACAAGCAGAATCACTGAAGGAGAAACCAAAAGCAAACACCGATCACCATAATGGCGACTTAAATGTAAGTTTTAAATGGTTTCATTTGAAATGGTTTACTTTTAAGGAATTAATTTGAATAATTATTACCCAATTCAAATTTGTTAAATTTAATTAATAATATTGCTTGTAATCTGTTGCCCAAATTTATTTGATTAGATAAAGTGCATTCATTTTTACAGTGCATGTCTGCCATCTTGTGGTCTGTTACATACCTTAGGCATCACAATACACACTGCATGGTCATATGAAAGAATAACATTTCTTTAATCAGTTGATTTCTGTTTTATTCAGAGCTATTTTAGAGGATCACATAAAGGAATGGTTCCAAAGTCTGAGATCCTGAGAGAAAATGCCTCTATTTTGCAATCATTTCTAATTTATTAATAATAAAACCAGTATGGGTAAAAAGTTGATTTGAAAAACCAGACATGTACAATGATTTTCAGACATGTACAAATCTTTTTGATTTGATTTGATAACAATCCAAAGAGCATCTTGTGGATTTAGTGGAAGCATGGAACATCTGCTCGCCTGTACAAAGCAATTCACAAATATTTCTTCATGTTTGGTTTATTTTCAGGTTTGAAGTCAACAAAATCTTAGTTTTTCAATGTGGACTCATTATGTGTCCAAATGTTCCCACAAATATAAAACCTACATTTGCAATGAGGAAAACTAGAGACTAAATTTGGCATTGTCTAACTTCACATTTTCCAAATGTTTAGGGATTAGGGTTAGGCTATAGTAATTTGCTTAATTTCAAGTCAACTATGATATAAAAAAGCAAATGTGCACGTGTTGTGCGTGTATAAACCACAGTTATAAGAAGGATGGAATTGTAATTCTCATTTAGCCCCAGTTTAAACAGGGGTTCAGTATTCAAAGAGCCCTTTCCTTTCCTCAGTGCTTGTTAAAGCATCCATGGGCTCTGCAGGTAATAGGGGACCCTAACCCAGCAATAACGTCCACTTTGAAGTGGAAACGCTATTAAATCAACGTATGGCTCCCCTCCTCCCACAGGAACAAACATGAGCCCAACAGAGCAGGGCCTTTCCCACAAGCTACCACACAGTGCTGCCTCTTAAATTTAATTAGGCTGTAATGAAAAAATTCTGAAACAAAGGTGCGCTAGACTGCAGTGCATTCAGGGAAACAATTCTGTGTTCATTCTTTGTAGTTTAACCTTTTTGATGGCGTCTTATATGTCAGACTTGGTCCTTAGAAGTTTGCAAAGTGCTTTAAGGGATTGTTTGCTGGCAACACTTTACAACAAGGTTCATTAGTTAACTGTATTAGTTAGAATGAACTAATTGCAACAGCATTTATACAGGATTTATTAATCTTTGTTGTTAATGTCAGCATTTCACAAATATATTACTAAAATTGTGTTAATAGTGCACTGTGAACTAACATGAACTCTACAATGAAGAGTTGTATTTTTATTAGCTAACATTAACAAAGATTGACAAACACAGTAACAAATGGTTAGTTCATGTTAGTTAATACATTAACTAATGAACCTTATGCTAAAGTGTTACCAGTTCATCAAAAAAATGAATATTCTGTCATTGTTTATTCAACGCCATGTCGTTCCAAACCGAAAATGACTTTGCTTCTTCTGTGGAACATAATAGATATTTTTGAAGAATGTTGGTGGGTAAACCGGTTTGGTGACCATTGACTTCCATTGTATATACGAAAAACACAGACATATTTAAAATATCTTCGTTTTGTTACACAGAAGAAAGAAAGTCATGTATGCTTGGAACAACAAGGGTGAGGAAATTAGAACAGAATTCGCATTTTTGCGATAACATTTTGAATCAAGTTTTTTTTATGTCTTGTCCATTACAGGTGGCATGATGAACTTTACTAATTTTATGTGTGTGTGTGTGTGTGTACAGGGAAATCAGATTTGATAGATTTATTAATTTATATAAAATATTGGTATTGCATGTCAGAAACAAACATGAGAGGGAAAATGCAGTTTTTAAAATATACACTATTATGCAATTCCAAGTCCAAGTGTACAGTAGTTTTGTTTAAAAAAAAAAAAGAAGTTCATATTGGTTTTAAATAGTGTTGGTGTATATGAATCCTCTGTTCATTAACCATAAATCTAAGTTTTGGAAGATTGTTGGAAGATCTATGGCTGGAAGATTGAAGTGACGCATTAGCGATAAAGGGCATCGGACATATGGTGTGATGGGGTTATTGGAAAAATCTTCCGGCCTGGCAGTTATTTTTGTTCAATAGCATTTACATAAGACTTGAATGAAAAGAAACCATCTTGAATCGGGCAGAAACCAGATGCCCATGCAGACATTAAAAGGTCCTTTGGAGACGCAGCTTCAAAACGAATTTAAGGAAATTCCGCCTGTGCGGAACAAAAGCCCAAAGCTATTTATCCAATATCCATCAGAATTTACAGATCTGTTTAGATCTTTAAAAGTTTGTCTGTGCCGTGTGACTTTGCTTTAGTTTGATGTTTGGTCAGCTAATGAAGATCAAGTTTATGATGCCTGTGGCATTTTAATGCTTTGAACGCTAATTATTAAGCTGGTTTTAGAATGTAAATATACTTCATGAGTTCAGAATCAGGGATAGTTTCATTTCATGAAAGTCTGTATTTATTTATGAATGTTCAGAGCAGTCCGATAGTGGACACAAATGCCATATTGCTTTTGAATTACCAAAACATATAAAAGGCTTTAAACTGAGGATTGTTTGTGTTCTATGAAAGGAATAGTTTACCAGCAGAAACTGTCAATAAAATCTGTTTATATGTCCATATTTATTTTTATTTTGGAGCTTGACAAAAAGATCTGTGTGACCAACTTTCCATCAATAAAATAGCAGCAATGCTGGAATAAGATGAAGGTGAGTATATAATGACAAGATTTTTTATATTTTCTTTTTTTTGGACTATTGCTTTAAAAATAACGGCTCCTTTTCTTGCCGTAGAGGTCAGACGTAGATTTCTCATGACCTAGAACTGGCTCGATCTCACCTTTTCGTTGATCCCAGCACGACCTCTTGCAGAAACACCTCCATGTTAGGCAGAAGCTCCCCTCCTCCTCGGCGTCTGCCCACAGGAAAGTGAGTCCTTTGGGGAGGAAATGGCTCCCAGATGTGTGGAGGTGACCCAGAGCTCTGGAGAAGAGGTGAGCGGAGGTCGTCAGAAGAAGAACAATAGAGTGACACAGTCCGCCTTCTTCGCAGAAGTGAGAATGGATTGCGTAAGAAAAACTTGCATTTGTAACTTCAATTGAAAACATGAAGGGCCGGTTCATCTGCTCATATGCCGCTCACGAAAACAAAAATCAGATGCATTTTAATGTGTTTCTGATGAATGGTGCCTCATACTGTTTATCCTCAACCTATCTGAAGGCATATTAAAGGGGTAGTTCACACAAAAATTAAAATGATCCTATAATTGACTCACCCTCAAGCCTCATCATAGGCGTATATGACTTTCTTCTTTCAGCCTATACAATCTGAGTTATATTAAAACATATCCTGACTCTTCCAGACTTTATAATGGGAGTGAATAGAGCTTGAGTTTTTAAAGTCCAAAACAGCGCATCCATCCATCATGAAATTAATCCATACGGCTCCAGGGGGTTAATAGCCTCATGCACGATCGCTTCCGGGTTTGTCTCAGTACGCCCAGTTACATCCGGTGCTGTGTCAGTCTATGGTCAGAAGCCGGTTTTGCGTTAGGTAGAGATAGTGTCAAATTACACTTGCTGTTTATAAAAATGTCCTGCGGTTAACGTGAATGATGTGAACAACACTGTGAGGCAGTTAGCTGTCACACAAGAGTAAAAAAGAGAAGTTATTTAAAGGGGTGATGAACTGAGAAATCTAATTTTCCTTGAGCTTTTGACATCTAAGAGGTCATCATATTATAAGAATATCCTGTACGTTTCAGAACTGAAAACGACCTTGTTAAGTCCAATAAAAGCTTTTATTGACACCAGCCTCAACAAACGTCTCGTTTTTGAAAGTGTGGAAGTATGACGTCAATGATGCCAAAACCCCATCCGCTCATCAACGCCTACTTCAACATGGCTGGTTTAGCCCCGCCCACCGAATTCGTGCATTCAGGCATAGGTAAACAAAAGCATACCTCGTGATGACAAACCGGAGCGAGCTATCAGCAATAAACATTCCCTTGACAAAATGTTGTGCCGTGCCTGGCTGTGGAAGAAGACAGTCGCTGCATAAGCTTCCTCTGGATTCCAATATTAGGAATGCCTGGTTAAAATTTGTTTTTAATGACGTTCCAGCAAATGAGTGTAAAACATTATCCATATGTTCACTTTTTTCACCGAGGATTGTTTTGTCAACAAGACACAGTTCGAGGCTGGATTTGCAGACCGATTAAGAGAAAGAACGGTGCTGTGCCGTCTATATTGGATCTGACAGGAATTGTGCAACACACAGACTTTGGGGTCGAACATGTATGGGCGAATCCGGTTGCCATTTGACAACATTGGACGTTTTCCCTCACGTGCACCAACGGGTGAGTTAAACTCATTATAATATAAGAGGGAGAAATGAAGATGACACAGAAATGCATTTTGTGTATGACCTAGAAGTATTTATTCAGCGATCGGCGGTTAAAGTTAATCTGTACGGAACATCGTTGTTATACAGAACGTGATTAGTCTACGTTACCTTCTATATTGGATCCAACAGGAGTGGTGCAACTCACTTATGCGAGTAATATTTTTATTTTAGAAATAATAATCTTACTCGGCTAGCATTGCATTGTTACAGATCGTTTGATATCTAATAATTATGTGTATGTGTCTACAAGTATCTGTTGTATTCGAGGTGCTGTTGGTTCATTGTCCTGCGATTCAGGATCGGACTCTGGGTCAAACATGTATGGGCGAATCATTCTGGTTGCCATTTTACAACAGTGGTTTTCAAAACAAATTCCCCACGTGCACCTACCGAAACCAACGACAGAGTTGAAGCTCATTATAATATGCAAAACTGTTATCCACTCACAGCAGTGGGCGTTTACTTCCTAGTCTTCAATGCGAAACGCCCATAAAATCCGAGCATTTTTCAAGTAGGCTGAAAACTAGGGAAGAAAATAGCCCATAACTTATTCATTTTTATGTTTTTGAATGTAAAAACCAAGCGAACGTCATAAGTTGATCTCAAACAACAAAACAAAAACATTTAAAAAGCCAGTTCATGACCCCTTTAAATTATATTTTTCAGAGCTACATCAACAACTTTGAGGGTTAGTTTTCTCTCATATAGTACAAAATTCGACTAGCGAATCAGCGTTTCTATAATCGTTGTCTCCGTTTCTGAAAAAATTGATTTTATTAAAGTTTTGCCTCTATACACTTGGCCTGCAGAACGCGCTTCCGGAAGTAAAGATGCTGACTGAGATTCTTTCAGACACACATCATCAAGGTTCATGCATAGAGGCTATAAAGGCCTAAGCGAAGCGGTTTGTTATTGTAAACAAAATATCCATATTTATAACTTTATAAACTGTAATCACTGGCCCTGTGGTAACGGCCGTATGTGAGCAAAGACCCTTCAAGAATAGTCATTTCACACGGCTGCCATCTTTAAAACGCACCTCGGGCAGCATGCAAGGGGGTAATCCATCGACCGGAAGTTGAAGCCTCGCGGGAGCTGCCATCTTGTAGCAGAACTTCACTTGCGTTAGCATTCCCATTAACTCCCATTCATTTTGGCGTCATTTTGACAGTGAATAACTTTACATCTGAGGTGTTTGAAGACTCTGTTTGTCCATTATTTATTTCTAAAGAAAGACGACAATGTATAAAATGCTCCATTACTTGTAGCTTATGTTACGGCCCCATAGAAGCAGTTTTTTTGTAAAAGTAGGCTAACGATTACATCATACCCACGCGACTCTCTGTCGCACAGTAGAGAGATTACCGTATGGACAGGAGGAGAAGCTCGCGGGCAGTTGGGGAAACATGGAGGCAAAATGACAAAATAATTAATCAGAATACCTAGCAAAAGTTTCTCCTGCTCCTAGCTCATGGACAGCTCCTACTCACACTCTCCGTCTCTGCGAGTTTCGGAAGGGAATGATTCAGATTTCTCATGCCACAGCCACTAGAAGACAGACGAGTTGCTCACGTCACATCTACATCGCCAAGCTCTGTTTGAGTTGGTTTGAGTCTGCGCGTCAGGAACGGAAGTCCTAAAAAATCGCTAAAAATAGGCTTCACTTAAGCCTCAATTCAGTTCCAATGAGATGGCTTTGTCCACTTCTTAAGGCCCGTTCACACCAAGCATGATAACTATAAAGATAACTATAAAGATATAATTCTAAAAATCGTTCTCCATATCAAAGAATAACAGAGTTCACACCACAGCTATTACGATAAAGATATGAGGAACGATATCATTGGGATCACTTTCAGAAAGATTTTTTTTCCAGCTGTCCAACGATAAAACACTGACAACCAATTCGTGCATTTAAAATGGCAGATGACATTGCAGAGAAGTTAATAAAAAAAATCCTCCACTGTTTGACAAGTCAAACCCAATTTTCAATGATACGTTGAAAAAGATGGATATATGGAAAGCATCCTGGGAATAAATCTGTCACGGATCCACCAGCGTCAGCACCAGACTCCTACACTCCACCCACTCGTTCCAGTTCCCCGGACTACTAATCACCATCACCTGTGCTCAATCTCCCTCACTCCAATTACCCGCACTATAAGAACTCACCTTTCCAGTCACTCTTCGTCTGGTCTCGTTTCCGATACCGCCACAGACTCCTGCTCATGCTACCTCGTATGACGACTACTCACCTGAGACATCCCGAAGCATCCGCTCCTCGCCCGCTCCTCGCCCCAGGTCTGCTCCCACTCTCCACGGCTCCTGTGCAATCCAGTACCCCGCTCTGCATCTGCAAGATAAGAGACTTTGTTAAGACTATCATCACGCCTACCATTGCTGCTTTCTCCCATACTTACCCCCGGTTAACGAATCTCAATAAACCTGGTTATTCTCACCATCTGTGTCCTTCCGTTGTGTGACAGAAGACCAGACCGACAAACATGCAGCATTCCAGCCCCCGCGCTTCAGCGGATTCACCGGCTCCCAGCTCGCCCCCACTCGCCGCTTCCCCGGGAACTCTTCTTCAGCGTCTGCCTCTGCCAGTCCCATGGCCCAACCAGCGCCCTACACAGGCGAGGAGGAGGAGTGCAGCGGCTTTCTCCTGCAGTGCGAGCTGTATATGGAGATGAATCCAGCTTCCTTCCCTACGGAGCTATCGAAAGTGGCTTTCTTCATTTCTCTCCTCCGAGGTCGAGCCCTTAACTGGGCTCATGCCTTATGGAAAGCCCGTGGTCCGGTCACTCAAACCTTCGCTGCCTTTTCCGGCCATTTCATTGAGGTATTCCCCCAATCGGTACATTCTCTTTCTCCGCCAGATCAGCTGTTCCGTTTGAAGCAAGGAAGATCATCTGTCGCCACTTATGCCCTTCAATTTCAGACCCTCGCAGCCTCTCTGGGATGGAATGAATCAGCCCTCATAACTGCCTATCGCCACGGGCTTAATCCAGACATCCGATTACAGCTGGCCATCTACGATGATAACATCGGACTAGAAAGCCTCATTCAACGCTCCATCAGGATAGATCAACGCCGCACTGCCTGCCAGCTCGATAGCCCTGCACCTCCTCCTCCTCACCCCGCATCTTCCGCCCGCCTTCCAGCACCAGAGCCGATGGATATTGGCACCACTCGCCTTTCATCAGCCGAACGCAACCGCCGCATCTCCTCGGCTTATGCCTTTACTGTGGAGCCACTGGACATCTAAGAGCTTCCTGCCCCACGCGTCCGCCACGACCCGCTGTGAGTACAGTTCGCTTACCCCTTCCCATATCTCCATTGATAACGACACCTGCCACTCTCACCTATATGCATCGATCTCTTCCAGTCCGGGCACTGATAGATTCCGGTTCTGCAGCCAACTTCATCTCCCTCGCCACCCTTCACCGCCTCCAAACCAAACAGCGCACCATCCCTCAAAAACTTCAAGTCCACACCATCCTGGGTCAGCCGTTGGGTCGCGGCCGGGTAGGACATCGAAGCCCCGACCTGGGTTTGGAGATCGGCTGGCTCCACAAAGAGAAGATCTCCCTTCTGGTGCTGGAAGGCTCCACGGCGGAAATCATCCTGGGACGCCCCTGGTTAGAACTCCATTCACCTCACGTCCAATGGTCCACCGGTGAAATCCTGCAGTGGGGTACGGAGTGTTTCCATCAATGTCTGCCATCCGTTCCAAGATCCACCCGTCATACATCTGTACCGGTTCGAGACGATTCCACTTTCCACCACTTCCGTGAAAGCCCTCCCGTCAAGGTTCTCCCGGAAATCCCCACTCCTTACCGGGCGTTCCAGGATGTGTTCGACAGACGACGGGCAACCACACTTCCACCTCATCGGCCATGGGACTGCGCGATCGACCTGCTGCCTGGGGCGGTTCTACTGCGCGAGTAGGATCTACCCACTGTCCATCCCGGAGCAGAAGGCCATGGAGGAGTACATCCAGGAGGCTCTCGATCAAGGTTTCATCCGTCCATCTACTTCCCCTGCCGCTTCGAGCTTCTTCTTTGTGGGCAAAAAGGACGGAGGCTTACGTCCATGTATCGATTACCGCACTCTCAATCAAAGCACCGTCAAGATCCGTTATCCCCTTCCTCTGGTCCCATCCGCTTTGGAACAACTCCGAGGGGCATCCCTCTACACCAAGCTGGATCTTCATAGTGCCTACAACCTCATCCGTGTGCGGGAGGGTGATGAATGGAAGACCGCCTTCATCACCCCCGGGGCACTACGAATATCTAGTGATGCCCTTCGGGTTGTCCAACTCACCCTCCATCATCCAAGGCTTCATGAACGAGATCTTCCGCGACCTCCTCAACCAGTTTGTAATCATCTACATCGACGACATCCTCACTTACTCTCCTGATCTAACCACCCACGTCCGTCATGTCCAGACCGTACTCCAGCGACTCAGAGACCACCAGCTCTACCTCAAGCTAGAAAAATGTGAGTTCCATCTGACCACGATTCCATTCCTCGGCTACATCATCACTCCCCACGGTATCACCATGGACCAGAGGAAGGTGGACGCCGTCATGAACTGGCCACAACCCACTACTCGAAAGAGCTCCAACGATTCCTTGGGTTTGCGAACTTCTACCGCAGATTCATCCGGAACTTCAGCCCCATCAGTGCTCCTCTGTCCGACCTCCTCAAGTGCGGAGCCAAGTCTCCGTCCTGGAACTCTTCCGCCCTTCACGCATTCCACGAATTGAAGACCGCCTTCAGCTCTGCTCCTACCCTAGCTCTCCCAGATCCAGCACTACCCTTCATCGTAGAAGTTGACGCCTCCACCACCGGGGTAGGAGCAGTTCTTTCTCAGCGGCAGGGGAACCCTCCACAACTCCATCCATGTGCCTTCTTCTCCAAAAAACTGTCCCCGGCGGAGCAGAATTATGACATCGGCAACCGCGAGTTACTGGCCATCAAACTCGCGTTGGAGGAATGGAGACACTGGCTGGAGGGAGCTCAACACCCGTTCACAGTTATCACCGATCACCAAAACCTTGAATACCTCAGAGAAGCCAGAAGACTCAATTCCCGCCAGGCCCGGTGGGCCCTGTTCTTCACCCGCTTCCAGTTCTCAGTCACCTATCGACCCGGCCACAAGAACGTTAAAGCCGACGCCCTGTCCCGCCAGTTTCAGCCTGATATCCCCACCTCGGACCCCGAGACTATTCTCCCTCCAGCCATAATCGTCAGCCCCATCCAGTGGAGCCTCGATGATCACATCGCAGACGCCACACGCTCCGAACCTGCTCCGCCGGGAGGTCCTGAGGGACGGGTTTACGTACCAACTCGCCTGCGCTTATCCCTCATGGACTCGGTTCACACCTCTCCGGGCTCTGGACACCCAGGCAGCCAAGCAACCCTCTCGCTCGTCCAACAACGCTACTGGTGGCCCGGTATGACCCAAGATATCTCCCGGTACGTCAAAGCCTGCTCAGTCTGCGCCATATCCAAGGTTCCCCGGCGTCTTCCGGAAGGCAAGCTTGTTCCTCTGCCTATCCCTACCCGGCCTTGGTCCCACCTTGGAGTAGATTTTGTCACTGATCTCCCTCGTTCTGACAACCACACCTGCATCCTGGTAGCGGTCGATCGCTTCTCCAAAGCCTGCAAACTGATCCCGCTCCCAGGGTTGCCCACGGCCTTCGAGACAGCGGAAGTCCTGTTCCATCACGTTTTCCGAAATTTCGGGATCCCAGAAGACGTAGTGTCAGACCGAGGTCCTCAATTCGTCTCCAGAGTGTGGAAGGCTTTCTTCAACCTTCTGAATGTGACCGTCAGCCTTACCTCCGGTTACCATCCCCAGTCCAACGGCCAGACTGAGCGGAAGATCCAGGAGATAGGGAGATATCTACGGTCATACTGTCACGATCACCAGGACTGCTGGAGTCGTTACCTGCCCTGGGTCCGAGTATGCACAAAATTCCCTCCGACAGCCCTCTACCGGACTCACCCCGTTCCAGTGCATACTCGGCTACCAACCTCCCTTCTTTCCTTGGTCAGGCGAACCATTCCAGACGAGCGAGAGGGTCTGGGACTCAGCTCATATCCACCTTCAGCGGGCTGTCCGGAGACACCAACGCCAGGCCGACATTCGACGCTCTGATACCCCTCAGTACCATCCCGGGCAAAAGGTCTGGCTATCGACTCGGGATATCCGTCTCCGACAGCCCTGCCGTAAGCTGAGTCCCAGATATATAGGTCCCTTCGCGATACAGAGGCAGATCAACCCAGTCACCTACCGTCTTGCACTCCCTGCTCATTACCGCATTGCACCAACCTTCCATGTTTCCTTGCTAAAACCATATACTAATCCTCTCACTCCTTCTCCCCCAGGGTCTGGTGCTCCGGAGGTGCCCCCTCCTCCTGTGGATCCGGAGGACGACAATATCTATCGGGTGCATGAAATCCTCGACTCCCGACGACGGGGCGGCCACTTGGAATACCTCATCGACTGGGAGGGATGCGGCCCGGAGGAAAGAAGCTGGGTTCACCGGGAAGACATACTGGATCCCTCCTTCCTCC